>CM055210.1:3954668-3957168 GCA_029224185.1 Karalla daura | reverse complement strand
TTGATCTCAGGGTTGTACCTTCGCGACCCCTCTTTCTATACATCTCAATGGCTAAAGATGGATCTCAGCTAATCTCATGGAGTTGGATCTTTTTCCCAGGCGCAACACCATGAGTGTCTTCAAATTGTCCTCGTGGAGCTGGCAGAGTCATCCAGGGGATCAATCCCACTGGCTCCTCTCAGAGCGACCTCTCTCGTACGATCTTCAGACGTGTTTGACAATTGGACTCCTTTGGACAGGAGTCCAGAGTTGCTGGAGGACTGTAAAATGTCTGGAAATTTGGCCGAGGCCGTCCTCGTCTCAATCAGCGGTACACAGCGGCAACTGACCCCCGCACGTGTCAGCGCTCTGACGCCATCATTTCAGTTTTTCCGACTCGGGGAGGGAGGTTTTTGAGTTCCTCCTCCTCCCCCCCCCCCCCAGAAGGGGAAAAAAGGTCACTGCTACTTACTCATCCGTGACCGGTGACGCACATGTGTGCCGGGGCCGGCCACCTCCGAGGGAGGGTCCGCTTGGCCGTCAGGTTCTCCTGCCGGTATCGGAGGATCGATCCTCCGGTCTTCATTTACAAGTCTTCACGTTTGGGGCTGCGGCGGCCCTCGCCGCTCCCTAACATTTGCCTTGGTCCGCGACCAGATGCCGAGGACTGCAACCCTCCTCGGCGACTTGCGTCCTGATTTAGTGTTGCTTGTTAAACGCCAATCGGATCACGGAGGCGTCGTTCCGAGACGTCCAATAAAATGGCACAGCCCGCTCCCAGGGCCTAACTAGCGGCGGAGGAAGCTTTCGCCATTCCGCTCGTTTTTTGTTTTTTTTTTACCCTTCGCTTTTTTCGAATTGGGATCGCCGCGCCGCCTTTCACGTGTTTCCAATCTCACGGGGCCTGTGTGTTCGCGCGCCGTCAGCGTCGATGCCGTGGCCTCGGATGCGGATTCATTCACTCACATGCTCGCCCATGAAGCAGGGCGAGCCTGTGCTCGTAGCACCTGCGCCTCTCAAGCGGGCCGCTTGCATCCGCACGCATTTTGAGGTTTATCGTCTGCACGTGCGTGACCGGTATCGACCGGTATACGAAACGACCTCTGCTTGCACAGGTTTTCGATTTCCGCCGGAACGGGACGCCCCTCCGCATCCCCCCCCCCCCCCCCCCCACCCCCTCCTCCTCGCGGGGACGCGAACTGGAGCCGCGCCTCGCCAGCTTTGGCGAACGCGCGAGGGGCGGACCCCGGAGCTCAGGGAGCGAGAGGGGGCGCGTCTGAAACGGAAGGCGAGCGCCCTGGACGTAACCGCCGGGCTTCGTTGCCCTGCCATTTTGGCTCCGAGTGGCGAAGACGTCACTTTTGGGGTCGGAGACGGACCCTTCTTTTTTAGGCGGGAGCTGCAGCGGTGAAGGCTGCTGGCCCCTGTGATGCTTCGGGAGATGAGGTGACGTCAGGATGAGAACAGCGGAGGGACGGGTGGAGGGGGGGGGGGGGGCGTGGAAGCTGGAAAAGCCGAGAAAAACAGCTTTTCTCCCCCCTCCCCGAGCTGCCGCTGAGATGTCCGTGACCGACGCGCTCGACCCCCGGGGTCGGGCCCGGCGTCAGAAGAGGCTGCGGGCGCAAACGTGTCGAGCTGCGAATATGAGGCCGGGTGTCGCTGAGAGAGAGCACGCCTGCTCGGGCCAGCCTTCAGTTTGAGGCCATGCCTGGAAAGAAATCAGAGGCAGCTGTGGAGGGAAGTGAAGAACGCCGCGAGCGCCGAGCGATTTCTCTCCCTCTCTCTCTCTTTTTTTTTTTCTCTCTTCTCTCTCTCCCCGGCGAGCCAAGACAATCAAACAATTCAGAATCAAATCGCGCGTGTGGAGCTCCAGCGAGCTGCTCGATCAGAAACACCAGCGGAGATCCAGCCGCTGTTGACGCGCCGCCAGGGCGCTGTTTGAGAGCTGGTCCGGGTTCACGTGGTGGGTGATGTTTTGTTTCGTGGCTGGCACGGGGCGGAGGAGGAGGAGGAGAGGGAGGGAGGGGAGGAGGAGGAGGAGGAGAGGAGGGGAGGGGGTGGTGGTGGGATCCGAGGGGCAGAATGAGAAACACGCAGAGGATGGGGTGCATCGCCGAGTTCAAAGGAGGACTTCTGCGGCGGGGCCCGCGAATTGAGTTAGCGCGTCCTCGGCAGTCGTTGTCTGCGCTGATTGTTTGAGCCTCAGCCTCGGGCTTTAAACCAGCTCCTCACTTATCTCTTGTGTCGACTTTTGAGTTTTCTCCGGGCTCTCTGGTCCCCCCCCCCCCCCGCGCTCCAAAAACATGCATGTTTGGGGCTGATTGGCCGTAATGCGAGTGAATCGTGTGTGTGTGTGTGTGTGTGTGTGAACACCGTGTGATGGACTTACCGTAACCCTGTGGTATCACTGGGCGCGAGCAGGTAAGCCCATGAATGGACGGATGAGGCCAGACGCCTCAAGACGGAGGACGCTATTGCATTAGTGACATCCCGCCGTCAACGCCCATTAGACTCCTCGTCC
>CM055210.1:3943340-3954568 GCA_029224185.1 Karalla daura | reverse complement strand
GGACCCAGCGGCCCGCTGGCTCGCCCGCGCGCCTCGCTGGCCTCGCCGAGGTGCTAATTTTACGACTTTGGCCCGTGGAGGCCAGGGGCCGGGTAAATATATTTAGGAAATGCATGGATAGTATGAGAACAGGTGGCTAATGCCTCCAAAAGGCCGGTGTTTAGATAATGGGGGACAGATTTGGGATTTGCGTGTCGTAAATTAGCTCTGCAAGTGGTGCGGGCTAAGTTATTTCCAAGCTGGAGTGTTATCGACAGATTTAAGGCGATATTACACTTGTATTGAGGCTGACAGCTCATAAGATGGTAATGTACTCATTTGAATTGGCTGGCACGGGGACTTTTTTCCAAATGGAGACATTCGCAGACTGAGAAATTCACTTAAACTGTTTGTGCTGGCGTCCGGTCACAGCAGCTTTGTGCGAGAAATGGAAGAGATCACTTCTGCACAGTTGCCGACTCTCTACAGCTCTCCTTATTTATCTGTGTGTGTGTGTGTGTGTGTGTGTGTGTGTGTGTGTGTGTGTGTGTGTGTGTGTGTGTGTGCGCCTCTGTCTCTCCTCAGTTCCACGGAGGTAGATGATATGATCCGTAAGTCGACAAATCTGTTGTTGACCAGAACCCTCAGCAACTGTCTGCAGTACGCCATTAAGAAGAAGAATGTCGGGCTGGCAGAGGTACACTGTGTGTGTGTGTGTGTGTGTGTGTGTGTGTGTGTGTGTGTGTGTGTGTGTGTGTGTGTGTGTGTGTGTGTGTGTGTGTGTGTGTAAAAAGAGAAAAAAAAAGGAAGAAATCTTGACACGTCTAATAATCTCTCTCCGAGGGAACGGGCTAATGTTGTTTGCACAACTTCTGTGTGACTCCGTTGCTCAGAATAGTCATTCTCGACCTTTCCAGCCCATTTATTCTCACAAAAGCAGATATTTCCTCCCCTCGACCTGTTGTTGTTATTATTGTTGTCATAACTGTGCGGAACGGCGGGGCCGCGATACCAAGTGGTGACTTCCATTTTCCACACGCGCGCGCTGTTTTCTTTTCCGTGCTCCGCCATCGGCCTGGAGACCAAACACTGTAAAGCACAGGATGTAGCGATACGAGGCGGTGTGATGGAAAAACGCAGCACATCCGCGTCCTTTGTTAAGCAAGCTCGGTCGGGCTGAGAAACTGGGAAACCCGATTATTACCGAGACTCAACATTTCCCTCTGTTGAAATGCCACGGGTTGATTTCCTGATCCAATCCGAGAAACAAATCTCACAATCGAACGAATGAGTGAATGAGTGAGGGAATGCCTTGTGTGAACGGCACCGCTCCAGCCCTCGGATGCGTTATGCACAGTCGCGCCGTTTGTGTACCTGGATGGAAATGTGAGCTCCGTGTCCCGTCCAGTTGGTGCAGGTGATCATCAACACCACCCACCTGGAGCAGAGCTGCCACTTCCTGGAGGAGTTCATATCCAACATCACCAACGTCCCGCCCGACATAGTGAACGCCACCAAGCTGTACGGCACCTCCACCTTCAAGGTAAAAAAAAAAGAAAAACCTCCTTCAAACCGCGGTTATATGCACTGTGAGAGAGAGAGAGAGAGAGAGAGAGGAATGCCTGAGCGGTCCGTTGTCTGGCAGGACGCTCGCCACGCGGCCGAGGCGGAGATCTACACCAGCCTGAACGCCAAGATCGACCAGTTCCTGCAGCTGGCTGACTACGACTGGATGGCCGCCGCCGCCCCGGGCGGCGCGGACCTGGGTGTCAGCGACTACCTGATCGACCTGATCGCCTTCCTGAGGAGCACCTTCAGCGTGTTCACCAACCTGCCTGTTAGTAGACGCGCACGCACGCACGCACCCACGCACGCACACTCAGCATATCCACAAAATAACACGAGGTTCCAGGGAGCGAACATAAGACAACACATACAAACAAAACATAAGAGAGCTGATTAAATGTAGTATAAAAACATGTGCTTCAGGATCAAGGCTTTTCATGCTTTACGAATTCACTTAGAAGATCCTTAAACTCGGGCAGATATGCAGATGATAGTAACCAAGGTGTCACTGATGATTTGTACCGCTATCATGTTTTGTCCATGTGTTAGGATAGCTTGTGTGTGTGTGTGTGTGTGTGTGTGTGTGTGTGTGTGTGTGTGTGTGTGTGTGTGTGTGTGTGTGTGTGTGTGTGTGTGTGTGTGTGTGTGTGTGTGTGTGTGTGTGTGTGCGTGCGTGTGTGTGCGTTACATAAGCCCCCTCAGCAGTCTCCCTGCATGTTGGCATGAGGTATCACAGGGCAGGACAATCTGCTTTAGTTCGTTAGAGTATCAGCTCGTTACGGGTTAGATCATTAACATGGGGCCCGTTAGGCTCATTAAGGGGTGAGCCGGTCAGGGCAGCAGCGCCAGATTATACAGCGGCTCAGGCCATTGACTCCACAGTCTGGCAGTAACGGCATTATACAGCGCGCCGGGAACGGTATGGAGTACAGAGGGTGGTCAAATTAGCGCTTATGAGTCCCACCCACCCCCCGACCCCCAGTGATGATATCAGCAGAAATCTGACTTGGCGGCTTAATAAGTATTTCCGGTTTCAATCGACGTCGTGAATGGAAAGTCATTCCTTATTTTCAGCTCGGCGAGATGATATTCAGGATTCAGATGGGCTCATCGGCTCCAATATGATTTCGTTTCAAAGGGCCCCGAGTGAACAGATGATGGGTCAGTGTCACCGATTGAACTTGGCGATGCCTGTAGTCCGCTGACATCTGAAGCGGCCAACTGGAGGGAGACCCTAAGTCTACTTTTCGCACAGTAAACATGCATTTTGCAGTTGATCTTACACAATGTGCGGAAAGAGGACGAAAATGAGAGCGACTTACGCTCGAAAAACGTAACAGCAGAGTCTGAATTTCGTCAGGGGCCTGTCCGAGGTATCAGGATACACCTGCCAACGACCCATGCTGCTGTTGTAAATGTGAAGCCGCACACAAACAATGTTATATCCTCTTCAGCGAACTTGCCTCATCTCATTTCCAATGAAATTTGGAAAGGAATGTAACGGACTTCTTTCTTGCCACTTTGACATTTGTGTATGAACACAGGATTTTAGTTTCCATGGTAGCACGATGGTCTTAAGATATCATGAGCCTTGCTATACACACACACACACACACACACACACGTACACACAGGGACACAAAAACACGCAGGTTTGTTTAAGATGATTGCGCACAAAGCGGGTCACAAGGCCACAAGGCGATCGAGCTAAGTGTTTTCCAGCACTTCTAAGAAGCTTCTCCTACACCCCCCAGAAGCCCCGGACATGACCTCGTCACACACACTTGAACATACACACACACACACACACACGCTCGCACAGCGCGGGGCCTCTTAAGTAGATCAGATGCTGTGGCACTGAGAAGCTGGGTGGTATGACCCTTCTCAAGTAAGAGGTGATCAAGCGAAAGAGTTGAGTTACACAGACGCGAACAAGATACTGGAAAGGGAAACCGCCGTCACCACTGTAGCTCGTGCTTTCTTTAAATTACCGACTTGATTCAGAAAAGGCAAGGGTGCATCTCTGTTTACGTCCACAAAAAGTTTCGGTTTGATGTATTGGGATATATTTCCCGTCTTGACATCTTGTGCTTGTGGTATGAATACAAGGACGAACGAGAGAATGTGGCATGAAGTCATCATTGAGGGAAAATTTCAGTTTTTCCAGTTGGGGTTGGGGGGGCAGCAATACCTGACAACTGCATAATACAGCTAAACAAACAGCACTTATTATATACAAGCATAAGCACATCTCCTACCAGAGATGCGCCTGTGGTAATGCTGCTCACCAGATATCGCTCGCCAGTACTTTTTTGGGCCATGTGTGTTTCATTCATTGGTTTTTCAAAATCAAACCAAAACCAAACAAAAATTAAACAATGACTCATTTTTTTCAGTACACGTTTCCAGAACCAAAATGAAGAACAAAATGGCTAACGACTCGTTTTTCCAGATTATCAATTTTATGCACAATTGGGAAATGGACAAAACGGATAATGGGCTTTTTTTTAATCCAATTTGGATATTTTGATTTGTCGGGAGGGAGCGCAACAAAGAACCGTCAGTCATGGCTGTGGAGGCGCTGTGTGGTGATATTGGCGGGCTCCAATGCAGACACGAACAAGAAAACTGAAATGATTCATCATGGAGCCGGTCCTGCCTCTTGTGAGGAGGACGACTGGCTAAACGGAGCTTAGCGAAGGGGGAATGATGGGGGAGCTGTGCCTGTTTAACAACACATGTACATTTGAATATCAGATCATTTCTCAGTAGCTCTAACTGGTAAAGAGTACCATCCATAGAACCTCAGCTTATCATATCGATCACCGTTGATCTGAGGCGAAGGTAGCTAAAACGGGCTGTTATTTGTTGTCCATTTGTCCAATGCCAAAACATGTCATTATTTTGTTTTTTTTGTTTTGGTTTTGTAAATGATACACAGATAAACCAGCCCCAACTGAGCTCATGTATCTTGTTTTATGATCACGTTTTGTACTATTACATTGTCACACCTATTTTTTTATTGCTCCACCAACCGTAGCTGTGTTTTGGGTCGAAGCCACGGCGACTGAGCCGGACTCCACCTGATCGAACCCTGAACTTTTGATTTTGCTTTCCAGAGAGCCTTTATGTCACTGCCACGCTTGAGGTGCAAGAAACCTTTTTCATTTTTTTTTTTTTATGACCTCTTAAAATCGAAACATCGAATGTTGCGCAACCGAGAGTCGACGCGCTCGAACCGCGCTAGCACGGATCGCTGACCCGTCATTGGTATTTGTTAAACGAAGGCTCACCGTGACACAGCAACATTCTTGTAGTGTGGCGGCCGCACACACACACACACACACACACACACACACACACACACACACACACACACACACACACACACACACACACACACACACACACACACACACACACACACACACACACACACACACTCACACTCTGCGAGTGGCTTTGACCTCAAGCGGTTGTTTAACGGCTCTAAATGACTAGTTGAAAACTTGTTGGAAGCAGGCACATACGAGGAGAGCTGAGTGGGCCCGCATTTCTTTAACAATGTTAGAGAGGGGTGCGCACACACACACACACACGAACACACAAGCACACGGTCATCACTCTAGTTCTCACCAGAGAGGAAAATGTCACCCCGTCCAAGAGCTAATAATACCACTCAGACCGTGGTGCTAGCTTAAATACTCATAATCGAATTGAGCTCAAATTCAAAGATGGAACGGGGTTGGGTGGGGGGGGATGAAAAGGCCTCCAGAGTGAAGATAATCATGTGAAAATTAGAAAGGAAATTCTGGACTCTCCCCTGACCATCCTGCTCCAATTTTATGCCTTATAAGCTCCCTTGATCAGTTTTCTGCCGTGCACGGAGGAGGCTTGGCGGCGGCCTCCCCTCTGTGTGCCGGGGACTTACTGCGTTCTCCATGGTGCTTCGGTGCGTCACAACACAAATTGCGAGATAGAACCAGATTAGCATCATCTCAAGGGCCTGTGTGTGCAGTAAATCCTCCGCACACACAGAGGTGGAAAAGGCTGCCAATGACCTCACTTTGATTTGACTGAGGGCCTTTTATTTCCATGGAGCCGTTTCACTCCATCAGTTTCCTTCAACTTTTCATGTCCCCCATTAATAACACAAGTTTTACTGTTTTGCCATCCACTAAATTTCCCGGTTTATGTTTCCTACCGTAGGGAACTCCCGTAGAGCACGCAACCTTACCGGTGAGTATCTGGATCTGTTGTGGTAACGGAGTGATGTTTACCAATCCCCCAACTCACCTTGTTAACCCTTCAACTCTGACCCCCAATCCCCTCTTGAGAGTGCACCAAACCAGCATGTGAGGTGAATAGGGGAGCGATGCACGTTTCCTTGACTCTGCCTTCGTGTGCCCGGATCTCTGTCCCAACCAGGGAGGGAAACGGTACCCAGCTGCCCGCTGCCCCTTAATGCTTTTGTTAGCAGTAATGCAAAGCACTATAAGCCTATAAGTAGATTGGAGCTGATGTCCCATCCTAAAACATCATTAATGCCTCCAAAAAGCTACCATTAGAGAGGTTTCGTTCCAGGAGTGACTCGTCCCAACCAGAGACGATTAGAGCATGTCTGGTGTTCGCCGTCTTGACCATGAACACATTTAAAACACTCAGGCCAATGAGCTGTTAACCACTCATTGCACTCCGCAAAAAGAAGTTTCCAACCCTGCTATCTGTCAGATCAAATGTGGTTTGAAGTCTCTTGAAGTGAAGCTGCTTGCACTGGCTCTGTGTGTGCGTCAAGGTTATATATATATATAAAAAAAGAGAGACTCAAAAATGCCTCCAAAATCCACGTCCAGACTTCATTTTTGTGGTGTTTCTTGAGTGATGTGAACAAATACCTGTCAAAACGTAACAATCGGTGATTGTTCCACGAGGCTAAACCTGGATCGGCTCCCCGGACAGTGATTTGGAGGCTGCGAGTCTTAAGTCTCCAACGCATAACTAGATTCCCATTTGCAGTTTTCCAAGCTGTGAATCAGAATAAATAAAGACGTACAACCCTTCGGATCGACGCTGAAGGCTCATCTCGACCATGCTCTCTGTCACAGATGGGGATCGAGGCAGCCCTGAAACCCTGGGGTGTTGCACGTCCGTATCATATTTAGTGATCCCACCTCCTGACTTTTGGCTGCCCTAACTTGCTGTTGGTTTGACTGACGGGTTTCTGGATGGACGGGGAGCATATTATACACCGTGTCGAATCCCTTCCAGGGGTTGTGAATCAGAGCGTTATGGCATCGCGAAGCGGCAACTCACCGTGCTGCCGTGTTTCTAAAACTAACTGGGCCCAAAGGCGCAACTCCGACGGAGACGTACGTCAGTGTTTTACGACCTGAGTAGATTCACATGTGAGGGGCTGGCTCGGGTTTGTCAACATTTGTCTTTTCACGTCGCACACTTGGTTAAATTTAGTACTAATAGGATCGCAGATGTGGATATACCTCCCCAAAACCTGTCAAACATAAACACTCATTTTGCTTATTTGACGTCCACTAGCTACCTGTACTTGCTGTTGCTATTGGCAATCACAAGAGCTGTTAACTGAAGCGGACTGCTGGAAGGGAGTGCGTTTGACCACACACAGACAGATGAATTTACCCTGTGTTCGAATATGAGACGGCACATACCTTTTTTTTTAATTTAACCACAGAGAGTTGGAGTTCTGGATTATAGCCAAGATCAAGTGGAACCATCATTTAACCATGCTTAAGGCCTCTTGAAAATTTGGTTGCAAATCTTAACTTTATTCTAATCAAGTATTTCTGTACTAACAGATACAGAGTAGTTCGCAGATGGTGACAAACTCCAAGTAAAGGCCACCAACCTTTGTGCAAGACGTTTAATCTTTTTTTGCTTTGCTGTAGCATTGCTTTAAGCTGCTGTGCTGTGTGTTTAAGACGAAGAAAAGAAAACCTACTGTCAAAAACTGTGCCATTCAGAATCACATTTATTGCAGAGTATTTGTTCAACTTAGATCTACAGCTACAAGGAACATGAGTTGGTGGTTGGCACATGAAACGAGAAAGTTGAACGACATACTGTAAGTTAGCACCGCAGGACAACAGTACCAAGAATGTTAGTAAACAATACATACAATATAGGAATTAGGGTTAGGGTTAGGTCACACTCACATTTAGGGGAAATTTGGAGTCTCCTATTGAGCGGTTAAGGTTAGTATTTGAACCTGCACCTTCTTGCAGTGGCGCAGAGCCAAGCATAAGCAAACTAAGCGGCTCATTGGGGCCCTATGGGGCCCCCCAAAAAGTCGGGACATTAAACTTTAAATTGAATGTTTAAAAACAAATGACACGTGTTTTGGCTAGGAAATCACAAACACATTGATATAGTTTGTTGTGTTACATTTGTTTCGGTAATACTCGACCGCAGGTGACGGAATGGTGGGAGGTGGGCACCAAAACTTCTTAGGGCCCCGTGAAAGCTTGGGCCGACACTGCCTTGACGTGACAGTGCTTTTACACCAATCCAGTCTGGCAGCTTCAATAGAAACCTTAGCTACAATTTGTCACTGTAAAACCTGTTGGCTAATTTAAGTGATACAGTGATGAGAATTGACCAGATCTTGCATGTCCATATATCTTCTACTGATGGCCTGATGGGGAGAATAACACTCTTTAAAGCTACATAAATTCAAAAAAATTTTGGGCACTAGAGGGCAGAACATCCCAAATAATTTGTAAATATACAATATTGACTCATTATTTCTCTAGAGAATAAAGGCTTATTGACACTAAAGCTGTAGAGCAACACCACATATTTGTTATGTGCCCATCCTAGTTTTTGGTCTACCTCATCAGCTTCTGTACAGTAACTTTGCCCAAAGCACAAACTTTCACCCTGTGGGTCCTTTTAATCCAAAAGTAATATAGAATGATACAAAATGTTTATGACTGCGCTTTTTTAAATGTCATCGGCTCCTGAGACAGATGGGGAGAAATGACTGCACTTATTAGCATATTTTACCGTCATTATCATCCGTCTACATTCCTTTCAGGGCTCCTCCCCTTCCTTCCTTTTCCCTCGTTCGCTCCTATTTTTTGATTAGTCACCTCCTTCATCTGTGCACCGGCCTCACCCCTTCACCTCTCTCCCTCCACCTCGCCTGCTTTCTTTCGCCTCTTGTCTATTTGTTCAGCCGTTAGCGGCTGAGTAGCTTTTAATGAGCCCTTTGATGAACGTCTCTCGTTAGCGGAGAGGGAGGGAGAGGGAGAGGCGGCGAGGCGGAGGTTTGGAAGGATTTGGGACCGGAGGGAGTAAGGATGAGAGGCATCACTTTCTCTAGTCTCCATTTACCTTCTACTCCCTCCGCTTTATTCCCTTCTGCCTCAATCCTTCCTTCCCTGCCACTGCTGCTGTCCACCCCGATCTTTTACCAAATCTGTCTTCTTTATTCTTCCTTTCCTTTCCTCATCCATTTTTATATTTCCCTCACCCCGCTTTCCATGTTTTTCCCTCGTGCTTCCTCGCCTGTCACTTCCCTTTAAGTACTTTCCTCTCCTCACCTTTCTTCTCCCTGTTTCATTACTCCCCCTTCTGTCTCTCTCTCTTTCCTTTCCTTCTGACCTTTCCTCAACTTTATCTCTCCTTCCACCCCACCCCCCACCTCCCCCCGCAGTGGAGCCTCAGGCTAATGGTTCCCAGTTGTCCGCACTGGACTCTTAGACGACGCCATTTCTGTCAGACAGACCTACCTGTGTGTTTATGTGTGTGTGTGTGTGTGTGTGTGTGTGTGTGTGTGTGTGTGTCAGTCAGTCAGTCCAGGTTCAGGACATGTAAATAGAATTAGCCTATTTCACGCTCAATCTAACCCTGTGATAACTGACCCCTGGGGTTGTATTGTGTGTGTGTGTGTGTGTGTGTGTGTGTGTGGAGGCCAGTTGTCGTATTGGAGGATATCCGGCCAGTCGTAGGTGTGTGCTTCTCCAACATATGTGCCCGCACGTGTGCGCCGTGTGTGTAATTTGATTTCCCTTTGAGGTGAGGGCTGCCTCATGAATGAACTGCCGCTCCAGACTCTCTTCCTGAGGTGGACCTCGGTTCACCCGCGACTACAATGGGATCTTTCTGCTGCTGTCGGGTTTGTTAACCCAGATAAGATGAATTTTATGCATCTCCGAGGGGAAACCGGTTTATTACGGCGGCGACCAGTTGGGCGTCCGCCTGGAGAACAAAGACGGGCGATTGTATCCAAGTATGTTGCTTAAATGAAGAAAACACCTCAATTACCGCTTAATGAAAACTAATGATATCAATCAATGTGTCGGATAACGTGTCAACTTTTTTGGTGTTGGATTTCCTGGTATAGCATTCCGGGACCGGAAAACCACAAAACACTGATAATGGATCACTTCTAAGAGTGTTTATTTATTGTACACCTTGTGTCATTGGTTACCATTGATGGAACAGACACCCCCCTACACACACACACACACACACACTCACTGCACCCCAAATGTTTATTATTTTAAACTGTTGGTACACATTTTGGATCACTGCCCTTGTCACTAGTGAATGAGGTCAATTAATGTGATTCAGCCAAACAGGCTTGGGCCAGAGCGGCTGACTGGGGCAACACAGTCACAGTCAGCCAGTGCCATGGCTTCCGCTGTTTTGGATCTCCACGTCCTCTAAAAAGATGACCTCAGTCGAGATGGCTTTCTATCAGACACTGTTGAGGGTTTAGCGGTCTTAGTCACTCAAGTTTGAACTCGCCTTGATTTACTTTGGATGTGCAAGCAGGTCCACTAGTTGCGGCAGTTTTGTCGAAATGAATTGATTTTGTCTCAGATTTCACTGTTTTTAAATGCCGGGTGTAAAGCCAACTTTCCTTTTATGTCAGAATCATTAAATATTCCATCTGCGGGAGTTTCTTTCAAATAGCAATGTTTTCCTTTTTTTCTGAAATGCAATGAATCATTTAAATTGAGTTAAAAAAGCACTAAAAACCATGCGTGGGATGAGGGGACCATATTGATTAGCAATTACATTTACACTGGAACCAAATAATGGGAAACAATGTCACACATGTGTCATTGGAGCTGTGTAAACACTGCGATGAGGTGATTCATAATCACCACCTGAGGCCAGTCATTTAACACCATTATACATGGGTTTGTATGATTGTGTGTGTATTTGCACAGGACGTGTGTGCGATGCAGACACCTGGAGTGTGTGTTTGTGTCAACTCAGCTCGTCACAGTCCGATCGGGAGACATTTGGGTAATCGGTCTCCACATTCCCTTTCTTCTTATGCACCTTATTTCATACAGAGGGACTGACGTGACAAAACCATTGAATTTTAGCGGGGTTTTGTAAATAGGAATGAAACAGCAGTTGATGCTATTAGAAGATAAGTGAGAAATCAAGTATGTTCTTGGGCCGGATTTCTTTAACTTCACAGAGTCTTGTTCTCTCTCTCTCTCCCTCTCTCTCTCTCTCTCTCTCTCTCTCTCTCTCTCTCTCTCTCTCAGTGCTTTTTTGACCTTTTTCAGGCTTTACCTCATTTTCATCTTTTGTCTCCTTTTCGTTGGCTTTGCTTCACTCAGTTGGAATGCAGACACCGAGGTCGAGACCAAGGCCACAGTGTCGCACATGCGATGATTGCACAC
>CM055210.1:3580840-3938340 GCA_029224185.1 Karalla daura | reverse complement strand
TGTGTGTGTGCGTGCGCGCGCCACCTTCGACTATACGAAAAAAGTGCTTGGCAGGAAAGTGCATACGTGCGCGAGTGTGCGAACTCGTCGCCGTTTTCTCCACTTTGCCTCTTTCAGGACGGACCTTTGTGCACGCCGGTGTGCCCGTCATCACTAAGCGCAGTGTGTGTGTGTGTGTGAGAGAGAGCGCGTGTGTGTGTTTGCGAGCACATCTCCGTGTGCATCATCGTCGCCGAGTGTGTGTTCCGTGTGTGTGTTTCATCGTTGTGAATGTGCGAAACAGGGCGGAGAGCCCAAGAGAACGTTTGTGTGGCTTTCTGGCTGCAGTGTGCATGTGTGTACGTGTGCGTGCGCCTGTGTGTGTGTGTGTGTGTGTGTGAGAGAGAGAGGGAAACTGAGTGTGTGTCATCGCAGTGAATGTGTGAAACAGGGCGGAGAGCGAAGTCGAAGTTTGTGAGTCTCCCTGCCCGTTTCTGATGCCTGTGTGTGTGTGTGTGTGTGTGTGTGTGTGTGTGTGTGTGTTTGTCGTAGTTGTTTTCGAGTGTGTGAAAGTGGGTGGAAAGTGTGTGTCTCTATTTCTGTGTGTGTGTGTGTGTGTGTGTGTGACAGCGGATGACGGATGGGCCGGCAGGCCAGAGCAGGGGACGATGAATGAGGTGACAGACAGAGACGGATAGCCCTTTATCCCTCCGTCACAATCTCTCTTTCTCTCCCCCTCTCTTCTCTTTCTCCGCCTGTCGGGATGATGCAGTGCCTCTTGTTCTCCCGCTCGGAGGAGGAGAAGGAAAGGGGGGAAGATGGGGAGAAGGAGAAAAGGGAAAAAATTGCATTCATCTGGCATCGATGTTTACTTCAACCCCCTCCTCCTCCTCCTCTTTTCCCTCCTTAGCTTGCTTTGCCCGCTTCATCGTCCTCTTCCTCGGCTCGCATCCCCTCCCCTCCCCTCTCCTCCCCTCCCCTCCCTCCCTTTTGCCAATCAGAATCGCTTGACTCCGTCGCTCCTTTCGGAGTTATTCAGCTGCTCCCTCCGCTCGTTTACTTCTTTCTCTGTCCACCCATTGTTTTTCCCCCCCTTCCTTTCTTATCATATCAAAAGGGGTCAGTTGCGTACACATCTGCCCCGGGCGCTCATCTTCTTTTCCGCGCTCGTTCTTTCAGGTGAATTTGTCCATTTGTCTCCGGGTGTCGACGCGGGCGCTCCGCGTACGCGCCCATACGTGGGGCTGTGTGTGTGTGTGTGTGCGCGTCTTTTGTGTGTGACCTGCCGGTGAATGGTCGATAAATCACGCTGAAGGGGCCGTTTGTTGTGTGGTCGGGTCCCGGTGTTCTGGAAGGTTCCAGGGTCCTGGGACAGGGCTTAGACAGGAGTCCCCCACAACACACACACACACACACGCATGCACGCACACGCCTTCTCTAAAATTCTTTGATGGACGTGCACACGGCGCCGACAAAGTGATGTGAAAACCGATTCGTCTTTGAGAAATTCGAAAAACGCAGCAAGTGACTGTGTGACAAGTGACGGTGAGAGTGTCGGCGGTTCCCACGCATCCTGGCAAACCCGGGAAATTAGTGGCCGCTTTTCCAAATCCAAATCATGGAGATCCCATGGAAAATGAAGGAAAAAGTTCCAATTTCTGGGAAAAAAAACTTTTTTTTGTCGTCAAATTTAATTTCTTCTTTCAACCCTGAGAGTGAACACAGATGTTTTAGATTGTTTGCAAGAGCGTAATCTGTCATTTTTCACATGTAAGAGATTATTATTATTAATAATAATAATAATAATAATAATTAAAGCCCTAGACTGAATATTCTTCAAAGCAGACCTCTGGGGCTGGCGGAGGAATGAACATAAAGGCAATCTGGGCACAAAATGTCAAAAAACTTTCCAAAGTGTAGCAACTTTAAATCTCCTGGAAAGGTCCTGGAAAACATTCAGAAGTGTGCATGTGCCTGTCTTATCATTTCCACCGCTCATGCTCCTTTTACACTCACGGCCATGCAACAAGCCGTCACATCATCAGCTGTATTCCCCTGTCCTGACCCGCCGCCAGATCCAGTCCGAGCTCACCAGAATGAGCGTGGAGCCCATCTCCAAGTGTCAGCCGTCTGATTTTATGTCAACACGGCGCGGCCAGACGAGATCGCAATCTGCAAGTGAGGCGTCGCAAAAATGGCAAGAGCTGTGGACGTTAAGAACACCCGAGATACCCGATTAAAGCGTCGGACGGAAAACGACCCGGGAATCGGGGTCCAAACCTCTCGTGCTGGTCGCTGCAGGCACGCATACCGAGCGCTACCCACAAGGTATTTGGGTTCCGTACCCAGCTCCGAGGATCGCACTGTTTCTCCTGCAGCGGAGTCTGAAGTTCTTTCCACTTGGCCGCAGACGCAGCGCGGGCCTTTCCTCGCTTTAGCAGATGGGGAAACTTCTCAAGTTCCTGCTGCATGAGATAAACACGGCGAACGTCCCAATTCCATACCAGCAGCATGAAGTGTGCGCCCGCGATTAATCCGCTCGTCGCAACTGAGTATTTTAATGCTCCTCCACAGAGAGGAAACGAACCGGGGCGTGGGGTTCGACTTCAGCGTTAAGGTTTTCAGACGCTCGCATGCATCGCGAGCGCTTGTAAATCAGACCAATTGAGGTTCGTTTTTGCTTTTTTGTTTCATCCCGGAGTGATTTTTAACCTCGTTGGTCCAAATATTCCCTGCAAATTGCGTCTGAACAAGTCTGGGTCATGCTGCAGTCAGCGTCTGCAGATTTTTTACATGGAGACCAACCTCGGTGGTGTCCAAGTCATGTCTGTACCAAGGCCTGCACGCAGTGGTTGCAGAAACACTCAGGACTAGATGTCCCAAAACGCCTTAATACAACCATCTAACGTAGCAGACAGACTCAGGCCTTTGCCAGTCGTGCATAGATGGGAGTAAATGAGTGAACAGTGCTGTATCAGAGTTGGTCCGTGTACCCAAGTCTTTGACAGACGGTCGAACGGCGTTCTTTTGCACCACTGCCACTCCAGTTCAACTCTGAAACGGCCCCGTCTGCGCAGCGCCTGGTTCCAGCCCGGGTACCTTGTGAATCCGTGGAAGGAGAGCTCTGCGTGACTTCTATCCGCCCGTTTCCGGTTGATCGTCCTCGACTACGTCGCTCAAACCGGAAGAAGCGATGACGTCAAAGCCCAAGTCCTAAAAAAATAGCAGCCGGGGGGTGTCACCTGGACCCAGTTTGAGTCGTGGCGACACCAGCCACCTGCTTGGCATGCACAGATGCATATATGGGCTGTATAGCACACCTTATATACCCCCGACATGCCCCGTGTCCACCGCTGCAGGTCCTCTCACAGCGCCCCCCTCTGCTCCTCCGAATCGGTGTAAAAAGCGCCGGCAGGCGGTCCCATATTTCTCCCTCTTATCTCAGACTTTGTCAGAAAAGGCTGATTCACTGTAACAGGCTTATCTGAGCTGTCAGATGCTTTCTCTTGCCCTCCGCCATTGCTAAATAATTTGGTCTGTGTGTGTGTGTGTGTGTCTCCACCCCACAGATCCTATCAATCCTCCTATATTTAGAACATTCAGAAGTCTGTGGTTTCTTCAAACCTTTGGCTGGCCCTCCTTTGTGTATGTGTGTATATGCGTGTGTGTGTGTGTGTGTTGCGGTGTGGCGTCCCCCCAGAAAAACGTTTGCAACAGTAGAGTTCCACTCATCCCCTTCTCCACTGGTTTCTACGCCAGGCATTCCTCCACCTTCAGCCCCGGTGTGTGTGTGTGTGTGTGTGTGTGTGTGTGTGTGTGTGTGTGTGTGTGTGTGTGTGTGTGTGTGTGTGTGTGTGTGTGTGTGTGTGTGTGTGTGTGTGTGTGTGTGTGTGTGTGTGTGTGTGTGTCTCCTTTGTCATTGATTGGTCCCGGGTTCATTCCTTTGGTTGACCACAGACAGTCAAATTCCATCCATTCATCATGTCATCTCTTTTTCCCTCTGCCCCTTCTCTGCTTCTTACGTCTTCTTATTTTCTCAGCGTCTCGAGTCGAGCTGGCCTTAACTCTTAACTCTTTCTCTCTTTCTTTCTTTCCCTCCCTCCTTCTTTTTATCCTCGCATCGCACCACGTTCATGTTTCTCCACTTTTTCCCCTCTCCTCTCCTCGGCTCTCTGTGCGTCCCTCCGCTACTCCCTCACCGTCACCTTCTCGATTTCCTCCTCTCCTCACCTCCTCTGTCTCCATCTCTCCTCCTCACTCCTAGATCGGCCCCCCTCTGCTTTTCTTCTCCTCACTCCTCACCTCCCTTTTAGCCCCTCTTTCTTCCTCCTTCTCCTTCCTCTGTGTGTCCTTCGCCACCTCCTCTCCTCGCTCCTTGTCTCTTTACGCTCTCCCTTTCCGACTCTTTCATTTATTCAGTTTGTCATCTCTCCTCCTTTCTTATCTTCCCAATCCGCATCCCTCTCTCCTCCGGAGTTAATTAGTCTCACTCTCTCACTCGTGCCTGTCCGACGCCGACTATGACACACACACACACACACACAGTTTGCTTCGGAGTGCCGGTGCATGTGTATCCCAACCATTACCTCACGAGGCTTCCCTCTGCCTGTCCAAAAGCAACATGTCACAGCGTGACAACTGTTCCCCCTGTCCTGACTCTGACCGTGTGTGTGTGTGTGGAGATTGACCGGCGTAGCCAGTAGCAATTATCCAGTGACAGGATAGCAAACTCTCCTCCTCTTCTTGTGTGTGTGTGTGTGTGTGTGTGTGTGTGTGTGTGTGGGTTAGGGTGGGGGTAATAGACAGGCTAGAGGATGAGATGAGGCCCAGTGGGAGCGGAAACCTCCATCTCACCTCCTCGTAACCCAGACTAACGAGGCAGCAAACGGGAGGGAGGAAAGATGGTTGGAAAAAAGAGAGATGGCTGGTGGAAGGTATGGAGTCGGCTCTTTTTTGGGTTATTTTTTTTTATAGGGAAAAGGGAGTAAATGTAACAATACATGTACGATGTCCCCCTTAATGTATATTTCCTGTGCATTATAGTTCTACTTTTTCTGAATTTATGAGTTTTGACTGTCTGCGAAAGACGAGGAGGAGAGAGCCTTGTGCTTGTAACTCCAGTGCACAGTTTCAAGTCAGCCAAATTGGCATTTCGGCAAATATCAGGACAGTGACCTGAAGATCAGTCACTTGTGATGCCAGTGCGGTCGCCTCACGGCATGGTAGTCAGTGGTTCATATCCTGGCCAGCTTGTTTTCTGCTTCCCCCTGCGTGTGCATGGGTTTTCTCCAGGTACCCTGGTTTCTCAACATAATCCAGAAACGAGCAGTCAATTTGAGACTTTTCGATCGCCCCTCCGTGTGAGTGTGAAAGCGGATGGAGTGTGTCCTGCAATGGATAGGTGACCTGTCCAGGTTGTATTCCCTGCCTTGGGCAGACCCCAGTAACACCGAATGGTATAAAGCGGTCATATAATGGATGAATGGATGATGCATTTTCTTTAGCTCTTGGCCGCATAGATCGCAGACTCCAATAATAGTCCAAAGTAGACCTGGTGGTGACGGTGACAGACCTGGAGTTCTTTGGGGATATGACTTTGAAAAACTAATGAAACAAAAGTAAAATAAGTTGAAAAGTTTTGTAAACAATTTTAAAAAGTACCACTTTAGCCTGTGACCATGCAATGAACCTTCAGCTACTCTGAAATAAGTTTTCCTTGTCAATAGCAAAGAATATTCAGTAAACAACACAATACCTCTGGCAGATAATCCATCATTTGCATGTAAAGTGTGCTTTTGTGGCGTGTTTGACAAAACCTGGCCTGAATGATGTTGTTTGATGTCGGCTATGCCCGTATGGTTTAATTCTTTGAGTGGAGACAAAGGAATGTGTAACTTTGTCCCGAACCAAGTTCGTTGCTCTTTCTTTTAATTTTCTCTTTTACAGTATGAAAAACAACATGTACCAAGCAACGCCGTCCATCACCCGCGCAGGAAGCCCTCACTTGATGCTGTCAGGGTTTGTTTGTCACTTCATTGTTCCCGAGTGGAGTGCACATGCTACTTAGCGCGCCTCGCTTCCTCCCGGCTGCTCGGCTCCCACTGAAAGAAATCCGGGAAATAATCCCTCAAAATCATACCGTGTCACAAGCCTTATTTTCATAGCTGTGAACCTCAAGTCGGCGTGGATGATATCAAGTCGCTCCTCTGGCTCGTGCACCTGCCAGAGCTTCCAGAAATGAGGACAAATGGAGTTTAATTTCAGCTACTGCTAAGCCTGTTATACTGTATGTGATTTATTTCCCCGGGCTTGATCCAGAGTTTGTCTTTGGCCGAGCTGACCTGAAATCCACACCTGCGGCGAGGAGGGAGGTTAGAAAGCAGAGGGGTCTCTGCAACTCTTGTCACCGGTGAGAGGTGATGTATGGGGGGAAAATGGAAGGAGAAAAGAGAGTGAAGGATTAGGAGAAGGGTAGGCCGAGGTGAGAATGAGGACAGGACGAGATAGACGAGGTCGGAGAGATGGAAGGAGACAGAAAAATCTGCTACCGTCACATTCCTAAGGACTGTGGTCACACTAGGACAGCTGTGTGTGTGTGTGTGTGTGTGTGTGTGTGTGTGTGTGTGACAGGTCAGGTTCAGGAAAGGGACTGCTGACAACACTGGGATGAACCGTACATATGTGTGTGTGTGTGTGTGTGTCGGGGTGAACAGCGGGCCAGCACACGCTCTGTAGCGAAGGGTGGACGGCCGACCTTTCCCCTCAGACGCCAGCGCGATGGGGAAAGACGGATGTAAGGCGAGCAAAAGGGCCAAAGTGCGAACCGCGAACAGAACGGCGCGAACGAGGAGGGGAGAAAGTTCATAGGAAGGAGAGGAGAGGAGTGGAAGAAGAGAGAGAGAGAGAGAGAGAGAGAGAGATGGCAGGGAGCGGAACACAGGCCTGGGGAATTCTGTGCAGAATTCCGAGGCGAAAACAAGACGTGAATGCCCTGGAAGTGTGGACGGAGCGGAGCAGAAAGCAAGGGATGGCGGGTGAAAGAGTGCAGTCAGGTGAAAGTGATACGGCGGCTGAAGCGGGGCGTACAGGGTGGTCTCCCTCTGTCCCTCGCCGTCTCGCCTCCCCTCTCTCCCTCTCTCGTCGGGAGGCTGACACTTCCCTTCATCCGTTTGACCGCTCACAGAAGGGGGGATGAATAGAGGAGTGGAGAGGGGTGAAAGAGCGGGATGAGCGGAGAAGAAAGCGGGGTGAAGGGAGGATGAGCAGCAGACGGACATCTAAATGCTCGCCCGCCGATCTATTGGGAGAGCGGCCGAGAGGGAGCCGAGCACACAAACAACGGCTGGAAGCGCGCACGGACGTGGATGTTGAGCTAGCACAAAGCGCTGCGACACATTTGCTCCGAGGAGGCAAACTCTCGGGCGTGGACCATCTGCGAACCATCCTCAGTGCCTCTTGCACACAGTGAAACGCATCAACAAACTGAAACTGAAGCAAGAAAGCTGGACAGACGTCTTTTTCATATGGCATTCTAAAAGACCCAGATTGGTTAAAAATAGTTTCTGGTCTGGATTTGTGGCAATGTGCTCAGTGGACTCGTAAGGGAGATTGCACTAAAAATTCTGCTATAAGGGATAATTAATGGGAGATTGTTCAGATGTGTCAACCAGCAGAAGTTAGAACTAGTAGGTGGATCTCCAATTCACATCTCCTTTGCTACTGGTAACAACAGTAACAAAAGCAGTGCCGGTTTAGTCTTTATTTTTTTGCTAAGCAGCTGGTTTTGGCCAAAACCTCAAAAAAGCAAGACGCGGCATCATCAGCATAGGCGGTGAACATAGTTGCACCTTGAGAAGTGGATGTTTCATTAGATGAGGCCACAAAAAGTGCAAAGAAAAGAAAATGGCTGCAGAGATGGAGCAACTTCTGTCCACTTTTCTGCCTCTCTTCTTCCACTTTCTCTCACTACACTCTACCTCTTGCTCTTCCTGCTTCCTCGAGTGTGATTACAAGGCGTCGTGGAGGGTTTGGGGGGGGGGCTGGGGGGGCTGGGTGTCATTGTCAGGTCAGTGGGATACGTGTTGGTGCCAGGGAGGGGTGGGAACCAGCAACTAGACCCCTAGAAGCTCCCTTATCTGATCCATCCCGTCCAAACACACAAACACCGCCTGTGTGGAACCTATGCAGCCACACGCTCGCACACCTGCCGGCCCGTCTCCCTCGCCGTCTGTGTGCATGTATACATATGTACTGTATTATAGATAACCATACACGCACAGCGGGGTCTGAGAGCAATAAAGCGGCCAGGCATCATGCTGCGTTCAAGATAACGGCAAAAAACAAAGAAAAAACAGCCACTGCTCCAAGCGTGCGCCTCCATATCTGCAATTTTATGAGTTCAAGCCGTTATTTGTGTGGGAGAGGTCACTCTGTGTGTGTGTGTGTGTGTGTGTGTATATCTCGGCCTCTGTCTCAACTTCCTGTCCCGTCTGTGGCCGGGCCTTATCGGTGTGACAACAGGTCAGGCAGTGGTCATAGAAGCAGGGCCATTCAGAGACCTGATTGGACGGGGTGGGGAGCAGTGGTCGACCACTTCCGACCGGCGGTCAAGTCGTGGTCAGGACTAGGGGGGAGTGCGGGGGGTCACAGGGGTCCAAACTCTCTCTCTCTCTAGATACGCACACGCACACGCAGACACACACACACACACACACCCTAATAAACGCCCAAGTCATATGATATGGGATGACAGATATTATTCCACCCGCAGGTCTTCCTCTCAGACATGCATCACATCTTCTGTCACAGCAGATAATTGCTGTCACCGATACTTATTTTTAAAACGCACACACACCCACACACACGCACACACATACCCACACACACACACACACACACACACAAACTTACAGTGACCGTGTTGTGACCGGGTCAGGTCATTGTTCTGTGTTATCAGTCTTGACCTCTCCGTCAGTCTCCCCGATACAACCTGCCTCTACACCCCTTCCTGTGTGTGTGTGTGTGTGTGTGTGTGTGTGTGTGTGTGTGTGTGTGTGTGTGTGTGTGTGTGTGTGTGTGTGTGTGTGTGTGTGTGTGTGTGTGTGTGTGTGTGTGTGTGTGTGTGTGTGTGTGTGTGTGTGTGTGTGTGTGTGAATGCATAATAGGCTGTACAGATATATATCTGTTTACACAGTGGCACTGTGGGGACTCGCTGTCCTTAATGGGGACATATTACGAGTCCTCATAAAAAGTTCGACTCACGGTGAAGGCTTGGCTTCGGACGCAGCCGTATCCTCATGAAACGACGGAGGCGCAGCTCCGTGACTCCGCCGCGACTCCGCAGTTCACTCAGTGGTCAAACCAAAAAAGTCAGGGCTCGCGCACGGCCCTCACCTCTCAGTCGTTTCCTGTTTGGGTCTCGCGGTGTAAGACACAGCCGCATGTCTCATTTTTCTTTTTTCCCCCCGAATCCGTAAGTTGGATCATTTGTCCACACTTGAGGGAGCAGTTCGGGGCCGAGGACGTACTCGAAGTTGACACACAAAAAAAGAGAAGCGAGCGTGCCAATCCTCCACGCTAATGTAATATAACGGGTGAGATAAGGGATGCATGCATGAATGGATGGGATCCCGGATCGCCTTTTCACCAAAGACATTCTTGTCAACTTCATGCCCTATAAAAAAAAAACAAACAGTGTTTTTAAGGAGTGAGCTGGATGCTTCAGCCAGGGCCCAGGACGCTTCAAAGAGTATTTAGTGCGAAGCCAAACAGAGAGAGACAGATCACTGCGCTGCTAAAACAATTTACGTTATTCTCCCTGAGACGTTCGCAGAAGATACAAATACAAAAAGCTGAAGTGTCGGCGTAAAGTCACCCGTTCCAAGCTTTTCAGGTTTTTTTCTCTCTCTCCCAATCTCAACCATATCCGAGGAAAACATTGTGAAACTCCTTGACTGATGTTGTGAAAACAAACAAAAAAAATAACAGTGGAGCCTTTTCTTTGTCCCTCAGGAAGAATCGCGTTTGAAGACGGTTAAAAAAGTGTCTGATAAAAAGTCGACGCGTGCACATGCGTTACCACGCAAGTAGACAAATGTTAATTTCCTAAGTCAAACTATTAAACAAGCTACTCCGTCCTCACTGTGGGCGCGCCTCAGGCCTCAGGCTTGTGTCATTTGCATACTGAGCCGTGATTGGCTCCCAGATCGGTCCCCTTACTCCCAAGTCTTCCCAGCATCCAAACAAATCCAGTTTGAGTGGTCGGGCCTTCAGTGACATTTGCGGAGTCCCAGAATTCAGTCTGACCCAGACCAAACTGACGTGAATGAACTTAAGATGTATTTTTATTCACATAAAAATTTTGTTTAGCCCAAAGTAATCACATAAAAGTGATCTAATCTAGTTTTCCTCTCGCAAAAGGAATTGAATCTGAATTAAAACAGCGCAGGGTTGCGGCTTTGCCAAAGTGAAGTCTGAAAAGTGGGTGAACCCAGCCTGAACTCTCGGCCCAGAATTAACCTCTTAAACGTGTCTGGACCCAAATTGACTTTAAAAAAAGTGGCCGAGGCCAAATTGACCTTTTTAAAAAGTGCTGGAGTCTAAATTGTGCTCAGAGCGGGGCTGAAAGCCGTTGTTTTTCTAGCCCTGTTTGTTTTGGAGTATTCTGTCTTTATTTGCTTTATCAGCGCACAGAGCAGCTCCCAGCAGGCCCCTCTGCCTTCAGCCTGCACTCGTTTATCGTCTCCCCGTTCCTCACTCACTCCTTCTTCCTCCTCCGTAACATCTAGTTACCCTCCGCCTGACCTCCTTCGCTCCCTCCTTTCCCTTTCTCCTGCAGTCCTGTAATATTTCCCCAATCATTCTTTTTGAGCTTTCTCTCTTCTCTTCCTTCTTTTTTTAACCTCTTTTCTCTCTCTCTCTCTCTCTCCCTTTCTCTCTCCCACTCTGTCTATGTCTCTCACTCAGCCTCTCTCCATCTGTGTAGTGTCTAATTGACAGCGGAGACCCCTGGTTGAACCACCAGCACTCTTTCTCGGTTTTTTGTTTTTGCTCTCCACGCTCATTCCATTTCAGCCCTGTCACTTTTTTCACGGGGTCGCCCAACTTCTCTGTCACTGCTGACGACGGGGGGGGGGTGGGTGGCGGGGAGCGGAGGAGGGGGAGAGGTGAGGGTTGGGGTAAGTGAGACAAAGATGGGGCAGAGGAGAGGGGAGAAAGGAGACAAGAGAAAAAGGGAGATAAAGCCAGAGAAAGAGGGCACAAGTTAGTTATGTAAGTAAGGTGGATTAGAATTCAGAGGGGCACGACTCTGACTGGAGGATGTAAATAACAAAGTCAAAGACAAACAGCAGAGAGGAGTTGTCCGTCACTCATCCCAGATAGTACTTGATCAACCCCCCCCCCCCCGAGCGCTGAGCTCACAACGTCTGATACCATTTACAGGGCAAAGGAACTGCGGAAATGGTTTGTGAAATGCTGAATTCCTCCGTTCTGTACTTATCAAGCTACGTGGTTCTGTCATTTCATATGGCCGCAATAATTGAAGAAGATGATGCATAAATAGGATTGGTCACGCACCATTCATTAGATTAGGCACCGATCCAGGTCCTGTGTATTGAGTTAAATCAGTGACTGCAAAGTATGAAAGATAGACTGTGGCCTGGGATGAACAAACAAAAGGTCACGTCTCTTGTTCAGCTGTGTTTTTGTGATGGAGTTAAAAAGCTGTAAAAAAGGGAAAAAAATGCTGATCTAGAGTTCATGATTTTGCCATAATTTCTGGATGAATGGTTTTTGGCTTCCATCATGACTTTTATTTTGTTTGAAAAATGGCCCCGATAAGAACACAGTTCCCAGAAACTATTTAAAATCCAAATTCTTTAGCACATGCAAAGAAATGATAAAAAAAAAAGTTCCCACGCATCCTGGAACTCCTTCTAAATTGGTGACCACTGTCGTGGAGAAGACCTGAAATATGAGAGAAAAAGTGGAATGTCTCTCCTCTCTGCTGCTCTCTTCCCTGTCAGTAAACACAGACTGTTTAGGTTTGTCCAAGCAAGTAAGGGATGATTTCATAGATAAGGCCCCAGACTTCTGGGGGCAGGGGAGGAATAAACACAAAGGCAATCTGGACAGTCGCCCAAAGTGAAAAGTACAATGAGACGGCGACTACTGTAAGCATGGCCGAAATGACGACACATCTCCAAAACATTTGGAAACGTTTAATTAAACTTGCGCAGATTGCGCTCAAACCAATGGGCGCACGTTATGCACCTTTTTAATTAAATATTCTCGCTGTATTTAGTGATTGCACTGTTTAGGGCGACATGGGGGCATGGTGAGAAGGGCTGTTGCCTCGGGAGACGGTCGCCAGTTTGAACCCTTCTCCGGTTTCCTCCCACACTCCAAAAACACGCATGTTCAGAGAGAAATCGGACTAGACTGGAGCGCTCAGAGCTTTGAGTTCGGACAGCGAGGCTGCGGGCGGATGGACAGAGATGCAGGCTTTTGGTTTTCATTTCGTCCCTGGCCCCCAGCGAGGGAGAGAAATGAGTTCCCTGTTGCGCGGCGATAACATCCGAGCTCGCTCCGCTCCACCCGTAGCTGGAGATGGAGCGATACCGTCCGAAGCTGCAGGGTACAAGGTTGCGGGGTTGCGCTTCTAAAAAGAAAAAAAAGAAAAAAAGTTGAGGGAGGGCTTTCAGACGTTCACAACGTGGTGCTCAGAAGGAATTTTTAGAGCGCGGCAGAGGAACAGGAGAAGGGAAAGCGTGGCGGTGGATATCGCGAGCTCCGACAGCGGCCGATAACCTCTGACTGTGACCTTTGACCCCTCGCTTTCAGAGGTCAAGAGCTGGCTTTGAGGTTGAGGGTAAAATCCCCTTTCCCAGTCCCATTCTGATTCGGGAAACGCTGAGAACACTTTTTGCGTCTGATCAGGGCTTTCTCGGATAAAGATGATATTGGAAATGTGACATTTACTCTGAAAGAAGTGAAAATGCTGTATTTTCACAAAACTGAGTTTACAGACGAAGGCTTTGTAATGTTTGTAAACATCATCTGCTGTCCTATAAATCTTAGGGAGGGATATAACAATAGGGCATGTGTTATTGTTTGTGGCAATAATATACATTTAAAAAGACACCTTCGAGTTCTTTAAAACCCTTTGATGACCTTTCTAGCCTGAAACTCAGAGCAAGGGAAAGTCTGAAGGGAGATAGAAGAGAAGGAGTGAGTTGAGAAATGACAGACCGGCCATAATCTTTGTGATTGATGGCCATCAGGATGCTCCTAAAATCCCAATTTCCCTCCACAAACAAACACTCTCCTCGGCCTTAAACATTGTCCAGCACTGCAGCCGGGCCCGAAAGACACTTGATTGACAGATGCCAGTGTGGTCTTTGTGTGCCGGCGGCGACCTTTCAACCCTAATCTGAAAAGTGGATTTACTTCTGTGAGGAGAGGAGGCCGAGATGAGTGATGGCGGACAGGTGTCCGAGCACTTTCTCTGCTCCTGGTGACCCTTTTTCCGAGGTCATGTGTCCGATCTGGAAGCGGCTGAAGAAGAGAGCGTGGATTTCCACTTTGTGACATTTTCAGAAGACAAATAGAGGCAGTTTAGAGTCTCCAATCGAACTAAACAGTTGTTTTGAGCACGTATTCTCACCTTCTAGACTGATAGAAGACTGATAGTCATGAGCAACAGGTTAGACACTGAGCGTTGTGTGTAAAGAGCAAGAGGAGAAATGGGCGGATGATTGATGGATGGATGGATGGATGGATGATGGACTGCAGAGATGGACGGGTGCCAAAACGGCTGCTTTCCTTGATAAAACTCAATCCCCTGCTTTTAGTGACCTCTGATCCCTCCGCCAGTCAGTCTGAAGAGGAGAAGGACGGCTGAGAGGGTTCCGAGGAGTTTCTTTGCGTGCGTGTGCTTCGGGAGCGAGCGAGAGAGGTGATAATGGAGCAATGGGGTAGAGGAAGAACAATCAAAACTCTTAATTTCCTTGCTTCATAGCGGAAACATTACATAACGTGTGTGTGTGTGTGGTGTGTGTGGTGTGTGTGTGTGTGTGTGTGTGTGTGTGTGTGTGTGTGTGTGTGTGTGTGTGTGTGTGTGTGTGTGTGTGTGTGTGTGTGTGTGTGTGTGTGTGTGTGTGTGTGTGTGTGTGTGTGTGTGTGTGCGCGCATTTCTAGGCAGGGTGTAAACATGATGAATTCTGGGTGACCCTGACTCCTGGCCATTAGGAATGGGAACACAGCAATTCCCTTACGATCCCAAACAAATAAATCTCGCACACAGCCGGAATAACTATTAACAAGTCTGCTAAACACTTAGGAGGAGGGGGAGTGGGGGAGGGGGTGCGGGGGGGGGTGTGGACACAGGCAGAATGGGGAGAGGACGAAGGCCGAGGAGGAAAGTGTTGGGGAGAAGGATGGAAAGAAGGAGTAAAGCTGGAGCGGAAGGGAGAAAAAGAAATGAGGAGGAACAGTGGGACGGGGTGGTGATTGGGTGACGAGGGCGAGAGAGAGGAGGGGAGAGGAGAGGGATGAAGGTATGGATGCTAGAGAGACATGCCGGGAAATGGAAAAAGGTGGTTGCGGAGGACGGAAAGTAAAAATCTGGGTAAGAAGGCGACATAAAAGGATGGAGGGATGGAGGAGACAGTGGCATGGAAAGAATGAGCAGATAAAGGTGGAAAGGTGAGGAGAGGGAGAGGAGAGAAAGGAGCGATGGAGGTTAGAGCGTGAAAGAAAAGAATACAGGATGAAATATAATAGGGGAAGTGGTGGCGGGGAAAGAAAGGGAGGATGGAGTGATGGAAAATGGGTATGGGGAGAAGATGAGGGAGGAAATGATGGAAGGAATGAAAGTAGCTGCTGACTCTTGAGGGAGAGAGAGAGAGAGGATAAGTCCATCAGTGGAGGAGAAATGAGAGAAAACAAACAAGAAATGTGAGGGGGGACACGTCATTTTGTTTTTCTGCTCGTCCCCCAGAAGAATAAGAGGAAGCAATAATCTGTGTGTGTGTGTGTGAGACAGAGAGAGAGAGAGAGAGAGAGAGAGAGAGAGGAGACAGGAGCGATAGCACGGGGGAGGTCACGGCGAGGTGAGAGAGGGGGAGCGAGACGGAGAGAGAAGTTCAGCGAGAGGTGAAGAGAGAGACCTGCCGTTTTCTCTCTCTCTCTCTCACTGTGTGTGAGTGTGTTTAGGGTGAATCGAGGGTCAGGTGTGTGTGTGTGTGTGTGTGTGTGTGCGTGTGTGTGTGTGTGTGTGTGTCTGCCTGCCAGGAGGACCTGCTGGCTCGCGTGTGGCTGTTTTTTTTTTTTTTGGAAGGCCCACGCTCACCCTGTTCCTTTTTTTTCTCTTCTTCTTTTTTTCCATTTTCATCAGTCTTATCTGCCTCTCCTCCCTCCTTCTTCTGTCCTCCCTCCTGACTCCTAGCTGCTCTTCTCCTCCTCCTCCTCCTCCTCCTCCTCCTCCAACCACACTCACCTACTGACCTCAGGTTCACCCACAGCTCCCCGTGCTCCTTCTCCTCCCTCGCCCCATCTGCTCCTCTTCTGGCACCAGTCCTCCTCTAATCTCTCCCTCTCTCATTCTCTTGTCTCACCTCTTACCTCATCCTCTTCCTCCTGCTTCCACTCCTCATCCTCCCTCCATTTACTTCCACCATCTTCCCATCCCATCGTTTTGTCTCTCTCCTGTCCTCATCATCTAATTTCTTCCGTTTTTCTCCATTTGTCTTTTTTTTTTTATCTTTCTCTCCTCTCCCCCTTTCGCCTCCTTTCCCCTCTCCTCTCGAGAAGTCCCCTATCTTTTTTTCCCCTCTCTTCTTTTATCTCCCTCTCCTCCTTCACTCCTTCATCCGCTCTCTCTCCTTCCTTCTCTGGAGAGGGGGGAGAGATGTGCTGAATGTGGAGCAAAGACAAAGATCCGCCCGCAGATAACATGGAAATCTCGTCGACCTCAGTCGCCAGCTTATCTGTGTGTGTGTGTGTGTGTGTGGGATTGAACCCTGTCTGCCTGCTGACTTCATCTTCTTTGCGTGCCTGAGTTCAGCTTTTGAGGGTTACTTCCTCCAAACACGGCTACAATATCTATCCCTGTCAGGTTCGCCTTGTACTCTCCCACTCTCTCTCTCTCTTTCTCTCTCTCTCTCTCACTCACACACACACACACACACGCACACGCACAGCAACATGCAGACAAATGACTCCCGGCGTACATTGTGATGTTGACACCCTGACAAACTCGGCCAAAAACAGCTCACATGTGTGTTAACATAGCACACACACGCACACACCCACCCACACAAACACACACACACGCATACACACTTCCCCGTGTTTCTGTATCTAATTATCAGACGGATTTATTCACATGACCTCACAGCCAGATGATATTTGTGCTTTATGTAACAGCCTGTATTTGGATGTGTACCTGTTTATGTGTGTGTGTGTGTGTGTGTGTGTGTGTGTGTGTGTGTGTGTGTGTGTGTGTGTGTGTGTGTGTGTGTGTGTGTGTGTGTGTGTGTGTGTGTGTGTGTGTGTGTGTGTGTGTGTGCGCACGCTCTCGCGTGTCCTTGTTTATATGGGAAGATTAGCAGGTCAAACCTCGGCCGTGCGAGGGTGAACTCGGGGACAGACCAGTGGGAGTGGGAGAAGAATACAGAAGTGAAAGGACCAGAGGGAGGCAGGGAAGTGTGGGAAGGAGGGAGGGAGGGAGGGAGGTGGGGGGGGGGATCAGGAAGTCCAGAAGCAGCCGTTCTTCTTCAGGTCGCGCACCCAAAGCCAGGTTTAAGGGGAAACGTCACTTTTGTGAACCGTCCGAGAGCGTCCTTAGTGGCCTTCCTGTTTTCTTGAGGTTGAGTCCAGGTACGAGCCGTGACCCCTGCTCGCTGGATCGCTGCTAATCTGAGTCATTCATGTCGTCCCTCAAACTCAAACATCCGCTCCGTGGACTAACGCAGGACTCGTTTTTTTTTTTGTTTCGTTTCGTTGTTTTGTTTTTTTTGAAGGGACGACGACCATGCCTTCCGCTCGGCTCCTCAGTAAGTGAGTTCCCTGGGAGCGGGAATTCTTTGCCTCTACCTCCACGCTCTCCAGCTGGTGTCTCGGAGATGAAAGGACTCTTCTCGAGATCCGCATCAGAAAGTTCATAGGTTCACCGGGTTACCAACAATTAATTAGGGGGGCATTTTAAAAAGAGTCAATAGGCACTGGCCAGTTATCGCAAATATAAAGCTTCTTTGCAAGCTCTATTTTTGCTCTTTTCAAGGCTTGAAAAGTTCTCAAATTCTGGATTAGGTGTTGTTTTCGTTTAACCTTCTATTAGCAAATAGCCTGTGTGACGTAAAACTTGAACTGTGATTATCTATCCTTCATCTTTTACACACGCAGCCGTGATCCTGTGAGCTGGTCCACTTGTAACTTCACAGTGGGGCGTGGTTACGACTCGAGTGACTTCCATTTGGAAAACGGGAGCGTAAATTTGACCTCGTTTTCTTTCGAGTTCCGCGATCGCTGGGATGTCCTGGCCAGAAACGGAGGCCCAATTTCCCAAAACATGCTTATTATTCTAATATCCTTTCACTCTCCTGAGCTCCATTATCCCGGTCTTCCTCAAACTTATGAAGTATGTCACCCCGGTCCTCTAAATCGTCCTCCTTCTCCTCCTTGTTTGTGACTGCACACCTCGCTATCTATCCATCTCCCCGTGCCCTTCCTTCACCCTCTCCCTCTCTCTCTCTCTCCCTCCGTGTTTGCGCTGTTAGCCATTCCTCTCCGTCTGTGTCCCTTTCCATCTTTACTCTCTCATTTTCTCCCCCACATGTGGTTTTGCTCTCCATCCTTCTGTTCTCTTTCCCTCCCTCTCCTCTTCTCTCATCCCTCGCTCACATATGGTTTCTCTCTCTGGCTCTGTGTGTGTTTGGTGTTACCCAGAGTTCACTGGGGCTCCCTGTGTGTGTGTATGTGTGTGTGTGTGTGTGTTTCTAAAGACAGGGAAAGGGAGACGGTGTGTGTATGTGTGTGTGTGTGTGTATGTCTGCAGGCTTACGACTTTGCCTGCCCAGGCCTGTTTGTGTGTGTGTGTGTGTGTGTGTGTGTGTGTGTGTGTGTGTGTCCGTGTGTGTGTGTGTGTTAGGTAGAGTTCAGCAGGGCAGCAGCAGGTTATGCAACAAATGTGGGCCATTCGGAGGACGACCTCACCCCCCTTTCTCCTTCAATCTCACTCACTCTTTATACCCTCTATCCTTCTTTTCCTCCTTCAAACCTCCACCCTCTCTTCTCTCCTCCGCTTGTTTGCCTTTATGTGCATGTGTTCATATTTACCTTGCTGTGAAATTTGTTCACTCCAAAAGATCCCCATGGCCGATAAAGGGCCAAGCACAAATATTAGGTTACTTGTGTATTTGTTATATTCCGACCGTGAGATGCAGTTAAGGCCTAACCCTCTCTGTAGCCCTGGACTGATCCGTAATGCCTGCTCATGTAGTCAAAAAAAAAGTTTGGTGAGGGTTAGATTATAATAATAACAGGATTCCCACGCATCCTGGAAAACCTGGACAATCACTGCCCAATTTTCCAGTCATGGAAAACACATGGAAAATACGGGAAAAAGTAAAACGAGTTGTCCTCGAAAATAATTTCCCCTCTGTGCCGCTCTCTACCCTGTGAGTAAACGCAGATGGTTTAGAAAGTCTGGACGTGTGCAGCCTGTACACTAGCCCTAATTTCTCCGCAGGTCAGAAATGGTTCCATTTGATTTTTCAAAATAATTTAGAATATTAAATTCCTCACAAATAATTCACTACTTGGTGGTTTTCGACCCAAAACCCAAGGCTGATCAGTATAAGTATGTTTTAATAGCTGCCGTTTTTACGGGATGTTTTTGTCCTGAACAGTAAATTGCCTCCTGTGTACAGAACATCCAAGCTGATGTAATATTGTGAAAGTTATGGCCAGATTAGAGTAAAAAAAAATGACGCCTAATGGATGAAAATTCCCCCAACGGGACACGAGGCTTACAGAGTTAAAGACAAAACCTCTGCTTCTGTAACTCACTACTGGGTATACACATGTCGATGATAGGCCAGTAAAGACAATGTGCTGTGCAATTAAAAAGACAACACACCAGAATATAAAAGTTTTCCTCTTTAGTAATGAATTGAAAAGTACAATATTTACAGTAACCCAATTTAAAATTTAACCCTTTTTAAAACAGAATAAAATAAAATAAAAGGTTGTCCAAAGATGGCAAAAAATTGTGAAGCTCCTTAGAAGGTGCCCTGCAAACAGCATGTGAAAATAAAAGGGTTCTTTTCACAGTGAAAATCTACCAGAACTTAACATGTAAATCGTGCTTTTAACAATAACAATAACAACCCGTCGTTTATAAATTGTTTCATGTTATTTATGCTTTTTATCGACTATTTATTGTGTCTTTTAATCATGTATTTGTATTGGGTTGCACTTCGGAAAACGTCGCTCTTCATAAGTGTCGTCTGAGCACCAGATTAAAAGATTTTCTTCCTTTGCCATCAAATCTTACCCAACAGGATGTCGTGTCAGCTGGGATGGAGAATGCTGTTGTTTATCTTCTCACTGTCTCGTACATAGATCCTCATGCGGGTGTTGGCCCTGACTCACTAGCCGTCTGCTTAATCTCTCCGTGTCCCCCTCCAGCTGCTGGACCTGTTCACCAAGTGGGATTGGTCCACTTACCTGGCTGATTACGGCAAACCCACCTGCAAGTACCTGAGAGTCAACCCGCACACGGCCCTGGCCCTTCTGGAGAAGTGAGCAATTCCCAACATAATCACGGATCCATAGCATCTAATCCTAACTTTTGCAGCTGATTCAGATTAGTTAAGATGACTGCACTGATGATTTACCAGATGCATATTATGCCTTAGTACACTTTTTCCAAATAATAAAATCACCCAAAAAATCCAAAACAGAAAATGAGGATATAGCATTTGCTATCTTAAGTCATTTTGGTTGAAATGCTTCTCAAAAGCTCAGTTTTTTTTTTTTTGCTCAGAAACTGGCAATTACTTCAAGACCTATGCTTTTTCAAGCCAGTCACTTTTTTCTTATTCAAACACCTACGTGTGGGCTCATCACGTCTGTTAGCGACCAGTCCTCATGCTAAGCTAAGCTAAGCTAAGCTAAGCTAAGCTAAGCTAACATCCTGCAGCTGCACGCTGAGCACGTGAACGCAGGGCCGAAGTGGCTGCCCTTAAGTGGGGACTGCAGAGAGAGCAAAGAATTCCCAGAACATTCATGTCTTCCTGGCAGTGAAACAAACAGATCGATGCGCCGATGATGAAAGTTTGGGGGTGGGGGCGGGGTTTTTCCGCCCCAAAGCACCCGATGACTTTTTCGAACCCCCGTCTCAACTCTCAACCACTTCTCCTCTGTCCCCTGTCTGTCCTCCGGCTCTTGTTTTGACAGGCTGTATAAGCCGTGAGTATTGTTTGTGCCGTGTGGGAGAAATGTCACAGTCCGGCATGTTTACAGATGACTACTTAAAGCCTGGGTGTGTGTGTGTGTGTTTGCATGGGGATTTACGTGTTTAAACACAGACATATCCTTGCCTCGGTAATAATAATTAAAAAAAAAAGAAAAGGAAAAGGTCACGTTGCAATGAATAAATGCTTATCGAGTGTGGCTGTTGAGCGATAGCCATATCCCCTATCTGTTAACTGTCACTTTATTTGTTTACCAGCAACTAGACAGCCTTTGAAAGTTCAATATCAGGTTCATTTTCCCCAGCGAGATCCCACTGCTCCTAGCTAGGGATGTAACGATATGATATCAATAATGGTGACCAAACTTATTATGATTATCATTTTGTCACTGTGTTGTTAACATGCATTCAATGGATAAATCCAAGTCATTTCAGCAAAATGTACATTTTGATAGAGCCAAATGGAAAACTAACAAAAGCCCGTTAACTATCAACCCATATCAAACCATAGCACGCACACGTCCGTAGAGCGTAATTGGCTCTCAGTGGTATCGTGGGTGAAAGCAGGGGCTATGTGAACAGACACACAGACAGGTCCTCAGTCTGACCGGGATTCGAACCAGGGTCCTTCACTGTCCCACTGTACCCTGAGTGTGTGTGTGTGGCTACTGAGCATGTTGGTGAAATGCCACACCGTGTGTGTGTGTGTGTGTGTGTGTGTGTGTGTTTCCTTCAGAGTATCGGCTGGACTGCTCACCGCTACGTTCATGTGAAATATTAGAACAGACCATTAACCTTGTGACTTCCCCGTCTGTCTGTCTTTTTTTTTTTCTCCCCCCTTCCCCTCCGTTTACACTTTGGCTTCCTGTGTTTTCCTCCACCTGTCTCTTCTCGCTCCCCATCCGCAGGATGAAGGAGACGAGCCGGAAGAACAACGTCTTCGCCCAGTTCAGGAAGACGGACAGGGACAGGCAGAAGCTCATCGAGACCGTCATCAAGCAGCTGCGCAGCCTCATCGCACAGCATCACGCCTAAAAGCAGCCCCGCCCCCGACCACCTAGCAACCGTCCTGATTGGCTGATTTCAATGCCCATGCACCTTAGCATCACTAGACTCCCCCAGCGACCCGTTCCTATCGCTCACCTAGAAACAACCAATCGAGACCTGCCACCTCTCTCAACTTAATGGAACTTCAGTCTTTTAATCTTAGGAAGGCTCGGATTGGTTCTCCTGAAAATCCCCAAGCCAGGAGCCACGGACAGTCAACACATACTAACAAGCTGCGTGTTTTTTGATCTTTCAGCGCTAAAAATGTCATTACGGAATGATGTGTGTGATTGTAGAACAGCTTCGGCTCGCTAGATTTTCTAAACCCGACATGGGGAGTTGAGAGTTTGAGGCTATCGAGGGCTAAAAGCAGGGTTATTATCCATGTAAAAAAAAAACACAGCGCCTCCCAACATATCCTCCTCTTCTCCATCCCTCCAGCCTGCACTTGTGATGAAACTCCAGTCACCCCAGTGACACTCGAGCCGTCTTCCACTCACTGATACACAACAGAGCAGTCTGAATGTACCGGTCGTCTTCCGTGGCAGAAAGTTGCTGCGGGGGCGGGGGGGGGGGGGGGGGGGGGGGGACAAAATGGAAAGAAAACGACGGAATGTTACTGCATCCTCGTCTGATACGGGGAAGGGTATCCATGCGATACGGCATGCGCGATTAATAGACAGCCTGTAAACACTTGAATGGGCAACGGCGCTCAGATCTGGCAACTCTACTCCCTCATTCGTCACCTGCCGAGGTGAAGCACCGCGGCGAGTGTCTGGAATGTTCTGTAAACGTGGCATCTCATTCCAAACGCTCACTTGATATTCAACCACCTGTTGAATGGTTTTTCAGCTCAGTGCGAAATAACTGGGTCTTAAAAATGGGATGTAAAACCCCCCCCCACCCCACCCCACCCACCCAAACTGGCAACCGCTTTGAAATGTCGTGTGGCCTGGTTGTCGATGTCGAAATGTACTCATTCATACTAATGCTAAGCACACACTTCAACGTCTTCCATGAAAACTCTGTTTGTGTGAGGAATGTGTGTGTGTGTGTGTGTACACACACAAAGTTTGTTTAGTTGAAGCACATAATTACATTTACTTAAGATAACTTTTTGAACAAATGTGGGTCTCTGAGCTCTTTGTGTTGCTTTTTTTTTTCTCTTGAATTCTGGGTGCAATAGTAGCATTGGGTATGTGTGTGTTTGTGTGTGTGTGTTTGTAATACTCGTGGCGCTTTATAAAAGGGACTTAAACCTTGTATGTGTGTGTCTGCGTGCGTGTGTGTGTCAGATGGAAATCAAAGTCTTCTTCTTTGTTCTTTCCTATAAAGGAGAGAGGATGTTGGATCAGCTGCCGTGTTAGATTTACTTGATGATGTTGGCACTGTGAAATCAAGTATGTGTGGGGGTTTTTTTTGGTTTTTTTTTGGTTTTTTTTGTTGTTTATTTTCTGTTTATTTTCCATTCAACCTTCGCTGGGTATCACTCGTAGGTGTTAGGGTTAGTAAGGGAAACGGGGCCATCCTTTGAATGTGCCTTTGCTGTATTTTGTTGTAATTCTCATGCCAACGAAGCAGCGCCGCCGCAGTGTTTGGACTCCGAAGTTTCCTTTGTGTCCAGAGGTTCACCAGCTGACATTTCCTTGGGGCTTTGGCTATCGTGTCGCGCAAACGTACAACGCCGCTGTTTGTTCTTCAGCCAGGTTCGTAGCCAGAACCGGGATGGATTTTTCAGACTGAAAATAAAGGTTCAGCGGCAACGCTCGACACGCGGGGTTTGGAGTCCACACACGGCGGGTCGTCACCGCTTCTTAGCGTTTTGTACTTGTAAAGCAGACATTGTTGCCGGGACGGAAGCACTGTACACGCTGTTGTATTAAACCACTAATGAGTGAAATACTAATAAAGTTCCCACAGATAAACAAAAAGACTTTCTCTCTGTTATTTTGTCAAAAAAAATCTTTTCTTTCTTGCAAAAATCTCTTGAAAAGATAGCTTATCATGTTGCGGCTATGAACCGTCGACCAGTTACCAAAGTATTATTTCAATGCCAAGAAAGACATTCTGAGAGATTACCATAGTATTACAAGAATGAAATCAAATGAGGTGGATGTGAATGTATTCCAAACCCTTAACATCACCCACCCTGGTGCGCTGCCCAAGTGTCATCTCTGTGACCTTTGACCTCCGGGACAGCATGGTGTCTGCAGTGAGGGGTGGTGATTAACAGGACTGTGTGTGTGTGTGTGTGTTTGTTGGCGCTGCAGGTGGGATGTGTGTGTGTGTGTGTGCTTGTTCAGTGGAGGGTAGCGACTCGAATCCCAACCAACACAAACTCTCTGCATGCTCCAGATTTCCTCTGCCTACGCTGTGTGTGTGTGTGTGTGTGTGTTCCCAGCCGTTCTATAGAAGAGCAGTGGAGCACTCAGTGCTTGCAGATGCCTCACAAAACCCTCTTCCTCTTTCTGCTTTCTCTCTTCTTCTGGCCTTTTCTGGAATCCTTGAACTGTCCTGTTTCCAGTTTCAATTTTTTTTCTTTTTTTTTTGGTCAACTGCTTGAACTGACCTGACCTCTCCCAAGCAACTTTACCCAAAAGATGTTGGGTCAGTCAGCGGTCAGCACGCTCCGCAGACTCTGTGTCCTTGTTTTTGTCTCATTTGAGCAGCGTTTGAAAGGACATAGTGACATTCCCTGAACTTCAATGAGTCACATGACTTTGATGTAACTTTTCAGTTACTTTCATCCAAGTTACTGCAATACGAGGTACTTGAAAATGCTAAAATGTCATTTATTGCAGCTCTCAGCTACATTAGCTTAGGGAGTGGACTGATTCACATCGAACAGCATGCCAAAAATAAAAATCATCAGGGAAGCCATATTTCTGTCCCCAGTCTCTCCACTTGTGGTTCAAGCAGCATGACAAGCCGAAAAATGTTATTTTTGTTGCTTTGTCTTGCCTACACAGGCCAGCACCTCTCTCCATTAGCATTAGCATAACGTTAGCCTAGGGCTAGCTAGCGTTACCACAATATTGATTTACTGTTAGTTTAGAGCTAGCTAAACATTAGCAGCACCGGTCCAGGTGTCAGTATTATAAAGCATGTGGCTGAGGCTGTAAAAGGTATGATCATAAAAGTCATTCATCTGTACTGCTCTGTAATACTGCACTGGAGCAAAACAGTAGCATGCACTGTTGCTGTTTGTTGACAATGCAGAATGTCATTATTTTCCCCAAAATGTTCCACAATTCATGTTGCAAAATAAATTACCTTTTAAACTACAGCTTCTTTATCCACTTGATTTCTCTCTCTCTCTCTCTCAGTTTCTGAGATAAATTGAATGAGATATTGGCTTTAAAAGATGAAGTGAAGGAGACAGAAGTGCTGGAGAGGAGTGAGGCTTTGGCAGAGAGGGAGAGATGAAAGTTCAAGGCGTCGCTCTCACTTTCATGCTTCTGTCTGTCTGTGTGTATGTGCGTTCATTCAAAGCCTCACTTTCTGATGCATTTGAGTATTACAAGATGTGTTAAAGTATGATAACAGCTCGAGCTGCAGTGTGCGCATGTGCTTGTCTGAGTGTGTGTGTGTGTGTGTGCGTTATCTCATTGCTACTCGTCTGACAGCGGTGTGTCTCAGATTCTTGTGGTCTGGCAAGTGTGAGAAAAAGCAGATCTCTCTTTCACACACACACACACACACACACACACATCCAGACTCCAATAAAACAATCTGCACGTTTCCTCCGCCGCCACTTGTCTTTGTAAGGAGAGCCAAAGGCAGCAGCAGCCGGGATAGAGCAGCTCTATATGTAATAAATTTATGGCTCTGCGTATAAAGTCCTCTCAGGGCTGCTCCTCTGACAGAACTGCGCCCAGAAACAGCGGACAAATTTGGCCATTACCTCCACCAAGGAGGATGAGGACGTCTGAGGAACTGTCATAAAATCTGTCAGACTCAAAATTAAGGAACGACTTGGACGGCAATGTAAAAGTTGGTTTAAAAGATTTCCAAACATCCCGTTCGTCTTGGACATATATATTTGTTTATTTTCCAATGTGTCGCCCGACACAACCAGGGTCAGCTTCACGGTCGTATGTCAATATATTTACAAACTGGAGACGCCAAACCTGAAGACCTTTACATTCATTTGTTTAGCAGACGACTTTATCCAAATGGAGTTTCTCTGAAACGAAATTTGAATTGAGTAAACGATGTTCGTGTAGAAAGAATGCATTTTTCCAACCGTTAACCTGCGTCCTCATCCGTGAGACAGCTCCTGCTGCGGCTCAGAGAAACGTTTCACTTTCAGCACGTTAAAACACCGCCGTCTGACTCTCAGCCACTCACATTTAACTGCTGCATCAATAAAGGCGCTAGTATCGTTTCAGAATCATTTTTACGAAGGCGGGCCCATGAGAGAGCGGTGCCAAAACCTTTTGAACTTTTCGAGAATGTATGCCGGTCTTGGGGGATTCAAGACTCCCAAGATTTATTAGTCACATGTTTCCAGTTTGTGCGGTGAAATGCTGTGACGCTGCACACGAACGAGACGGCGAGGAAAGGATTAGGAGAGACAAAATAGAAATGACAAAAATGTCAAAGCATGACAAATATGAGCAAGTGCTAATATGTTGAACTTTATTTTCCAATAAAGTAATCAACCCGGTGCTAAAATGACTTCATTTTAAGAACCGTTGCACGCTGTGTGTGCTTCAGTCCTTTAGCTCTGCTGGACAGAGATGCTTGGACAGAATACTCTGTCCAACAAAGATCTTAAAAGTGAGGAAACTGTGACGAATAAAGGCATGTTGTACTTGAGTAAATCCCTCTGGTCTGCCTTTTCTGCTCTCATTCCGCAACTTTCTGATTTCATGCAGACCTAGAGAGGTCGAGGGTTACGTGAGGTCACACTGGGGTGAGGAGAGGTCATCACTGTGATGCTGTCTGAAGGACCACACACACACACACACACACACACAGGCACAGTATCATATCTATGGCCTGTGTCTGTGTCAATTTTTTATGGGTATGTATGTCTAATCAGATCTGCGTGTGATGCACAGGTATGATAGTGTGTTCTAACAGACGAGGAAGAGATGAGTGGCTAAGTATAGACACAGGAAGTTATTGTATAACGTACTAGAATAACTTCCTCCTCACACAGATGTGGCAGAGGAAGCAAAGTAGGAAGCAGGAAGTCTCGGGTCCTTCCTTGTTTCCTTTCCTCCTTCATACTCTGCTCATTGTAAACAGAACTATATATATATATATATATATATATATATATTTCACTGTAATCCTAGCGTTTATTGGAATTCATTTTTGTCAGTAATACCTGACACACTCTGCTAAACACACTGCAGCTCGCTCTAATAGAATTATGGGACAGGTTTACCTGCCAGTACTAGTTCTTTGGAGTGAAGTGACACTATGGTTTTAGCCATTGGTGAAGGTAAACTGACAGGTCTGTCCATCTATTCATCTATCATCTGACCCACTTTGTAGGTACTGTATGGTGGGGGTCTGCTGGACTCCACTGGTCAAAGTTGAGGGATAAACTGAACCAGCCTCCATTCTATCACAGGCCACACACACACACACACACACACACACACACACACACACACACACATATCATTTATCTCTTATCTTTCTTGCTACAATGTTGACCAGTAGATTAGAATACTTTCACCTGTCTGCTTCCAGTGCCACCATCACTCCTACTTTGCATGTCGTCTGGCTTCTGTGGGCCAGATAAAAAGCTAAATAATCAGTCCATCAGATATCTCTGTTCTGCTAGCCATCCTTTCCTGACCAAACAGAGAGAGACAGACGGACGACTGTTTAAAAAGATACAGCGGCAGAATGAAGCGGGTAAGTGAGCAGAAGACGAAGAGTGACCTTTGGCCCGAGGTAGGTTTTCAAAAAGCTGGAAAGTCAAAATAAAACCAACTGTTTTCTCACATGACAAAAACCCTATGTCATTCACTCACAATTTAAGCTGACACACACACACACACACACACACACAGAGTGATCTGATGAAGATGGATGAGACAGCACACACACTTCTGCCGGCCTCCTGGTTATTGATGGGCCTGTGAAGTCAAAGGTTACAGAAACAGTGACTGACTGTGTGTGTGTGTGTGTGTGTGTGTGTGTGTGTGTGTGTGTGTGTGTGTGTGTGTGTGTCACTTTCACTCGGTCATTTTTCTTCCGCACAAGAACAAAAATGAAGATTTTCTTTTTGTTCGAGTTTCCATCCTTTTATTCTGCCACTCTGCACGTCTCTGCCTTCTCCTCTCTGTGTCCTTGTATCTCTAACGTGATCAAATTGGACTTTTTGCATTTAAATATATCAAGCAGACTAACATTTTTTTCCACTCACTTCGACTACTTTTCAAGTTTCCTTTCCTCTCATTGATCAACTTTTTTTTCACCCCTGCCAGGGTTTTAATATTTACTGGCATTCATTAGCTTCTGTTAACTTTTGGTTGTTCAACAGGATTTGGGAAGAGGGAGGGGTACTCTTCCAGCGCACACTGACTTAGTGGACTGTCACAGTGGTTAGCACTTGCGTCACAGCAAAAAGGTCCTCGGTTTGAATCCCGGTTGGAACAGCGAGGGTGTCAGCGGGGTTTGCATTTTCGTCCCATGTCATGGTTTTCTCCAGATACACCTCCTACAGTCCAAAAACATGAATGCTTGGGTCGATTGGAAACTCCACATTGCCCCTAGATGTGAGTGTCAGGATGGATGGTATACAGTATGTGTGTGACCTCTGATAGACTGGAGACCTGTCCGGGGTGTATTCCCTGCTCCAGCACATTTACTGCACTAGGCACACGCTGCGTACATGAATCAAGGAATGAAACACCTGAGCCAGCATCAAATGGTTTTTCATTTACAGCTGAACATATTAAACAGATGTACACAGATGCAGATGTATGGGGGCCTCATCATAATTAGTCTGCGCTCTCTACAGAGCACCGGGCAGCAGCAGCAGAAGAAAACATTTGTTAAAGCAACTTGATTTCAAAGTGGAAGCTGCAGCACCGCAACATTATTCCTCTCTTTCCCTCTGGATGCCTGTGGTCCAGCTCCTCTGGAGCTCTCTATCCGTCCCTCCTTCTCCTCCTCTCTCATCCCTCCATCTCCTCCTCAGCTATCTCTTAATCTCTTTCGCTTTGCATTCACTGTCAGTTTTACATAAACTCGCCAAAAATAGCTGCGGCCTGACCAGCAAATTCTCTCTCTTACTAAAGACTACTACTGTGTGTGTGTGTGTGTGTGTGTGTGTGTGTAGCCCTGCCAGTTTTTCATTCCTCTTTTGTTCCTGACCACATATGAAGAAAGCTGAATAATAATAGAGCCCATTATAGCAGAGACCTGATAGCTTGTGTTTCGGAGACTGTTATGACGTGTGTGTGTGTGTGTGTGTGTGTGTGTGTGTGTGTGTGAGTGTTGGATTTTCCCCCTGGTATTCACGGTGAATACAAAAACATTAAAGTGTCGAGTGGCATTACCGTAATTGCCATTTTAGATCTGATTCGATACAGGCCTCTCTGGGGGAAATTTTTTTGGAAATAGTTGTGTACGTGTGTGTGTGCGTGTGTGTGTGTGTGTATGAGCACGGGGGTGAGCAAGAGCGATAGAGAGAACGAGACAAAGAGGGAGAGATAGAGAAAGAGTGCTCCGGCGAGAAAACTGACTAACCGATTATCGTTATGATTTTTGGGAAGTGAGTGGAGTTAGTGAGCACTCACCTCGGCTAATTTGTGCTGTTGTGTTTCTGCAATTGCACCTTGGTCTGATCCGATCACCCCTGTGTGAGAACGGCCACTTTAACAGAGGCGGCTTTTGGTCATAGACCCAATTTCAATCTCCCGAATTGTTTATGTCGCAATGTTGTAATGTAGAAAAAAACAAAAAACAAAACTGTTTATATTAGCTGCCTGTGGCAGGTTAATTGGCAGACTCAAATTGGCGTCACGCAAGTGTGGGTGTAGAAGGATGGTAGACTCACGCATTTCATAGAGTGACTAAGGGGAGATAAAGCTGTCAGTCATGGCTGTAAATCAGCCTGTGATGCTGCTCGGACCTCATTGTTTTCCGGCAGCTTTGCAGGAAGTGACGCAACGCTGTAGTGGTGCGTTTGGCACGGAGAGCTCACTGTCTGACTCAGTTTTTTTTTTTCAAAATCTTCCTTTAAAGGCTCCGGCACTTGACAGCGGTGAATCACACAGTAACAGTAAACAGCTGGCACTGGGATTCAGCAGAACCAGACTCACACGTCTCAAACAGTGACACATTTTCTTTCCTTTGAAAAAAAAAAAGTACCGATGCTGAGAGCCGCTCGTGCCTCCTCCGTTTGCCAATCGGGCGATCATATCATAACTGATCGTTATGCACTGTTTCAGGGTGCCGGCGGAAGTTCAAAGACGCAGGAATCAAAACATGAATGAAGGGGAGACTAAATTACACCATGCAGGAAAACACACACACTCTCATGTGCACACAAAGCTGAGTCACTGAGCCCAGATGTCTCCATTCACCTCTTCACCTCCACACATCAGACTGTTGAAGTCAGAAACAAACACTCATAAAACCGACTTTAACACAAACACACACACACACTCTGAGCAGGCACCAGAGCAAGTGCTGAAATCATGACGCACTCCTGAATGCACACACACACACACACAAACTGGCATTATCATTTAAATCGTTTAATCTCTTGACAGTATGCACACACACACACACACACCATACTGACCTTCTGAACTGTGTTTTCTAGCTGAGGGCAGTGTGTCATCATGGGAAACCGATGCTACATGTGCTATCTATAAACCCCTGATTAACAACAGCATGTGTGAGTGTGTGCGTTGTGTGCAAGTCATGTTGTTTGTGGGAAAAGGGTTGTTTCACACACACACACACACACACACACACACACACACACACACACACACACACACACACACACACACAGGCGGTATTAGCCCTCCTCATCTCCGCCGTGCAGTGCAGACTAATGGTTCGGGGATGTTGTTGGCACCGAATGGTGCGAGTGTCAGCGGGCGATCTGACGCCCCGCGGACACGCAGACGCTTCACAGACGTGTCGGAGCGCAGCGGCCGGGGTTACGAGCTGTTTGGTGCTGCCCAGTAAAATGCCAGTCTGCGGTCGGACGCTCTGTCAGACGTAATCCACACCATCCATCCATCAGAGAGGGGGAGAGAGAGAGAGAGAGAGGGAGAGGGGGCAGAAAAGCCGCTTTAATGGCAGCATTTCCAGAAAACAAATGTTGGTTGTTTGCATGATGTGGTCATGGGGCCAGTTTTGTTTTTTTGTTTTTTTTTCCGTCTTTTATTTTTTTGACATCTATGCCTGTGAAAGCTTGAGGGGGAATTTTCCACTGATCTCAACCCAAGTCATCCCCTCTCATCATCGTAGCCGCTTCTAAGGCAGTGGTTGTTGCAGGAGTCTGCTGGAGCCCGTCTAAATCACCCCAGACAGGTCATCAGTCCATCACCGGATACTCACGCTCATCATTCATGGTTACTCACACCTAGGGTCAGTTAAAAGTCCTGGTCATCCTCAGCTTGCGTGTTTTTGGAGCAAGCAAAAGGCGTAAAGATATAGAAAAACCAGGGACCCCCTCACTTAATGTTAGGCTGCAATACTGTATATGGTACTGTGTCAATGCCAGCTAAAGCGCCATTGAGTCATCGCTCAAATGATCAAAGCAGAGCCGTTGAAATCCATGGTAAGACTCAGACTTTTTTTTTTCTCCCATTCTGATGTCAACCTGACATTAACGATGCAAAAAAAGATCTGGGCACCGTGACTGTCTGAACAGGACATTCCTCCTGCTGGAGCGATGCAGTGGGCACTTAGAGAAAGACGGAAAAATGAAAAAAAAAAAGATCCGTATTGTTCTTTGTCAATTGTGTGTTTTTGAAACAGAGAAAGCTGCAGCATGTGTTCGGCTTGCCCCCCTCTCTCTCGGTCACGTCCTCGTTGTTGTCACATTTTCCTGGCAACGCCGCATCTCTTCTCATCGTTCATCACATCGCGTTGTCATTTATGGGCAGTCGCTCCCCGCACCACTCGCCCTCCTCCTCCTCACTCGCCTCCTTTGTCACATTCGTCACGTCCGACGTCGCGTCCGTCGGGGACCCGGTTGCGTCACCGCTATCTGTGTATGGCAGCTGACGCGGGAGGGTTAGGTTCCTCCGTCTGTCTGGCTCTCCCACACATCAAAATAAAGGGGTCGTTTCACAACTTGAACCAGCCCGTGTCCATTCCGGTAGTGTAATGGTTCCCAGTGGAGCCAGAGGTCTGGACAACTCATAGATTCTCCTGAAAAGAGGGAACTGGTGATTAAATAACTCGGTGACTTGTCAAGAAACATGCTTAAGTTTTATTGTTGCGCACCAATCCTCTCCCACTTCAGGCTTTTGTAATTAACCTCAGTGTTTCCTCTTAAATCACGACCCCTGTGTCGTGCCATGACAAAGATTTACTCATTCAGATCAAAATGGATTTGATCTGTGCGGTCTGTGACTCAGTGTCACAAGTGTGAAATCTAATCTCAAAGCTTTGAAGCGTGGAGGCCAAACCTGAACTGACCGGACCACCTGAAGGAAGTCCTGGATACAGTAACCAGGCTTTCAATCGGACTGTTTAAGAACCAAACTACCACTGTCAAAGCTTCCACACGGATTCACAGTCCAAAAACATGCATGTTTAGGTTAGCTGGTGGCTAAGTTGGCATGAGAGTGAATGGTTTGTGCTGACTAGACCATATGTGTGCTCGGGATGGGCTGAAGCAGACCCCTGTTTCACTGATTAAGTACAGAGGATGAAAGATGAATGCATGATTCTTTGAGTCAAACTGTGATCTTTCCTCACTGTAGACCAAAGCTGAAAACAAAGCTGACATCTGGTCAGACAACGTTCATGGATTTTACAAAGGCAAAAAAAAAAAATCTGAAAACAGATAAAGGCTGTTGTTCTGTACGGCCAAATGGGAGATCCGGCATATCCTTCTCGACTTCCTCACTGTGCGGGCTGGAAACAGTTCACAGTTCCGATCAAGTGGAGCCCTAATTAGGTTGCTGCACACCAACCTCGTGGAGCTGCGTTAAAAAAAAAGGGAAGAAAATGAGGATCAAACCCACATCTGAGTTTTGCTCAGAAGTCTTCCCACAGGCAGCGATCCGAAAAAATTTGGCAAAGAATGGATGGGGCGGCGTGCGGGTGAGGGTTTGGGTGGGGGGGTACTTAATTAGTTCAAGGAATGGGCAAGAAATCCAGAGCTGATGAACCACACTTGGGAATGAAACCCCAAACCCACGATTTGGGGTGTGGGCAGCCACCGGGGTGGCTCACGCTCACTGGAAGAACCAATCCCAATGCCGGGTGTGGTCCCCAAGCCGAGATATCAACCCTCGCAGAGAGTGGAAATCGAGACCACCCCGTACCTGTCGTTCTCGGCCGGAATTCTGGCCTCGAGCGAGCGAGCCCAAACCCATGATTTGGGGTGTGAGCCGCTTCTGGGGAGGCCGGCGCTCGCTGGAATAAGCAATCCGTATGCCGGGTGTAGACCCCGAGCCGAGATATTAACCCTCGCCGAAAGTGAAAAAAGCGACCACCCCGTACCTGTCGTTCTCGGCTGGAATCCCGACCCCGAGCGAGCGAGCCCAAACTCACGATTTGGGGTGTGAGCCGCCTCCGGGGTGGCCAACGCTCACTGGTATCAGAAATCCCGATGCCGGGTGTGGTCCCCGAGCCGAGATATTAACCCTCGCCGAAAGTGAAAAAAGGACCATCGGGTACCTGTCGTTCTCGGCCGGAATGCCGACCCCGAGCGAGCAAGCCCAAAACCATGATTTGGGGTGTGAGCGGCCTCCGGGGTGGCCAACGCTCACTGGAATAAGCAATCCTGATGCCGGGTGTGGTCCCGGAGCTGAGATATTAACCCTGGCCGAAAGTGAAAAAAACGAAAACCCCGGACCTGTCGTTTTGGCCGAGATCCCGACCCCGAGTGAGCGAGCCCAACCCCACCATTTGGGGTGTGAGCCGCTTCCGGGGTGGCCCACATTCACTGGAAAAAGCAATCCCGATGCCGGGTCTGGTCCTGAAGCTGAGATTTTAACCTTCGCCGAAAGTGAAAAAAACGACGACCCCGGACCTGTCGTTGTGGCCGAGATCCCGACCCCGAGCGAGCGAGCCCAAACCCACCATTTGGGGTGTGAGCCGCCTGAGGGGTGGCCCGAGCTCACTGGAAAAAGCAATCCCGATGCCGGTTTTTGTCCCGGAGCTGAGAGATTAACCTTCGCCGAAAGTGAAAAAAACGACCACCCCCGCACCTGTCGTTTTGGCTGAGATCCCGACCCCGAGCGAGCGAGCCCAAACCCACCATTTGGGGTGTGAGCCGCCTCCGGGGTGGCCAACGTTCACTGGAAAAAGCAATCCCGATGCCGGCTGTGGTCCCGGAGCTGAGATTTTAACCTTTTCCTGAAAGTGAAAAAAACGACTACCCCGGACCTGTCGTTTTGGCCGAGATCCTGACCCCGAGCGAGCGGGCCCAAACCCACCATTTGGGGTGTGAGCCGCCTCCGGGGTGGCCCACGCTCATTGGAAAAAGCAATCCCGATGGCGGCTGTGGTCCCGGAGCTGAGATATTTAACCTTCGCCGAAAGTGAAAAAAACGACCACCCCGGACCTGTCGTTTTGGCCGAGATCCCGACCCCGAGCGAGCGGGCCCAAACCCACCATTTGGGGTGAGAGCCGCCTCCGGGGTGGCCCACGCTCACTGGAAAAAGCAATCCCGATGCCGGCTGTGGTTCCGGAGCTGAGATATTAAAGCTCGCCGAAAGTGAAAAAAACGACCACCCCGACCTGTCGCTTTGGCCGAGATCCCGACCCCGAGCGAACGAGCCCAAACCCACCATTTGGGGTGTGAGCCGCCTCCGGGGTGGCCCACGCTCACTGGAAAAAGCAGTCCCGGTGCCGGGTGTGGTCCTGGAGCTGAGATATTAACCTTCGCCGAAAGTGAAAAAAACGACCACCCCGGACCTGTCGTTTTGGCCGGGATCCCGACCCCGAGCGAGCGAGCCCAAACCCGCCATTTGGGGTGTGAGCCGCCTCCGGGGTGGCCCACGCTCACTGGAAAAAGCAATCCCGAGGCCGGGTCGTGTCCCGGAGCTGAGATATTAAAGTTCGCCGAAAGTGAAAAAACGACCACCCCGGACCTGTCGTGTTGGCCGAGATCCCGACCCCGAGCGAGCGAGCCCAAACCCGCCATTTGGGGTGTGAGCCGCCTCCGGGGTGGCCCACGCTCACAGGAAAAAGCAATCCCGATGCCGGGTGTGGTCCCGGAGCTGAGATATTAAAGCTCGCCGAAAGTGAAAAAAATGACCACCCTGGACCTGTCGTTTTGGCCGAGATCCCGACCCTGAGCGAGCGAGCCCAAACCCGCCATTTGGGGTGTGAGCCGCCTCCAGGGTGGCCCACGTTCACTGGAAAAAGCAATCCCGATGCCGGCTGTGGTTCCGGAGCTGAAATATTAAAGCTCGCCGAAAGTGAAAAAAACGACCACCCCGGACCTGTCGTTTTGGCCGAGATCCCGACCCCGAGCGAGCGGGCCCAAACCCACCATTTGGGGTGTGAGCCGCCTCCGGGGTGGCCCACGCTCACTGGAAAAAGCAATCCCGATGCCGGCTGTGGTCCCGGAGCTGAGATATTAAAGCTCGCCGAAAGTGAAAAAAGCGACCACGCCGGACCTGTCGTTTTGGCCGAGATCCCGACCCCGAGCGAGCGAGCCCAAACCCGCCATTTGGGGTGTGAGCCGCCTCCAGGGTGGCCCACGTTCACTGGAAAAAGCAATCCCGATGCCGGCTGTGGTTCCAGAGCTGAAATATTAAAGCTCGCCGAAAGTGAAAAAAACGACCACCCCGACCTGTCGCTTTGGCCGAGATCCCGACCCCGAGCGAACGAGCCCAAACCCACCATTTGGGGTGTGAGCCGCCTCCGGGGTGGCCCACGCTCATTGGAAAAAGCAATCCCGATGCCGGGTGTGGTCCCGGAGCTGAGATATTAATGCTCGCCGAAAGTGAAAAAAATGACCACCCTGGACCTGTCGTTTTGGCCGAGATCCCGACCCCGAGCGAGCGAGCCCAAACCCGCCATTTGGGGTGTGAGCCGCCTCCAGGGTGGCCCACGTTCACTGGAAAAAGCAATCCCGATGCCGGCTGTGGTCCCGGAGCTGAGATATTAAAGCTCGCCGAAAGTGAAAAAAACGACCACCCCGGACCTGTCGTTTTGGCCGAGGTCCCGACCCCGAGCGAGCGGGCCCAAACCCACCATTTGGGGTGTGAGCCGCCTCCGGGGTGGCCCACGCTCACTGGAAAAAGCAATCCCGATGCCGGCTGTGGTCCCGGAGCTGAGATATTAAAGCTCGCCGAAAGTGAAAAAAACGACCACGCCGGACCTGTCGTTTTGGCCGAGATCCCGACCCCGAGCGAGCGAGCCCAAACCCACCATTTGGGGTGTGAGCCGCCTCTGGGGTGGCCCACTCACACTGGAAAAAGCAATCCCGATGCCGGCTGTGGTCCCGGAGTTGAGATTTCAACCTTTGCCGAAAGTGAAAAAAACGACCAGCCCGGACCTGTCGTTTTGGCCGAGATCCCGACCCTGAGCGAGCGAGCCCAAACCCACCATTTGGGGTGTGAGCCGCCTCCGGGGTGGCCCACTCACACTGGAAAAAGCAAACCCGATGCCGGCTGTGGTCCCGGAGCTGAGAATTTAACCTTTGCCGAAAGTGAAAAAAACGACCACCCCGGACCTGTCGTTTTGGCCGAGATATTGACCCTGAGCGAGCGGGCCCAACCCCACGATTTGGGGTGTGAGCAGCCTCCGGGGTGGCCCACGCTCACTGGAAAAAGCAATCCCGATGCCGGCTGTGGTCCCGTAGCTGAGATATGAAAGCTCGCCGAAAGTGAAAAAAAGGCCACCCCGGACCTGTCGTTTTGGCCGAGGTCCCGACCCCGAGCGAGCGAGCCCAAACCCACCATTTGGGGTGTGAGCCGCCTCCGGGGTGGCCCACGCTCACTGGAAAAAGCAATCCCGATGCCGGCTGTGGTCCCGGAGCTGAGATATTAAAGCTCGCCGAAAGTGAAAAAAACGACTACCCCAGACTTGTCGTTTTGGCCGGGATCCCGACTCCGAGCGAGCGAGCCCAAACCCACCATTTGGGGTGTGAGCCGCCTCCGGGGTGGCCCACTCACACTGGCAAAAGCAATCCCGATGCCGGCTGTGGTCCCGGAGCTGAGATTTTAACCTTTGCCGAAAGTGAAAAAAATGACCACCCCGGACCTGTCGTTTTCGCCGAGATATTGACCCTGAGCGAGCGGGCCCAAACCCACCATTTGGGGTGTGAGCCGCCTCCGGGGTGTCCCACTCACACTGGCAAAAGCAATCCCGATGCCGGCTGTGGTCCCGGAGCTGAGATTTTAACCTTTGCCGAAAGTGAAAAAAATGACCACCCCGGACCTGTCGTTTTGGCCGAGATATTGACCCTGAGCCAGCGGGCCCAACCCCACGATTTGGGGTGTGAGCAGCCTCCGGGGTGGCCCACGCTCACTGGAAAAAGCAATCCCGATGCCGGCTGTGGTCCCGGAGCTGAGACATTAAAGCTCGCCGAAAGTGAAAAAAACGACCACGCCGGACCTGTCGTTTTGGCCGAGATCCCGACCCCGAGCGAGCGGGCCCAAACCCACCATTTGGGGTGTGAGCCGCCTCCGGGGTGGCCCACTCACACTGGAAAAAGCAATCCCGATGCCGGCTGTGGTCCCGGAGCTGAGATATTAAAGCTCGCCGAAAGTGAAAAAAACGACTACCCCAGACTTGTCGTTTTGGCCGGGATCCCGACTCCGAGCGAGCGAGCCCAAACCCACCATTTGGGGTGTGAGCCGCCTCCGGGGTGGCCCACTCACACTGGCAAAAGCAATCCCGATGCCGGCTGTGGTCCCGGAGCTGAGATTTTAACCTTTGCCGAAAGTGAAAAAAATGACCACCCCGGACCTGTCGTTTTCGCCGAGATATTGACCCTGAGCGAGTGGGCCCAAACCCACCATTTGGGGTGTGAGCCGCCTCCGGGGTGGCCCACTCACACTGGCAAAAGCAATCCCGATGCCGGCTGTGGTCCCGGAGCTGAGATTTTAACCTTTGCCGAAAGTGAAAAAAATGACCACCCCGGACCTGTCGTTTTGGCCGAGATATTGACCCTGAGCCAGCGGGCCCAACCCCACGATTTGGGGTGTGAGCAGCCTCCGGGGTGGCCCACGCTCACTGGAAAAAGCAATCCCGATGCCGGCTGTGGTCCCGGAGCTGAGACATTAAAGCTCGCCGAAAGTGAAAAAAACGACCACGCCGGACCTGTCGTTTTGGCCGAGATCCCGACCCCGAGCGAGCGGGCCCAAACCCACCATTTGGGGTGTGAGCCGCCTCCGGGGTGGCCCACTCACACTGGCAGAAGCAATCCCGATGCCGGCTGTGGTCCCGGAGCTGAGATATTAAAGCTCGCCAAAAGTGAAAAAAATGACCACCCCGGACCTGTCGTTTTGGCCGAGATATTGACCCTGAGCGAGCGGGCCCAACCCCACGATTTGGGGTGTGAGCAGCCTCCGGGGTGGCCCACGCTCACTGGAAAAAGCAATCCCGATGCCGGCTGTGGTCCCGGAGCTGAGATATTAAAGCTCGCCGAAAGTGAAAAAAACGACCACGCCGGACCTGTCGTTTTGGCCGAGATCCCGACCCCGAGCGAGCGAGCCCAAACCCACCATTTGGGGTGTGAGCCGCCTCTGGGGTGGCCCACTCACACTGGAAAAAGCAATCCCGATGCCGGCTGTGGTCCCGGAGTTGAGATTTCAACCTTTGCCGAAAGTGAAAAAAACGACCAGCCCGGACCTGTCGTTTTGGCCGAGATCCCGACCCTGAGCGAGCGAGCCCAAACCCACCATTTGGGGTGTGAGCCGCCTCCGGGGTGGCCCACTCACACTGGAAAAAGCAAACCCGATGCCGGCTGTGGTCCCGGAGCTGAGAATTTAACCTTTGCCGAAAGTGAAAAAAACGACCACCCCGGACCTGTCGTTTTGGCCGAGATATTGACCCTGAGCGAGCGGGCCCAACCCCACGATTTGGGGTGTGAGCAGCCTCCGGGGTGGCCCACGCTCACTGGAAAAAGCAATCCCGATGCCGGCTGTGGTCCCGTAGCTGAGATATGAAAGCTCGCCGAAAGTGAAAAAAAGGCCACCCCGGACCTGTCGTTTTGGCCGAGGTCCCGACCCCGAGCGAGCGAGCCCAAACCCACCATTTGGGGTGTGAGCCGCCTCCGGGGTGGCCCACGCTCACTGGAAAAAGCAATCCCGATGCCGGCTGTGGTCCCGGAGCTGAGATATTAAAGCTCGCCGAAAGTGAAAAAAACGACTACCCCAGACTTGTCGTTTTGGCCGGGATCCCGACTCCGAGCGAGCGAGCCCAAACCCACCATTTGGGGTGTGAGCCGCCTCCGGGGTGGCCCACTCACACTGGCAAAAGCAATCCCGATGCCGGCTGTGGTCCCGGAGCTGAGATTTTAACCTTTGCCGAAAGTGAAAAAAATGACCACCCCGGACCTGTCGTTTTGGCCGAGATATTGACCCTGAGCCAGCGGGCCCAACCCCACGATTTGGGGTGTGAGCAGCCTCCGGGGTGGCCCACGCTCACTGGAAAAAGCAATCCCGATGCCGGCTGTGGTCCCGGAGCTGAGACATTAAAGCTCGCCGAAAGTGAAAAAAACGACCACGCCGGACCTGTCGTTTTGGCCGATATCCCGACCCCGAGCGAGCGGGCCCAAACCCACCATTTGGGGTGTGAGCCGCCTCCGGGGTGGCCCACTCACACTGGCAGAAGCAATCCCGATGCCGGCTGTGGTCCCGGAGCTGAGATATTAAAGCTCGCCAAAAGTGAAAAAAATGACCACCCCGGACCTGTCGTTTTGGCCGAGATATTGACCCTGAGCGAGCGGGCCCAACCCCACGATTTGGGGTGTGAGCAGCCTCCGGGGTGGCCCACGCTCACTGGAAAAAGCAATCCCGATGCCGGCTGTGGTCCCGGAGCTGAGATATTAAAGCTCGCCGAAAGTGAAAAAAACGACCACGCCGGACCTGTCGTTTTGGCCGAGATCCCGACCCCGAGCGAGCGAGCCCAAACCCACCATTTGGGGTGTGAGCCGCCTCTGGGGTGGCCCACTCACACTGGAAAAAGCAATCCCGATGCCGGCTGTGGTCCCGGAGTTGAGATTTCAACCTTTGCCGAAAGTGAAAAAAACGACCAGCCCGGACCTGTCGTTTTGGCCGAGGTCCCGACCCCGAGCGAGCGAGCCCAAACCCACCATTTGGGGTGTGAGCCGCCTCCGGGGTGGCCCACGTTCACTGGAAAAAGCAATCCCGATGCCGGCTGTGGTCCCGGAGCTGAGATATGAAAGCTCGCCGAAAGTGAAAAAAAGGCCACCCCGGACCTGTCGTTTTGGCCGAGGTCCCGACCCCGAGCGAGCGAGCCCAAACCCACCATTTGGGGTGTGAGCCGCCTCCGGGGTGGCCCACGTTCACTGGAAAAAGCAATCCCGATGCCGGCTGTGGTCCCGGAGCTGAGATATTAAAGCTCGCCGAAAGTGAAAAAAATGACTACCCCAGACTTGTCGTTTTGGCCGGGATCCCGACTCCGAGCGAGCGAGCCCAAACCCACCATTTGGGGTGTGAGCCGCCTCCGGGGTGGCCCACTCACACTGGCAAAAGCAATCCCGATGCCGGCTGTGGTCCCGGAGCTGAGATTTTAACCTTTGCCGAAAGTGAAAAAAATGACCACCCCGGACCTGTTGTTTTCGCCGAGATATTGACCCTGAGCGAGCGGGCCCAAACCCACCATTTGGGGTGTGAGCCGCCTCCGGGGTGTCCCACTCACACTGGCAAAAGCAATCCCGATGCCGGCTGTGGTCCCGGAGCTGAGATTTTAACCTTTGCCGAAAGTGAAAAAAATGACCACCCCGGACTTGTCGTTTTGGCCGAGATATTGACCCTGAGCCAGCGGGCCCAACCCCACGATTTGGGGTGTGAGCAGCCTCCGGGGTGGCCCACGCTCAGTGGAAAAAGCAATCCCGATGCCGGCTGTGGTCCCGGAGCTGAGACATTAAAGCTCGCCGAAAGTGAAAAAAACGACCACCCCGGACCTGTCGTTTTGGCCGAGATCCCGACCCCGAGCGAGCGGGCCCAAACCCACCATTTGGGGTGTGAGCCGCCTCCGGGGTGGCCCACTCACACTGGCAAAAGCAATCCCGATGCCGGCTGTGGTCCCGGAGCTGAGATATTAAAGCTCGCCAAAAGTGAAAAAAATGACCACCCCGGACCTGTCGTTTTGGCCGAGATATTGACCCTGAGCCAGCGGGCCCAACCCCACGATTTGGGGTGTGAGCAGCCTCCGGGGTAGCCCACGCTCACTGGAAAAAGCAATCCCGATGCCGGCTGTGGTCCCGGAGCTGAGACATGAAAGCTCGCCGAAAGTGAAAAAAACGACCACGCCGGACCTGTCGTTTTGGCCGAGATCCCGACCCCGAGCGAGCGGGCCCAAACCCACCATTTGGGGTGTGAGCCGCCTCCGGGGTGGCCAACGTTCACTGGAAAAAGCAATCCCGATGCCGGCTGTGGTCCCGGAGCTGAGATATTAAAGCTCGCCGAAAGTGAAAAAAACGACTACCCCGGACTTGTCGTTTTGGCCGGGATCCCGACCCCGAGCGAGCGAGCCCAAACCCACCATTTGGGGTGTGAGCCGCCTCCGGGCTGGCCCACTCACACTGGAAAAAGCAATCCCGATGCCGGCTGTGGTCCCGGAGTTGGGATTTCAACCTTTGCCGAAAGTGAAAAAAACGAACAGCCCGGACCTGTCGTTTTGTCCGAGATCCCGACCCTGAGCGAGCGAGCCCAAACCCACCATTTGGGGTGTGAGCCGCCTCCGGGGTGGCCCACTCACACTGGAAAAAGCAATCCCGATGCCGGCTGTGGTCCCGGAGCTGAGATATTAAAGCTCGCCGAAAGTGAAAAAAACGACTACCCAGGACTTGTCATTTTGGCCGGGATCCCGACCCCGAGCGAGCGGGCCCAACCCCACGACTTGGGGTGTGAGCAGCCTCCAGGGTGGCCCACGCTCAGTGGAAAAAGCAATCCCGATGCCGGCTGTGGTCCCGGAGCTGAGACATGAAAGCTCGCCGAAAGTGAAAAAAACGACCACGCCGGACCTGTCGTTTTGGCTGAGATCCCGACCCCGAGCGAGCGGGCCCAAACCCACCATTTGGGGTGTGAGCCGCCTCCGGGGTGGCCCACTCACACTGGCAAAAGCAATCCCGATGCCGGCTGTGGTCCCGGAGCTGAGATATTAAAGCTCGCCAAAAGTGAAAAAAATGACCACCCCGGACCTGTCGTTTTGGCCGAGATATTGACCCTGAGCGAGCGGGCCCAACCCCACGATTTGGGGTGTGAGCAGCCTCCGGGGTGGCCCACGCTCACTGGAAAAAGCAATCCCGATGCAGGCTGTGGTCCCGGAGCTGAGATATTAACCCTGCCCAAAAGTGAAAATAACGACCACCCCGGACCTGTCGTTTTGGCCGAGATCCTGACCCCGAGCGAGCGGGCCCAAACCCACGATTTGGGGTGTGAGCCGCCTCCGGGGTGGCCAACGTTCACTGGAAAAAGCAATCCCGATGCCGGCTGTGGTCCCGGAGCTGAGACATTAAAGCTCGCCGAAAGTGAAAAAAACGACTACCCCGGACTTGTCGTTTTGGCCGGGATCCCGACCCCGAGCGAGCGAGCCCAAACCCACCATTTGGGGTGTGAGCCGCCTCCGGGCTGGCCCACTCACACTGGAAAAAGCAATCCCGATGCAGGCTGTGGTCCCGGAGTTGGGATTTCAACCTTTGCCGAAAGTGAAAAAAACGAACAGCCCGGACCTGTCGTTTTGTCCGAGATCCCGACCCTGAGCGAGCGGGCCCAAACCCACCATTTGGGGTGTGAGCCGCCTCCGGGGTGGCCCACTCACACTGGAAAAAGCAATCCCGATGCCGGCTGTGGTCCCGGAGCTGAGACATTAAAGCTCGCCGAAAGTGAAAAAAACGAACACGCCGGACCTGTCGTTTTGGCCGAGATCCCGACCCCACCATTTGGGGTGTGAGCCGCCTCCGGGGTGGCCCACTCACACTGGCAAAAGCAATCCCGATGCCGGCTGTGGTCCCGGAGCTGAGATATTAAAGCTCGCCGAAAGTGAAAAAAACGACTACCCCGGACTTGTCATTTTGGCCGGGATCCCGACCCCGAGCGAGCGGGCCCAACCCCACGATTTGGGGTGTGAGCAGCCTCCAGGGTGGCCCACGCTCACTGGAAAAAGCAATCCCGATGCCGGCTGTGGTCCCGGAGCTGAGACATGAAAGCTCGCCGAAAGTGAAAAAAACGACCACGCCGGACCTGTCGTTTTGGCCGAGATCCCGACCCCGAGCGAGCGGGCCCAAACCCACCATTTGGGGTGTGAGCCGCCTCCGGGGTGGCCCACTCACACTGGCAAAAGCAATCCCGATGCCGGCTGTGGTCCCGGAGCTGAGATATTAAAGCTCGCCAAAAGTGAAAAAAATGACCACCCCGGACCTGTCGTTTTGGCCGAGATATTGACCCTGAGCGAGCGGGCCCAACCCCACGATTTGGGGTGTGAGCAGCCTCCGGGGTGGCCCACGCTCACTGGAAAAAGCAATCCCGATGCAGGCTGTGGTCCCGGAGCTGAGATATTAACCCTGCCCAAAAGTGAAAATAACGACCACCCCGGACCTGTCGTTTTGGCCGAGATCCTGACCCCGAGCGAGCGGGCCCAAACCCACGATTTGGGGTGTGAGCCGCCTCCGGGGTGGCCAACGTTCACTGGAAAAAGCAATCCCGATGCCGGCTGTGGTCCCGGAGCTGAGATATTAAAGCTCGCCGAAAGTGAAAAAAACGACTACCCCGGACTTGTCGTTTTGGCCGGGATCCCGACCCCGAGCGAGCGAGCCCAAACCCACCATTTGGGATGTGAGCCGCCTCCGGGGTGGCCCACTCACACTGGAAAAAGCAATCCCGATGCAGGCTGTGGTCCCGGAGTTGAGATTTCAACCTTTGCCGAAAGTGAAAAAAACGACCAGCCCGGACCTGTCGTTTTGGCCGAGATCCCGACCCTGAGCGAGCGAGCCCAAACCCACCATTTGGGGTGTGAGCCGCCTCCGGGGTGGCCCACTCACACTGGAAAAAGCAAACCCGATGCCGGCTGTGGTCCCGGAGCTGAGATTTTAACCTTTGCCGAAAGTGAAAAAAACGACCACCCCGGACCTGTCGTTTTGACCGAGATCCCGACCCCGAGCGAGCGAGCCCAAACCCACGATTTGGGGTGTGAGCCGCCTCCGGGGTGGCCCACTCACACTGGCAAAAGCAATCCCGATGCCGGCTGTGGTCGCGGAGCTGAGATCTTAACCTTTGCCGAAAGTGAAAAAAACGACCACCCCGGACCTGTCGTTTTGGCCGAGATATTGACCCTGAGCGAGCGGGCCCAACCCCACGATTTGGGGTGTGAGCAGCCTCCGGGGTGGCCCACGCTCAGTGGAAAAAGCAATCCCGATGCCGGCTGTGGTCCCGGAGCTGAGACATTAAAGCTCGCCGAAAGTGAAAAAAACGACCACGCCGGACCTGTCGTTTTGGCCGAGATCCCGACCCCGAGCGAGCGGGCCCAAACCCACCATTTGGGGTGTGAGCCGCCTCCGGGGTGGCCCACTCACACTGGCAAAAGCAATCCCGATGCCGGCTGTGGTCCCGGAGCTGAGATATTAAAGCTCGCCGAAAGTGAAAAAAACGACTACCTCGGATTTGTCGTTTTGGCCGAGATATTGACCCTGAGCGAGCGGGCCCAACCCCACGATTTGGGGTGTGAGCAGCCTCCGGGGTGGCCCACGCTCACTGGAAAAAGCAATCCCGATGCAGGCTGTGGTCCCGGAGCTGAGATATTAACCCTGCCCAAAAGTGAAAATAACGACCACCCCGGACCTGTCGTTTTGGCCGAGATCCTGACCCCGAGCGAGCGGGCCCAAACCCACGATTTGGGGTGTGAGCCGCCTCCGGGGTGGCCAACGTTCACTGGAAAAAGCAATCCCGATGCCGGCTGTGGTCCCGGAGCTGAGATATTAAAGCTCGCCGAAAGTGAAAAAAACGACTACCCCGGACTTATCGTTTTGGCCGGGATCCCGACCCCGAGCGAGCGAGCCCAAACCCACCATTTGGGATGTGAGCCGCCTCCGGGGTGGCCCACTCACACTGGAAAAAGCAATCCCGATGCAGGCTGTGGTCCCGGAGTTGAGATTTCAACCTTTGCCGAAAGTGAAAAAAACGACCAGCCCGGACCTGTCGTTTTGGCCGAGATCCCGACCCTGAGCGAGCGAGCCCAAACCCACCATTTGGGGTGTGAGCCGCCTCCGGGGTGGCCCACTCACACTGGAAAAAGCAAACCCGATGCCGGCTGTGGTCCCGGAGCTGAGATTTTAACCTTTGCCGAAAGTGAAAAAAACGACCACCCCGGACCTGTCGTTTTGACCGAGATCCCGACCCCGAGCGAGCGAGCCCAAACCCACGATTTGGGGTGTGAGCCGCCTCCGGGGTGGCCCACTCACACTGGCAAAAGCAATCCCGATGCCGGCTGTGGTCGCGGAGCTGAGATCTTAACCTTTGCCGAAAGTGAAAAAAACGACTACCCCGGACTTGTCGTTTTGGCCGAGATCCCGACCCCGAGCGAGCGGGCCCAAACCCACGATTTGGGGTGTGAGCAGCCTCCGGGGTGGCCCACGCTCAGTGGAAAAAGCAATCCCGATGCCGGCTGTGGTCCCGGAGCTGAGACATTAAAGCTCGCCGAAAGTGAAAAAAACGACCACGCCGGACCTGTCGTTTTGGCCGAGATCCCGACCCCGAGCGAGCGGGCCCAAACCCACCATTTGGGGTGTGAGCCGCCTCCGGGGTGGCCCACTCACACTGGCAAAAGCAATCCCGATGCCGGCTGTGGTCCCGGAGCTGAGATATTAAAGCTCGCCGAAAGTGAAAAAAACGACTACCTCGGATTTGTCGTTTTGGCCGAGATATTGACCCTGAGCGAGCGGGCCCAACCCCACGATTTGGGGTGTGAGCAGCCTCCGGGGTGGCCCACGCTCACTGGAAAAAGCAATCCCGATGCAGGCTGTGGTCCCGGAGCTGAGATATTAACCAATGCCCAAAAGTGAAAATAACGACCACCCCGGACCTGTCGTTTTGGCCGAGATCCTGACCCCGAGCGAGCGGGCCCAAACCCACGATTTGGGGTGTGAGCCGCCTCCGGGGTGGCCAACGTTCACTGGAAAAAGCAATCCCGATGCCGGCTGTGGTCCCGGAGCTGAGATATTAAAGCTCGCCGAAAGTGAAAAAAACGACTACCCCGGACTTGTCGTTTTGGCCGGGATCCCGACCCCGAGCGAGCGAGCCCAAACCCACCATTTGGGATGTGAGCCGCCTCCGGGGTGGCCCACTCACACTGGAAAAAGCAATCCCGATGCAGGCTGTGGTCCCGGAGTTGAGATTTCAACCTTTGCCGAAAGTGAAAAAAACGACCAGCCCGGACCTGTCGTTTTGGCCGAGATCCCGACCCTGAGCGAGCGAGCCCAAACCCACCATTTGGGGTGTGAGCCGCCTCCGGGGTGGCCCACTCACACTGGAAAAGGCAAACCCGATGCCGGCTGTGGTCCCGGAGCTGAGATTTTAACCTTTGCCGAAAGTGAAAAAAACGACCACCCCGGACCTGTCGTTTTGACCGAGATCCCGACCCCGAGCGAGCGAGCCCAAACCCACGATTTGGGGTGTGAGCCGCCTCCGGGGTGGCCCACTCACACTGGCAAAAGCAATCCCGATGCCGGCTGTGGTCGCGGAGCTGAGATCTTAACCTTTGCCGAAAGTGAAAAAAACGACTACCCCGGACTTGTCGTTTTGGCCGAGATCCCGACCCCGAGCGAGCGGGCCCAAACCCACCATTTGGGGTGTGAGCCGCCTCCGGGGTGGCCCACTCACACTGGCAGAAGCAATCCCGATGCCGGCTGTGGTCCCGGAGCTGAGATATTAAAGCTCGCCAAAAGTGAAAAAAATGACCACCCCGGACCTGTCGTTTTGGCCGAGATATTGACCCTGAGCCAGCGGGCCCAACCCCACGATTTGGGGTGTGAGCAGCCTCCGGGGTGGCCCACGCTCACTGGAAAAAGCAATCCCGATGCCGGCTGTGGTCCCGGAGCTGAGACATTAAAGCTCGCCGAAAGTGAAAAAAACGACCACGCCGGACCTGTCGTTTTGGCCGAGATCCCGACCCCGAGCGAGCGGGCCCAAACCCACCATTTGGGATGTGAGCCGCCTCCGGGGTGGCCCACTCACACTGGAAAAAGCAATCCCGATGCAGGCTGTGGTCCCGGAGTTGAGATTTCAACCTTTGCCGAAAGTGAAAAAAACGACCAGCCCGGACCTGTTGTTTTGGCCGAGATCCCGACCCTGAGCGAGCGAGCCCAAACCCACCATTTGGGGTGTGAGCCGCCTCCGGGGTGGCCCACTCACACTGGAAAAAGCAAACCCGATGCCGGCTGTGGTCCCGGAGCTGAGATTTTAACCTTTGCCGAAAGTGAAAAAAACGACCACCCCGGACCTGTCGTTTTGACCGAGATCCCGATCCCGAGCGAGCGAGCCCAAACCCACGATTTGGGGTGTGAGCCGCCTCCGGGGTGGCCCACTCACACTGGCAAAAGCAATCCCGATGCAGGCTGTGGTCCCGGAGTTGAGATTTCAACCTTTGCCGAAAGTGAAAAAAACGACCAGCCCGGACCTGTCGTTTTGGCCGAGATCCCGACCCTGAGCGAGCGAGCCCAAACCCACCATTTGGGGTGTGAGCCGCCTCCGGGGTGGCCCACTCACACTGGAAAAAGCAAACCCGATGCCGGCTGTGGTCCCGGAGCTGAGATTTTAACCTTTGCCGAAAGTGAAAAAAACGACCACCCCGGACCTGTCGTTTTGACCGAGATCCCGACCCCGAGCGAGCGAGCCCAAACCCACGATTTGGGGTGTGAGCCGCCTCCGGGGTGGCCCACTCACACTGGCAAATGCAATCCCGATGCCGGCTGTGGTCGCGGAGCTGAGATCTTAACCTTTGCCGAAAGTGAAAAAAACGACCACCCCGGACCTGTCGTTTTGGCCGAGATATTGACCCTGAGCGAGCGGGCCCAACCCCACGATTTGGGGTGTGAGCAGCCTCCGGGGTGGCCCACGCTCAGTGGAAAAAGCAATCCCGATGCCGGCTGTGGTCCCGGAGCTGAGACATTAAAGCTCGCCGAAAGTGAAAAAAACGACCACGCCGGACCTGTCGTTTTGGCCGAGATCCCGACCCCGAGCGAGCGGGCCCAAACCCACCATTTGGGGTGTGAGCCGCCTCCGGGGTGGCCCACTCACACTGGCAAAAGCAATCCCGATGCCGGCTGTGGTCCCGGAGCTGAGATATTAAAGCTCGCCGAAAGTGAAAAAAACGACTACCCCGGACTTGTCGTTTTGGCCGGGATCCCGACCCCGAGCGAGCGGGCCCAACCCCACGATTTGGGGTGTGAGCAGCCTCCGGGGTGGCCCACGCTCACTGGAAAAAGCAATCCCGATGCCGGCTGTGGTCCCGGAGCTGAGATATTAAAGCTCGCCGAAAGTGAAAAAAACGACTACCCCGGACTTGTCGTTTTGGCCGGGATCCCGACCCCGAGCGAGCGGGCCCAACCCCACGATATGGGGTGTGAGCAGCCTCCGGGGTGGCCCACGCTCACTGGAAAAAGCAATCCCGATGCCGGCTGTGGTCCCGGAGCTGAGACATTAAAGCTCGCCGAAAGTGAAAAAAACGACCACGCCGGACCTGTCGTTTTGGCCGAGATCCCGACCTCGAGCGAGCGGGCCCAAACCCACCATTTGGGGTGTGAGCCGCCTCCGGGGTGGCCCACTCACACTGGCAAAAGCAATCCCGATGCCGGCTGTGGTCCCGGAGCTGAGACATGAAAGCTCGCCGAAAGTGAAAAAAACGACCACGCCGGACCTGTCGTTTTGGCCGAGATCCCGACCCCGAGCGAGCGGGCCCAAACCCACCATTTGGGGTGTGAGCCGCCTCCGGGGTGGCCAACGTTCACTGGAAAAAGCAATCCCGATGCCGGCTGTGGTCCCGGAGCTGAGATATTAAAGCTCGCCGAAAGTGAAAAAAACGACTACCCCGGACTTGTCGTTTTGGCCGGGATCCCGACCCCGAGCGAGCGAGCCCAAACCCACCATTTGGGGTGTGAGCCGCCTCCGGGCTGGCCCACTCACACTGGAAAAAGCAATCCCGATGCAGGCTGTGGTCCCGGAGTTGTGATTTCAACCTTTGCCGAAAGTGAAAAAAACGAACAGCCCGGACCTGTCGTTTTGTCCGAGATCCCGACCCTGAGCGAGCGAGCCCAAACCCACCATTTGGGGTGTGAGCCGCCTCCGGGGTGGCCCACTCACACTGGAAAAAGCAATCCCGATGCCGGCTGTGGTCCCGGAGCTGAGATATTAAAGCTCGCCGAAAGTGAAAAAAACGACTACCCCGGACTTGTCATTTTGGCCGGGATCCCGACCCCGAGCGAGCGGGCCCAACCCCACGATTTGGGGTGTGAGCAGCCTCCAGGGTGGCCCACGCTCAGTGGAAAAAGCAATCCCGATGCCGGCTGTGGTCCCGGAGCTGAGACATGAAAGCTCGCCGAAAGTGAAAAAAACGACCACGCCGGACCTGTCGTTTTGGCTGAGATCCCGACCCCGAGCGAGCGGGCCCAAACCCACCATTTGGGGTGTGAGCCGCCTCCGGGGTGGCCCACTCACACTGGCAAAAGCAATCCCGATGCCGGCTGTGGTCCCGGAGCTGAGATATTAAAGCTCGCCAAAAGTGAAAAAAATGACCACCCCGGACCTGTCGTTTTGGCCGAGATATTGACCCTGAGCGAGCGGGCCCAACCCCACGATTTGGGGTGTGAGCAGCCTCCGGGGTGGCCCACGCTCACTGGAAAAAGCAATCCCGATGCAGGCTGTGGTCCCGGAGCTGAGATATTAACCCTGCCCAAAAGTGAAAATAACGACCACCCCGGACCTGTCGTTTTGGCCGAGATCCTGACCCCGAGCGAGCGGGCCCAAACCCACGATTTGGGGTGTGAGCCGCCTCCGGGGTGGCCAACGTTCACTGGAAAAAGCAATCCCGATGCCGGCTGTGGTCCCGGAGCTGAGACATTAAAGCTCGCCGAAAGTGAAAAAAACGACTACCCCGGACTTGTCGTTTTGGCCGGGATCCCGACCCCGAGCGAGCGAGCCCAAACCCACCATTTGGGGTGTGAGCCGCCTCCGGGCTGGCCCACTCACACTGGAAAAAGCAATCCCGATGCAGGCTGTGGTCCCGGAGTTGGGATTTCAACCTTTGCCGAAAGTGAAAAAAACGAACAGCCCGGACCTGTCGTTTTGTCCGAGATCCCGACCCTGAGCGAGCGGGCCCAAACCCACCATTTGGGGTGTGAGCCGCCTCCGGGGTGGCCCACTCACACTGGAAAAAGCAATCCCGATGCCGGCTGTGGTCCCGGAGCTGAGACATTAAAGCTCGCCGAAAGTGAAAAAAACGAACACGCCGGACCTGTCGTTTTGGCCGAGATCCCGACCCCACCATTTGGGGTGTGAGCCGCCTCCGGGGTGGCCCACTCACACTGGCAAAAGCAATCCCGATGCCGGCTGTGGTCCCGGAGCTGAGATATTAAAGCTCGCCGAAAGTGAAAAAAACGACTACCCCGGACTTGTCATTTTGGCCGGGATCCCGACCCCGAGCGAGCGGGCCCAACCCCACGATTTGGGGTGTGAGCAGCCTCCAGGGTGGCCCACGCTCACTGGAAAAAGCAATCCCGATGCCGGCTGTGGTCCCGGAGCTGAGACATGAAAGCTCGCCGAAAGTGAAAAAAACGACCACGCCGGACCTGTCGTTTTGGCCGAGATCCCGACCCCGAGCGAGCGGGCCCAAACCCACCATTTGGGGTGTGAGCCGCCTCCGGGGTGGCCCACTCACACTGGCAAAAGCAATCCCGATGCCGGCTGTGGTCCCGGAGCTGAGATATTAAAGCTCGCCAAAAGTGAAAAAAATGACCACCCCGGACCTGTCGTTTTGGCCGAGATATTGACCCTGAGCGAGCGGGCCCAACCCCACGATTTGGGGTGTGAGCAGCCTCCGGGGTGGCCCACGCTCACTGGAAAAAGCAATCCCGATGCAGGCTGTGGTCCCGGAGCTGAGATATTAACCCTGCCCAAAAGTGAAAATAACGACCACCCCGGACTTGTCGTTTTGGCCGGGATCCCGACCCCGAGCGAGCGAGCCCAAACCCACCATTTGGGATGTGAGCCGCCTCCGGGGTGGCCAACGTTCACTGGAAAAAGCAATCCCGATGCCGGCTGTGGTCCCGGAGCTGAGATATTAAAGCTCGCCGAAAGTGAAAAAAACGACCAGCCCGGACCTGTCGTTTTGGCCGAGATCCCGACCCTGAGCGAGCGAGCCCAAACCCACCATTTGGGGTGTGAGCCGCCTCCGGGGTGGCCCACTCACACTGGAAAAAGCAAACCCGATGCCGGCTGTGGTCCCGGAGCTGAGATTTTAACCTTTGCCGAAAGTGAAAAAAACGACCACCCCGGACCTGTCGTTTTGACCGAGATCCCGACCCCGAGCGAGCGAGCCCAAACCCACGATTTGGGGTGTGAGCCGCCTCCGGGGTGGCCCACTCACACTGGCAAAAGCAATCCCGATGCCGGCTGTGGTCGCGGAGCTGAGATCTTAACCTTTGCCGAAAGTGAAAAAAACGACCACCCCGGACCTGTCGTTTTGGCCGAGATATTGACCCTGAGCGAGCGGGCCCAACCCCACGATTTGGGGTGTGAGCAGCCTCCGGGGTGGCCCACGCTCAGTGGAAAAAGCAATCCCGATGCCGGCTGTGGTCCCGGAGCTGAGACATTAAAGCTCGCCGAAAGTGAAAAAAACGACCACGCCGGACCTGTCGTTTTGGCCGAGATCCCGACCCCGAGCGAGCGGGCCCAAACCCACCATTTGGGGTGTGAGCCGCCTCCGGGGTGGCCCACTCACACTGGCAAAAGCAATCCCGATGCCGGCTGTGGTCCCGGAGCTGAGATATTAAAGCTCGCCGAAAGTGAAAAAAACGACTACCTCGGATTTGTCGTTTTGGCCGAGATATTGACCCTGAGCGAGCGGGCCCAACCCCACGATTTGGGGTGTGAGCAGCCTCCGGGGTGGCCCACGCTCACTGGAAAAAGCAATCCCGATGCAGGCTGTGGTCCCGGAGCTGAGATATTAACCCTGCCCAAAAGTGAAAATAACGACCACCCCGGACCTGTCGTTTTGGCCGAGATCCTGACCCCGAGCGAGCGGGCCCAAACCCACGATTTGGGGTGTGAGCCGCCTCCGGGGTGGCCAACGTTCACTGGAAAAAGCAATCCCGATGCCGGCTGTGGTCCCGGAGCTGAGATATTAAAGCTCGCCGAAAGTGAAAAAAACGACTACCCCGGACTTGTCGTTTTGGCCGGGATCCCGACCCCGAGCGAGCGAGCCCAAACCCACCATTTGGGATGTGAGCCGCCTCCGGGGTGGCCCACTCACACTGGAAAAAGCAATCCCGATGCAGGCTGTGGTCCCGGAGTTGAGATTTCAACCTTTGCCGAAAGTGAAAAAAACGACCAGCCCGGACCTGTCGTTTTGGCCGAGATCCCGACCCTGAGCGAGCGAGCCCAAACCCACCATTTGGGGTGTGAGCCGCCTCCGGGGTGGCCCACTCACACTGGAAAAAGCAAACCCGATGCCGGCTGTGGTCCCGGAGCTGAGATTTTAACCTTTGCCGAAAGTGAAAAAAACGACCACCCCGGACCTGTCGTTTTGACCGAGATCCCGACCCCGAGCGAGCGAGCCCAAACCCACGATTTGGGGTGTGAGCCGCCTCCGGGGTGGCCCACTCACACTGGCAAAAGCAATCCCGATGCCGGCTGTGGTCGCGGAGCTGAGATCTGAACCTTTGCCGAAAGTGAAAAAAACGACCACCCCGGACCTGTCGTTTTGGCCGAGATATTGACCCTGAGCGAGCGGGCCCAACCCCACGATTTGGGGTGTGAGCAGCCTCCGGGGTGGCCCACGCTCACTGGAAAAAGCAATCCCGATGCCGGCTGTGGTCCCGGAGCTGAGACATTAAAGCTCGCCGAAAGTGAAAAAAACGACCACGCCGGACCTGTCGTTTTGGCCGAGATCCCGACCCCGAGCGAGCGGGCCCAAACCCACCATTTGGGGTGTGAGCCGCCTCCGGGGTGGCCCACTCACACTGGCAAAAGCAATCCCGATGCCGGCTGTGGTCCCGGAGCTGAGATATTAAAGCTCGCCGAAAGTGAAAAAAACGACTACCTCGGATTTGTCGTTTTGGCCGGGATCCCGACCCCGAGCGAGCGGGCCCAACCCCACGATTTGGGGTGTGAGCAGCCTCCGGGGTGGCCCACGCTCACTGGAAAAAGCAATCCCGATGCCGGCTGTGGTCCCGGAGCTGAGACATTAAAGCTCGCCGAAAGTGAAAAAAACGACCACGCCGGACCTGTCGTTTTGGCCGAGATCCCGACCTCGAGCGAGCGGGCCCAAACCCACAATTTGGGGTGTGAGCCGCCTCCGGGGTGGCCCACTCACACTGGCAAAAGCAATCCCGATGCCGGCTGTGGTCCCGGAGCTGAGATATTAAAGCTCGCCAAAAGTGAAAAAAATGAGCACCCCGGACCTGTCGTTTTGGCCGAGATATTGACCCTGAGCCAGCGGGCCCAACCCCACGATTTGGGGTGTGAGCAGCCTCCAGGGTGGCCCACGCTCACTGGAAAAAGCAATCCCGATGCCGGCTGTGGTCCCGGAGCTGAGACATGAAAGCTCGCCGAAAGTGAAAAAAACGACCACGCCGGACCTGTCGTTTTGGCCGAGATCCCGACCCCGAGCGAGCGGGCCCAAACCCACCATTTGGGGTGTGAGCCGCCTCCGGGGTGGCCCACTCACACTGGCAAAAGCAATCCCGATGCCGGCTGTGGTCCCGGAGCTGAGATATTAAAGCTCGCCAAAAGTGAAAAAAATGACCACCCCGGACCTGTCGTTTTGGCCGAGATATTGACCCTGAGCGAGCGGGCCCAACCCCACGATTTGGGGTGTGAGCAGCCTCCGGGGTGGCCCACGCTCACTGGAAAAAGCAATCCCGATGCAGGCTGTGGTCCCGGAGCTGAGATATTAACCCTGCCCAAAAGTGAAAATAACGACCAATCCGGACCTGTCGTTTTGGCCGAGATTCTGACCCCGAGCGAGCGGGCCCAAACCCACGATTTGGGGTGTGAGCCGCCTCCGGGGTGGCCAACGTTCACTGGAAAAAGCAATCCCGATGCCGGCTGTGGTCCCGGAGCTGAGATATTAAAGCTCGCCGAAAGTGAAAAAAACGACTACCCCGGACTTGACGTTTTGGCCGTGATCCCGACCCCGAGCGAGCGAGCCCAAACCCACCATTTGGGATGTGAGCCGCCTCCGGGGTGGCCCACTCACACTGGAAAAAGCAATCCCGATGCAGGCTGTGGTCCCGGAGTTGAGATTTCAACCTTTGCCGAAAGTGAAAAAAACGACCAGCCCGGACCTGTCGTTTTGGCCGAGATCCCGACCCTGAGCGAGCGAGCCCAAACCCACCATTTGGGGTGTGAGCCGCCTCCGGGGTGGCCCACTCACACTGGAAAAAGCAAACCCGATGCCGGCTGTGGTCCCGGAGCTGAGATTTTAACCTTTGCCGAAAGTGAAAAAAACGACCACCCCGGACCTGTCGTTTTGACCGAGATCCCGACCCCGAGCGAGCGAGCCCAAACCCACCATTTGGGGTGTGAGCCGCCTCCGGGGTGGCCCACTCACACTGGCAAAAGCAATCCCGATGCCGGCTGTGGTCGCGGAGCTGAGATCTTAACCTTTGCCGAAAGTGAAAAAAACGACCACCCCGGACCTGTCGTTTTGGCCGAGATATTGACCCTGAGCGAGCGGGCCCAACCCCACGATTTGGGGTGTGAGCAGCCTCCGGGGTGGACCACGCTCAGTGGAAAAAGCAATCCCGATGCCGGCTGTGGTCCCGGAGCTGAGACATTAAAGCTCGCCAAAAGTGAAAAAAACGACCACGCCGGACCTGTCGTTTTGGCCGAGATCCCGACCCCGAGCGAGCGGGCCCAAACCCACCATTTGGGGTGTGAGCCGCCTCCGGGGTGGCCCACTCACACTGGCAAAAGCAATCCCGATGCCGGCTGTGGTCCCGGAGCTGAGATATTAAAGCTCGCCGAAAGTGAAAAAAACGACTACCTCGGATTTGTCGTTTTGGCCGGGATCCCGACCCCGAGCGAGCGGGCCCAACCCCACGATTTGGGGTGTGAGCAGCCTCCGGGGTGGCCCACGCTCACTGGAAAAAGCAATCCCGATGCCGGCTGTGGTCCCGGAGCTGAGACATTAAAGCTCGCCGAAAGTGAAAAAAACGACCACGCCGGACCTGTCGTTTTGGCCGAGATCCCGACCTCGAGCGAGCGGGCCCAAACCCACAATTTGGGGTGTGAGCCGCCTCCGGGGTGGCCCACTCACACTGGCAAAAGCAATCCCGATGCCGGCTGTGGTCCCGGAGCTGAGATATTAAAGCTCGCCAAAAGTGAAAAAAATGAGCACCCCGGACCTGTCGTTTTGGCAGAGATATTGACCCTGAGCCAGCGGGCCCAACCCCACGATTTGGGGTGTGAGCAGCCTCCGGGGTGGCCCACGCTCACTGTAAAAAGCAATCCCGATGCCGGCTGTGGTCCCGGAGCTGAGACATTAAAGCTCGCCGAAAGTGAAAAAAACGACCACGCCGGACCTGTCGTTTTGGCCGAGATCCCGACCCCGAGCGAGTGGGCCCAAACCCACCATTTGGGGTGTGAGCCGCCTCCGGGGTGGCCAACGTTCACTGGAAAAAGCAATCCCGATGCCGGCTGTGGTCCCGGAGCTGAGATATTAAAGCTCGCCGAAAGTGAAAAAAACGACTACCCCGGACTTGTCGTTTTGGCCGGGATCCCGACCCCGAGCGAGCGAGCCCAAACCCACCATTTGGGGTGTGAGCCGCCTCCGGGCTGGCCCACTCACACTGGAAAAAGCAATCCCGATGCAGGCTGTGGTCCCGGAGTTGGGATTTCAACCTTTGCCGAAAGTGAAAAAAACGAACAGCCCGGACCTGTCGTTTTGTCCGAGATCCCGACCCTGAGTGAGCGAGCCCAAACCCACCATTTGGGGTGTGAGCCACCTCCGGGGTGGCCCACTCACACTGGAAAAAGCAAACCCGATGCCGGCTGTGGTCCCGGAGCTGAGATTTTAACCTTTGCCGAAAGTGAAAAAAACGACCACCCCGGACCTGTCGTTTTGACCGAGATCCCGACCCCGAGCGAGCGAGCCCAAACCCACGATTTGGGGTGTGAGCCGCCTCCGGGTTGGCCCACTCACACAGGAAAAAGCAATCCCGATGCCGGCTGCGGTCCCAGAGCTGAGATTTTAACCTTTTCCTGAAAGTGAAAAAAACGATCACCCCGGACCTGTCATTTTGGCCGAGATCCCGACCCCGAGCGAGCGGGCCCAACCCCACGATTTGGGGTGTGAGCAGCCTCCGGGGTGGCCCACGCTCACTGGAAAAAGCAATCCCGATGCCGGCTGTGGTCCCGGAGCTGAGACATTAAAGCTCGCCGAAAGTGAAAAAAACGACCACGCCGGACTTGTCGTTTTGGCCGAGATCCCGACCCCGAGCGAGCGGGCCCAAACCCACCATTTGGGGTGTGAGCCGCCTCCGGGGTGGCCCACTCACACTGGCAAAAGCAATCCCGATGCCAGCTGTGGTCCCGGAGCTGAGATATTAAAGCTCGCCGAAAGTGAAAAAAACGACTACCCCGGACTTGTCGTTTTGGCCGGGATCCCGACCCCGAGCGAGCGGGCCCAACCCCACGATTTGGGGTGTGAGCAGCCTCCGGGGTGGCCCACGCTCACTGGAAAAAGCAATCCCGATGCCGGCTGTGGTCCCGGAGCTGAGACATGAAAGCTCGCCGAAAGTGAAAAAAACGACCACGCCTGACCTGTCGTTTTGGCCGAGATCCTCTCCCCGAGCGAGCGAGCCCAAACCCACGATTTGGGGTGTGAGCCGCCTCCGGGGTGGCCAACGTTCACTGGAAAAAGCAATCCCGATGCCGGCTGTGGTCCCGGAGTTGAGATATTAAAGCTCGCCGAAAGTGAAAAAAACGACTACCCCGGACCTGTCGTTTTGGCCGGGATCCCGACCCCGAGCGAGCGAGCCCAAACCCACCATTTGGGGTGTGAGCCGCCTCCGGGGTGGCCCACTCACACTGGAAAAAGCAATCCCGATGCAGGCTGTGGTCCCGGAGTTGAGATTTCAACCTTTGCCGAAAGTGAAAAAAACGACCAGCCCGGACCTGTCGTTTTGTCCGAGATCCCGACCCTGAGCGAGCGAGCCCAAACCCACCATTTGGGGTGTGAGCCGCCTCCGGGGTGGCCCACTCACACTGGAAAAAGCAAACCCGATGCCGGCTGTGGTCCCGGAGCTGAGATTTTAACCTTTGCCGAAAGTGAAAAAAACGACCACCCCGGACCTGTCGTTTTGACCGAGATCCCGACCCCGAGCGAGCGAGCCCAAACCCACGATTTGGGGTGTGAGCCGCCTCCGGGTTGGCCCACTCACACTGGAAAAAGCAATCCCGATGCCGGGTGTGGTCCTGCAGCTGAGATATTAAAGCTCGCCGAAAGTGAAAAAAACGACCAGCCCGGAACTGTCGTTTTGGCCGAGATATTGACCCTGAGCAAGCGGGCCCAACCCCACGATTTGGGGTGTGAGCAGCCTCCGGGGTGGCCCACGCTCAGTGGAAAAAGCAATCCCGATGCCGGCTGTGGTCCCGGAGCTGAGACATTAAAGCTCGCCGAAAGTGAAAAAAACGACCACGCAGGACCTGTCGTTTTGGCCGAGATCCCGACCCCGAGCGAGCGGGCCCAAACCCACCATTTGGGGTGTGAGCCGCCTCCGGGGTGGCCCACTCACACTGGCAAAAGCAATCCCGATGCCGGCTGTGGTCCCGGAGCTGAGATATTAAAGCTCGCCGAAAGTGAAAAAAACGACTACCCCGGACTTGTCGTTTTGGCCGGGATCCCGACCCCGAGCGAGCAGGCCCAACCCCACGATTTGGGGTGTGAGCAGCCTCCGGGGTGGCCCACGCTCACTGGAAAAAGCAAACCCGATGCCGGCTGTGGTCCCGGAGCTGAGATTTTAACCTTTGCCGAAAGTGAAAAAAACGACCACCCCGGACCTGTCGTTTTGACCGAGATCCCGACCCCGAGCGAGCGAGCCCAAACCCACGATTTGGGGTGTGAGCCGCCTCCGGGTTGGCCCACTCACACAGGAAAAAGCAATCCCGATGCCGGCTGTGGTCCCAGAGCTGAGATTTTAACCTTTTCCTGAAAGTGAAAAAAACGATCACCCCGGACCTGTCGTTTTGGCCGAGATCCCGACCCCGAGCGAGCGGGCCCAAACCCACCATTTGGGGTGTGAGCCGCCTCCGGGTTGGCCCACTCACACTGGCAAAAGCAATCCCGATGCCGGCTTTGGTCCCGGAGCTGAGATCTTAACCTTTGCCGAAAGTGAAAAAAACGACCACCCCGGACCTGTCGTTTTGGCCGAGATATTGACCCTGAGCGAGCGGGCCCAACCCCACGATTTGGGGTGTGAGCAGCCTCCGGGGTGGCCCACGCTCACTGGAAAAAGCAATCCCGATGCCGGCTGTGGTCCCGTAGCTGAGATATTAACCCTGCCCAAAAGTGAAAATAACGACCACCCCGGACCTGTCGTTTTGGCCGAGATCCTGACCCCGAGCGAGCGGGCCCAAACCCACGATTTGGGGTGTGAGCCGCCTCCGGGGTGGCCAACGTTCACTGGAAAAAGCAATCCCGATGCCGGCTGTGGTCCCGGAGCTGAGATATTAAAGCTCGCCGAAAGTGAAAAAAACGACTACCCCGGACTTGACGTTTTGGCCGTGATCCCGACCCCGAGCGAGCGAGCCCAAACCCACCATTTGGGATGTGAGCCGCCTCCGGGGTGGCCCACTCACACTGGAAAAAGCAATCCCGATGCAGGCTGTGGTCCCGGAGTTGAGATTTCAACCTTTGCCGAAAGTGAAAAAAACGACCAGCCCGGACCTGTCGTTTTGGCCGAGATCCCGACCCTGAGCGAGCGAGCCCAAACCCACCATTTGGGGTGTGAGCCGCCTCCGGGGTGGCCCACTCACACTGGAAAAAGCAAACCCGATGCCGGCTGTGGTCCCGGAGCTGAGATTTTAACCTTTGCCGAAAGTGAAAAAAACGACCACCCCGGACCTGTCGTTTTGACCGAGATCCCGACCCCGAGCGAGCGAGCCCAAACCCACCATTTGGGGTGTGAGCCGCCTCCGGGGTGGCCCACTCACACTGGCAAAAGCAATCCCGATGCCGGCTGTGGTCGCGGAGCTGAGATCTTAACCTTTGCCGAAAGTGAAAAAAACGACCACCCCGGACCTGTCGTTTTGGCCGAGATATTGACCCTGAGCGAGCGGGCCCAACCCCACGATTTGGGGTGTGAGCAGCCTCCGGGGTGGACCACGCTCAGTGGAAAAAGCAATCCCGATGCCGGCTGTGGTCCCGGAGCTGAGACATTAAAGCTCGCCGAAAGTGAAAAAAACGACCACGCCGGACCTGTCGTTTTGGCCGAGATCCCGACCCCGAGCGAGCGGGCCCAAACCCACCATTTGGGGTGTGAGCCGCCTCCGGGGTGGCCCACTCACACTGGCAAAAGCAATCCCGATGCCGGCTGTGGTCCCGGAGCTGAGATATTAAAGCTCGCCGAAAGTGAAAAAAACGACTACCTCGGATTTGTCGTTTTGGCCGGGATCCCGACCCCGAGCGAGCGGGCCCAACCCCACGATTTGGGGTGTGAGCAGCCTCCGGGGTGGCCCACGCTCACTGGAAAAAGCAATCCCGATGCCGGCTGTGGTCCCGGAGCTGAGACATTAAAGCTCGCCGAAAGTGAAAAAAACGACCACGCCGGACCTGTCGTTTTGGCCGAGATCCCGACCTCGAGCGAGCGGGCCCAAACCCACAATTTGGGGTGTGAGCCGCCTCCGGGTTGGCCCACTCACACTGGCAAAAGCAATCCCGATGCCGGCTGTGGTCCCGGAGCTGAGATATTAAAGCTCGCCAAAAGTGAAAAAAATGAGCACCCCGGACCTGTCGTTTTGGCAGAGATATTGACCCTGAGCCAGCGGGCCCAACCCCACGATTTGGGGTGTGAGCAGCCTCCGGGGTGGCCCACGCTCACTGTAAAAAGCAATCCCGATGCCGGCTGTGGTCCCGGAGCTGAGACATTAAAGCTCGCCGAAAGTGAAAAAAACGACCACGCCGGACCTGTCGTTTTGGCCGAGATCCCGACCCCGAGCGAGTGGGCCCAAACCCACCATTTGGGGTGTGAGCCGCCTCCGGGGTGGCCAACGTTCACTGGAAAAAGCAATCCCGATGCCGGCTGTGGTCCCGGAGCTGAGATATTAAAGCTCGCCGAAAGTGAAAAAAACGACTACCCCGGACTTGTCGTTTTGGCCGGGATCCCGACCCCGAGCGAGCGAGCCCAAACCCACCATTTGGGGTGTGAGCCGCCTCCGGGCTGGCCCACTCACACTGGAAAAAGCAATCCCGATGCAGGCTGTGGTCCCGGAGTTGGGATTTCAACCTTTGCCGAAAGTGAAAAAAACGAACAGCCCGGACCTGTCGTTTTGTCCGAGATCCCGACCCTGAGTGAGCGAGCCCAAACCCACCATTTGGGGTGTGAGCCACCTCCGGGGTGGCCCACTCACACTGGAAAAAGCAAACCCGATGCCGGCTGTGGTCCCGGAGCTGAGATTTTAACCTTTGCCGAAAGTGAAAAAAACGACCACCCCGGACCTGTCGTTTTGACCGAGATCCCGACCCCGAGCGAGCGAGCCCAAACCCACGATTTGGGGTGTGAGCCGCCTCCGGGTTGGCCCACTCACACAGGAAAAAGCAATCCCGATGCCGGCTGCGGTCCCAGAGCTGAGATTTTAACCTTTTCCTGAAAGTGAAAAAAACGATCACCCCGGACCTGTCATTTTGGCCGAGATCCCGACCCCGAGCGAGCGGGCCCAACCCCACGATTTGGGGTGTGAGCAGCCTCCGGGGTGGCCCACGCTCACTGGAAAAAGCAATCCCGATGCCGGCTGTGGTCCCGGAGCTGAGACATTAAAGCTCGCCGAAAGTGAAAAAAACGACCACGCCGGACTTGTCGTTTTGGCCGAGATCCCGACCCCGAGCGAGCGGGCCCAAACCCACCATTTGGGGTGTGAGCCGCCTCCGGGGTGGCCCACTCACACTGGCAAAAGCAATCCCGATGCCAGCTGTGGTCCCGGAGCTGAGATATTAAAGCTCGCCGAAAGTGAAAAAAACGACTACCCCGGACTTGTCGTTTTGGCCGGGATCCCGACCCCGAGCGAGCGGGCCCAACCCCACGATTTGGGGTGTGAGCAGCCTCCGGGGTGGCCCACGCTCACTGGAAAAAGCAATCCCGATGCCGGCTGTGGTCCCGGAGCTGAGACATGAAAGCTCGCCGAAAGTGAAAAAAACGACCACGCCTGACCTGTCGTTTTGGCCGAGATCCTCTCCCCGAGCGAGCGAGCCCAAACCCACGATTTGGGGTGTGAGCCGCCTCCGGGGTGGCCAACGTTCACTGGAAAAAGCAATCCCGATGCCGGCTGTGGTCCCGGAGTTGAGATATTAAAGCTCGCCGAAAGTGAAAAAAACGACTACCCCGGACCTGTCGTTTTGGCCGGGATCCCGACCCCGAGCGAGCGAGCCCAAACCCACCATTTGGGGTGTGAGCCGCCTCCGGGGTGGCCCACTCACACTGGAAAAAGCAATCCCGATGCAGGCTGTGGTCCCGGAGTTGAGATTTCAACCTTTGCCGAAAGTGAAAAAAACGACCAGCCCGGACCTGTCGTTTTGTCCGAGATCCCGACCCTGAGCGAGCGAGCCCAAACCCACCATTTGGGGTGTGAGCCGCCTCCGGGGTGGCCCACTCACACTGGAAAAAGCAAACCCGATGCCGGCTGTGGTCCCGGAGCTGAGATTTTAACCTTTGCCGAAAGTGAAAAAAACGACCACCCCGGACCTGTCGTTTTGACCGAGATCCCGACCCCGAGCGAGCGAGCCCAAACCCACGATTTGGGGTGTGAGCCGCCTCCGGGTTGGCCCACTCACACTGGAAAAAGCAATCCCGATGCCGGGTGTGGTCCTGCAGCTGAGATATTAAAGCTCGCCGAAAGTGAAAAAAACGACCAGCCCGGAACTGTCGTTTTGGCCGAGATATTGACCCTGAGCAAGCGGGCCCAACCCCACGATTTGGGGTGTGAGCAGCCTCCGGGGTGGCCCACGCTCAGTGGAAAAAGCAATCCCGATGCCGGCTGTGGTCCCGGAGCTGAGACATTAAAGCTCGCCGAAAGTGAAAAAAACGACCACGCAGGACCTGTCGTTTTGGCCGAGATCCCGACCCCGAGCGAGCGGGCCCAAACCCACCATTTGGGGTGTGAGCCGCCTCCGGGGTGGCCCACTCACACTGGCAAAAGCAATCCCGATGCCGGCTGTGGTCCCGGAGCTGAGATTTTAACCTTTGCCGAAAGTGAAAAAAACGACCACCCCGGACCTGTCGTTTTGACCGAGATCCCGACCCCGAGCGAGCGAGCCCAAACCCACGATTTGGGGTGTGAGCCGCCTCCGGGTTGGCCCACTCACACAGGAAAAAGCAATCCCGATGCCGGCTGTGGTCCCAGAGCTGAGATTTTAACCTTTTCCTGAAAGTGAAAAAAACGATCACCCCGGACCTGTCGTTTTGGCCGAGATCCCGACCCCGAGCGAGCGGGCCCAAACCCACCATTTGGGGTGTGAGCCGCCTCCGGGTTGGCCCACTCACACTGGCAAAAGCAATCCCGATGCCGGCTTTGGTCCCGGAGCTGAGATCTTAACCTTTGCCGAAAGTGAAAAAAACGACCACCCCGGACCTGTCGTTTTGGCCGAGATATTGACCCTGAGCGAGCGGGCCCAACCCCACGATTTGGGGTGTGAGCAGCCTCCGGGGTGGCCCACGCTCACTGGAAAAAGCAATCCCGATGCCGGCTGTGGTCCCGGAGCTGAGACATTAAAGCACGCCGAAAGTGAAAAAAACGACCACGCCGGACCTGTCGTTTTGGCCGAGATCCCGACCCCGAGCGAGCGGGCCCAAACCCACCATTTGGGGTGTGAGCCGCCTCCGGGGTGGCCCACTCACACTGGAAAAAGCAATCCCGATGCCGGCTGTGGTCCCGGAGCTGAGATATTAAAGCTCGCCGAAAGTGAAAAAAACGACCACCCCGGACTTGTCGTTTTGGCCGGGATCCCGACCCCGAGCGAGCGGGCCCAACCCCACGATTTGGGGTGTGAGCAGCCTCCGGGGTGGCCCACGCTCACTGGAAAAAGCAATCCCGATGCCGGCTGTGGTCCCGGAGCTGAGACATTAAAGCTCGCCGAAAGTGAAAAAAACGACCACGCCGGACCTGTCGTTTTGGCCGAGATCCCGACCCCGAGCGAGCGGGCCCAAACCCACCATTTGGGGTGTGAGCCGCCTCCGGGGTGGCCCACTCACACTGGAAAAAGTAATCCCGATGCCGGCTGTGGTCCCGGAGCTGAGATATTAAAGCTCGCCGAAAGTGAAAAAAACGACAACCCCGGACTTGTCGTTTTGGCCGGGATCCCGACCCCGAGCGAGCGGGCCCAACCCCACGATTTGGGGTGTGAGCAGCCTCCGGGGTGGCCCACGCTCACTGGAAAAAGCAATCCCGATGCCGGCTGTGGTCCCGGAGCTGAGACATTAAAGCTCGCCGAAAGTGAAAAAAACGACCACGCCGGACCTGTCGTTTTGGCCGAGATCCCGACCCCGAGCGAGCGGGCCCAAACCCACCATTTGGGGTGTGAGCCGCCTCCGGGGTGGCCCACTCACACTGGCAAAAGCAATCCCGATGCCGGCTGTGGTCCCGGAGTTGAGATATTAAAGCTCGCCAAAAGTGAAAAAAATGACCACCCCGGACCTGTCGTTTTGGCCGAGATATTGACCCTGAGCGAGCGGGCCCAACCCCACGATTTGGGGTGTGAGCAGCCTCCGGGGTGGCCCACGCTCAGTGGAAAAAGCAATCCCGATGCCGGCTGTGGTCCCGGAGCTGAGACATTAAAGCTCGCCGAAAGTGAAAAAAACGACCACCCCGGACCTGTCTATTTGGCCGAGATCCCTTCCCCGAGCGAGCGGGCCCAAACCCACCATTTGGGGTGTGAGCCGCCTCCGGGGTGGCCCACTCACACTGGCAAAAGCAATCCCGATGCCGGCTGTGGTCCCGGAGCTGAGATATTAAAGCTCGCCGAAAGTGAAAAAAACGACTACCCCGGACTTGTCGTTTTGGCCGGGATCCCGACCCCGAGCGAGCGGGCCCAACCCCACGATTTGGGGTGTGAGCAGCCTCCGGGGTGGCCCACGCTCACTGGAAAAAGCAATCCCGATGCCGGCTGTGGTCCCGGAGCTGAGACATTAAAGCTCGCCGAAAGTGAAAAAAACGACCACGCCGGACCTGTCGTTTTGGCCGAGATCCCGACCCCGAGCGAGCGGGCCCAAACCCACCATTTGGGGTGTGAGCCGCCTCCGGGGTGGCCCACTCACACTGGCAAAAGCAATCCCGATGCCGGCTGTGGTCCCGGAGCTGAGATATTAAAGCTCGCCAAAAGTGAAAAAAATGACCACCCCGGACCTGTCGTTTTGGCCGAGATATTGACCCTGAGCGAGCGGGCCCAACCCCACGATTTGGGGTGTGAGCAGCCTCCGGGGTGGCCCACGCTCAGTGGAAAAAGCAATCCCGATGCCGGCTGTGGTCCCGGAGCTGAGACATTAAAGCTCGCCGAAAGTGAAAAAAACGACCACCCCGGACCTGTCTATTTGGCCGAGATCCCGACCCCGAGCGAGCGGGCCCAAACCCACCATTTGGGGTGTGAGCCGCCTCCGGGGTGGCCCACTCACACTGGCAAAAGCAATCCCGATGCCGGCTGTGGTCCCGGAGCTGAGATATTAAAGCTCGCCGAAAGTGAAAAAAACGACTACCCCGGACTTGTCATTTTGGCCGGGATCCCGACCCCAAGCGAGCGGGCCCAACCCCACGATTTGGGGTGTGAGCAGCCTCCAGGGTGGCCCACGCTCACTGGAAAAAGCAATCCCGATGCCGGCTGTGGTCCCGGAGCTGAGACATTAAAGCTCGCCGAAAGTGAAAAAAACGACTACGCCGGACCTGTCGTTTTGGCCGAGATCCCGACCCCGAGCGAGCGGGCCCAAACCCACCATTTGGGGTGTGAGCCGCCTCCGGGGTGGCCCACTCACACTGGCAAAAGCAATCCCGATGCCGGCTGTGGTCCCGGAGCTGAGATATTAAAGCTCGCCAAAAGTGAAAAAAATGACCACCCCGGACCTGTCGTTTTGGCCGAGATATTGACCCTGAGCGAGCGGGCCCAACCCCACGATTTGGGGTGTGAGCAGCCTCCGGGGTGGCCCACGATCACTGGAAAAAGCAATCCCGATGCCGGCTGTGGTCCCGGAGCTGAGATATTAAAGCTCGCCAAAAGTGAAAAAAATGACCACCCCGGACCTGTCGTTTTGGCCGAGATATTGACCCTGAGCAAGCGGGCCCAACCCCACGATTTGGGGTGTGAGCAGCCTCCGGGGTGGCCCACGCTCACTGGAAAAAGCAATCCCGATGCCGGCTGTGGTCCCGGAGCTGAGATTTTAACCTTTTCCTGAAAGTGAAAAAAACGATCACCCCGGACCTGTCGTTTTGGCCGAGATCCCGACCTCGAGCGAGCGAGCCCAAACCCACCATTTGGGGTGTGAGCCGCCTCCGGGGTGGCCCACGCTCACTGGAAAAAGCAATCCCGATGCCGGCTGTGGTCCCGGAGCTGAGATATTAACCCTGCCCAAAAGTGAAAATAACGACCACCCCGGACCTGTCGTTTTGGCCGAGATCCTGACCCCGAGCGAGCGGGCCCAAACCCACGATTTGGGGTGTGAGCCACCTCCGGGGTGGCCAACGTTCACTGGAAAAAGCAATCCCGATGCCGGCTGTGGTCCCGGAGCTGAGATATTAAAGCTCGCCGAAAGTGAAAAAAACGACTACCCCGGACTTGTCGTTTTGGCCGGGATCCCGACCCTGAGCGAGCGAGCCCAAACCCACCATTTGGGGTGTGAGCCGCCTCCGGGGTGGCCCACTCACACTGGAAAAAGCAATCCCGATGCAGGCTGTGGTCCCGGAGTTGAGATTTCAACCTTTGCCGAAAGTGAAAAAAACGACCAGCCCGGACCTGTCGTTTTGTCCGAGATCCCGACCCCGAGCGAGCGAGCCCAAACCCACCATTTGGGGTGTGAGCCGCCTCCGGGTTGGCCCACTCACACAGGAAAAAGCAATCCCGATGCCGGCTGTGGTCCCGGAGTTGAGATTTCAACCTTTGCCGAAAGTGAAAAAAACGACCAGCCCGGACCTGTCATTTTGGCCGAGATCCCGACCCTGAACGAGCGAGCCCAAACCCACCATTTGGGGTGTGAGCCGCCTCCGGGGTGGCCCACTCACACTGGAAAAAGCAATCCCGATGCCGGGTGTGGTACTGGAGCTGAGATATTAACCCTGCTCGAAAGTGAAAATAACGACCACCCCGGACCTGTCGTTTTGGCCGAGATCCTGACCCCGAGCGAGCGGGCCCAAACCCACGATTTGGGGTGTGAGCCGCCTCCGGGGTGGCCCACGCTCAGTGGAAAAAGCAATCCCGATGCCGGCTGTGGTCCCGGAGCTGAGACATTAAAGCTCGCCGAAAGTGAAAAAAACGACCACCCCGGACCTGTCTATTTGGCCGAGATCCCGACCCCGAGCGAGCGGGCCCAAACCCACGATTTGGGGTGTGAGCCGCCTCCGGGCTGGCCCACTCACACTGGCAAAAGCAATCCCGATGCCGGCTGTGGTCCCGGAGCTGAGATCTTAAAGCTCGCCGAAAGTGAAAAAAACGACTACCCCGGACTTGTCGTTTTGGCCGGGATCCCGACCCCGAGCGAGCGGGCCCAACCCCACGATTTGGGGTGTGAGCAGCCTCCGGGGTGGCCCACGCTCACTGGAAAAAGCAATCCCGATGCCGGCTGTGGTCCCGGAGCTGAGACATGAAAGCTCGCCGAAAGTGAAAAAAACGACCACGCCGGACCTGTCGTTTTGGCCGAGATCCCGACCCCGAGCGAGCGGGCCCAAACCCACCATTTGGGGTGTGAGCCGCCTCCGGGGTGGCCCACTCACACTGGCAAAAGCAATCCCGATGCCGGCTGTGGTCCCGGAGCTGAGATATTAAAGCTCGCCAAAAGTGAAAAAAATGACCACCCCGGACCTGTCGTTTTGGCCGAGATATTGACCCTGAGCGAGCGGGCCCAACCCCACGATTTGGGGTGTGAGCAGCCTCCGGGGGGGCCCACGCTCAGTGGAAAAAGCAATCCCGATGCCGGCTGTGGTCCCGGAGCTGAGACATTAAAGCTCGCCGAAAGTGAAAAAAACGACCACCCCGGACCTGTCGTTTTGGCCGAGATCCCAACCCCGAGCGAGCGGGCCCAAACCCACCATTTGGGGTGTGAGCCGCCTCCGGGGTGGCCCACTCACACTGGCAAAAGCAATCCCGATGCCGGCTGTGGTCCCGGAGCTGAGATATTAAAGCTCGCCGAAAGTGAAAAAAAAGACTACCCCGGACTTGTCGTTTTGGCCGGGATCCCGACCCCGAGCGAGCGGGCCCAACCCCACGATTTGGGGTGTGAGCAGCCTCCGGGGTGGCCCACGCTCACTGGAAAAAGCAATCCCGATGCCGGCTGTGGTCCCAGAGCTGAGACATTAAAGCTCGCCGAAAGTGAAAAAAACGACCACCCCGGACCTGTCTATTTGGCCGAGATCCCTTCCCCGAGCGAGCGGGCCCAAACCCACCATTTGGGGTGTGAGCCGCCTCCGGGGTGGCCCACTCACACTGGCAAAAGCAATCCCGATGCCGGCTGTGGTCCCGGAGCTGAGATATTAAAGCTCGCCGAAAGTGAAAAAAACGACTACCCCGGACTTGTCGTTTTGGCCGGGATCCCGACCCCGAGCGAGCGGGCCCAACCCCACGATTTGGGGTGTGAGCAGCCTCCGGGGTGGCCCACGCTCACTGGAAAAAGCAATCCCGATGCCGGCTGTGGTCCCGGAGCTGAGACATTAAAGCTCGCCGAAAGTGAAAAAAACGACCACGCCGGACCTGTCGTTTTGGCCGAGATCCCGACCCCGAGCGAGCGGGCCCAAACCCACCATTTGGGGTGTGAGCCGCCTCCGGGGTGGCCCACTCACACTGGCAAAAGCAATCCCGATGCCGGCTGTGGTCCCGGAGCTGAGATATTAAAGCTCGCCAAAAGTGAAAAAAATGACCACCCCGGACCTGTCGTTTTGGCCGAGATATTGACCCTGAGCGAGCGGGCCCAACCCCACGATTTGGGGTGTGAGCAGCCTCCGGGGTGGCCCACGCTCACTGGAAAAAGCAATCCCGATGCCGGCTGTGGTCCCGGAGCTGAGACATTAAAGCTCGCCGAAAGTGAAAAAAACGACCACCCCGGACCTGTCTATTTGGCCGAGATCCCGACCCCGAGCGAGCGGGCCCAAACCCACCATTTGGGGTGTGAGCCGCCTCCGGGGTGGCCCACTCACACTGGCAAAAGCAATCCCGATGCCGGCTGTGGTCCCGGAGCTGAGATATTAAAGCTCGCCGAAAGTGAAAAAAACGACTACCCCGGACTTGTCATTTTGGCCGGGATCCCGACCCCAAGCGAGCGGGCCCAACCCCACGATTTGGGGTGTGAGCAGCCTCCAGGGTGGCCCACGCTCACTGGAAAAAGCAATCCCGATGCCGGCTGTGGTCCCGGAGCTGAGACATTAAAGCTCGCCGAAAGTGAAAAAAACGACTACGCCGGACCTGTCGTTTTGGCCGAGATCCCGACCCCGAGCGAGCGGGCCCAAACCCACCATTTGGGGTGTGAGCCGCCTCCGGGGTGGCCCACTCACACTGGCAAAAGCAATCCCGATGCCGGCTGTGGTCCCGGAGCTGAGATATTAAAGCTCGCCAAAAGTGAAAAAAATGACCACCCCGGACCTGTCGTTTTGGCCGAGATATTGACCCTGAGCGAGCGGGCCCAACCCCACGATTTGGGGTGTGAGCAGCCTCCGGGGTGGCCCACGATCACTGGAAAAAGCAATCCCGATGCCGGCTGTGGTCCCGGAGCTGAGATATTAAAGCTCGCCAAAAGTGAAAAAAATGACCACCCCGGACCTGTCGTTTTGGCCGAGATATTGACCCTGAGCAAGCGGGCCCAACCCCACGATTTGGGGTGTGAGCAGCCTCCGGGGTGGCCCACGCTCACTGGAAAAAGCAATCCCGATGCCGGCTGTGGTCCCGGAGCTGAGATTTTAACCTTTTCCTGAAAGTGAAAAAAACGATCACCCCGGACCTGTCGTTTTGGCCGAGATCCCGACCTCGAGCGAGCGAGCCCAAACCCACCATTTGGGGTGTGAGCCGCCTCCGGGGTGGCCCACGCTCACTGGAAAAAGCAATCCCGATGCCGGCTGTGGTCCCGGAGCTGAGATATTAACCCTGCCCAAAAGTGAAAATAACGACCACCCCGGACCTGTCGTTTTGGCCGAGATCCTGACCCCGAGCGAGCGGGCCCAAACCCACGATTTGGGGTGTGAGCCACCTCCGGGGTGGCCAACGTTCACTGGAAAAAGCAATCCCGATGCCGGCTGTGGTCCCGGAGCTGAGATATTAAAGCTCGCCGAAAGTGAAAAAAACGACTACCCCGGACTTGTCGTTTTGGCCGGGATCCCGACCCCGAGCGAGCGAGCCCAAACCCACCATTTGGGGTGTGAGCCGCCTCCGGGGTGGCCCACTCACACTGGAAGAAGCAATCCCGATGCAGGCTGTGGTCCCGGAGTTGAGATTTCAACCTTTGCTGAAAGTGAAAAAAACGACCAGCCCGGACCTGTCGTTTTGTCCGAGATCCCGACCCCGAGCGAGCGAGCCCAAACCCACCATTTGGGGTGTGAGCCGCCTCCAGGTTGGCCCACTCACACAGGAAAAAGAAATCCCGATGCCGGCTGTGGTCCCGGAGTTGAGATTTCAACCTTTGCCGAAAGTGAAAAAAACGACCAGCCCGGACCTGTCATTTTGGCCGAGATCCCGACCCTGAACGAGCGAGCCCAAACCCACCATTTGGGGTGTGAGCCGCCTCCGGGGTGGCCCACTCACACTGGAAAAAGCAATCCCGATGCCGGGTGTGGTACTGGAGCTGAGATATTAACCCTGCTCGAAAGTGAAAATAACGACCACCCCGGACCTGTCGTTTTGGCCGAGATCCTGACCCCGAGCGAGCGGGCCCAAACCCACGATTTGGGGTGTGAGCCGCCTCCGGGGTGGCCCACGCTCAGTGGAAAAAGCAATCCCGATGCCGGCTGTGGTCCCGGAGCTGAGACATTAAAGCTCGCCGAAAGTGAAAAAAACGACCACCCCGGACCTGTCTATTTGGCCGAGATCCCGACCCCGAGCGAGCGGGCCCAAACCCACCATTTGGGGTGTGAGCCGCCTCCGGGGTGGCCCACTCACACTGGCAAAAGCAATCCCGATGCCGGCTGTGGTCCCGGAGCTGAGATCTTAAAGCTCGCCGAAAGTGAAAAAAACGACTACCCCGGACTTGTCGTTTTGGCCGGGATCCCGACCCCGAGCGAGCGGGCCCAACCCCACGATTTGGGGTGTGAGCAGCCTCCGGGGTGGCCCACGCTCACTGGAAAAAGCAATCCCGATGCCGGCTGTGGTCCCGGAGCTGAGACATTAAAGCTTGCCGAAAGTGAAAAAAACGACCACGCCGGACCTGTCGTTTTGGCCGAGATCCCGACCCCGAGCGAGCGGGCCCAAACCCACCATTTGGGGTGTGAGCCGCCTCCGGGGTGGCCCACTCACACTGGCAAAAGCAATCCCGATGCCGGCTGTGGTCCCGGAGCTGAGATATTAAAGCTCGCCAAAAGTGAAAAAAATGACCACCCCGGACCTGTCGTTTTGGCCGAGATATTGACCCTGAGCGAGCGGGCCCAACCCCACGATTTGGGGTGTGAGCAGCCTCCGGGGTGGCCCCCGCTCAGTGGAAAAAGCAATCCCGATGCCGGCTGTGGTCCCGGAGCTGAGACATTAAAGCTCGCCGAAAGTGAAAAAAACGACCACCCGGACCTGTCGTTTTGGCCGAGATCCCGACCCCGAGCGAGCGGGCCCAAACCCACCATTTGGGGTGTGAGCCGCCTCCGGGGTGGCCCACTCACACTGGCAAAAGCAATCCCGATGCCGGCTGTGGTCCCGGAGCTGAGATCTTAAAGCTCGCCGAAAGTGAAAAAAACGACTACCCCGGACTTGTCGTTTTGGCCGGGATCCCGACCCCGAGCGAGCGGGCCCAACCCCACGATTTGGGGTGTGAGCAGCCTCCGGGGTGGCCCACGCTCACTGGAAAAAGCAATCCCGATGCCGGCTGTGGTCCCGGAGCTGAGACATTAAAGCTTGCCGAAAGTGAAAAAAACGACCACGCCGGACCTGTCGTTTTGGCCGAGATCCCGACCCCGAGCGAGCGGGCCCAAACCCACCATTTGGGGTGTGAGCCGCCTCCGGGGTGGCCCACTCACACTGGCAAAAGCAATCCCGATGCCGGCTGTGGTCCCGGAGCTGAGATATTAAAGCTCGCCAAAAGTGAAAAAAATGACCACCCCGGACCTGTCGTTTTGGCCGAGATATTGACCCTGAGCGAGCGGGCCCAACCCCACGATTTGGGGTGTGAGCAGCCTCCGGGGTGGCCCCCGCTCAGTGGAAAAAGCAATCCCGATGCCGGCTGTGGTCCCGGAGCTGAGACATTAAAGCTCGCCGAAAGTGAAAAAAACGACCACCCGGACCTGTCGTTTTGGCCGAGATCCCGACCCCGAGCGAGCGGGCCCAAACCCACCATTTGGGGTGTGAGCCGCCTCCGGGGTGGCCCACTCACACTGGCAAAAGCAATCCCGATGCCGGCTGTGGTCCCGGAGCTGAGATATTAAAGCTCGCCGAAAGTGAAAAAAACGACTACACCGGACTTGTCGTTTTGGCCGGGATCCCGACCCCGAGCGAGCGGGCCCAACCCCACGATTTGGGGTGTGAGCAGCCTCCGGGGTGGCCCACGCTCACTGGAAAAAGCAATCCCGATGCCGGCTGTGGTCCCGGAGCTGAGACATTAAAGCTCGCCGAAAGTGAAAAAAACGACCACGCCGGACCTGTCGTTTTGGCCGAGATCCCGACCCCGAGCGAGCGGGCCCAAACCCACCATTTGGGGTGTGAGCCGCCTCCGGGGTGGCCCACTCACACTGGCAAAAGCAATCCCGATGCCGGCTGTGGTCCCGGAGCTGAGATATTAAAGCTCGCCAAAAGTGAAAAAAATGACCACCCCGGACCTGTCGTTTTGGCCGAGATATTGACCCTGAGCGAGCGGGCCCAACCCCACGATTTGGGGTGTGAGCAGCCTCCGGGGGGGCCCACGCTCAGTGGAAAAAGCAATCCCGATGCCGGCTGTGGTCCCGGAGCTGAGACATTAAAGCTCGCCGAAAGTGAAAAAAACGACCACCCCGGACCTGTCGTTTTGGCCGAGATCCCGACCCCGAGCGAGCGGGCCCAAACCCACCATTTGGGGTGTGAGCCGCCTCCGGGGTGGCCCACTCACACTGGCAAAAGCAATCCCGATGCCGGCTGTGGTCCCGGAGCTGAGATATTAAAGCTCGCCGAAAGTGAAAAAAAAGACTACCCCGGACTTGTCGTTTTGGCCGGGATCCCGACCCCGAGCGAGCGGGCCCAACCCCACGATTTGGGGTGTGAGCAGCCTCCGGGGTGGCCCACGCTCACTGGAAAAAGCAATCCCGATGCCGGCTGTGGTCCCAGAGCTGAGACATTAAAGCTCGCCGAAAGTGAAAAAAACGACCACCCCGGACCTGTCTATTTGGCCGAGATCCCTTCCCCGAGCGAGCGGGCCCAAACCCACCATTTGGGGTGTGAGCCGCCTCCGGGGTGGCCCACTCACACTGGCAAAAGCAATCCCGATGCCGGCTGTGGTCCCGGAGCTGAGATATTAAAGCTCGCCGAAAGTGAAAAAAACGACTACCCCGGACTTGTCGTTTTGGCCGGGATCCCGACCCCGAGCGAGCGGGCCCAACCCCACGATTTGGGGTGTGAGCAGCCTCCGGGGTGGCCCACGCTCACTGGAAAAAGCAATCCCGATGCCGGCTGTGGTCCCGGAGCTGAGACATTAAAGCTCGCCGAAAGTGAAAAAAACGACCACGCCGGACCTGTCGTTTTGGCCGAGATCCCGACCCCGAGCGAGCGGGCCCAAACCCACCATTTGGGGTGTGAGCCGCCTCCGGGGTGGCCCACTCACACTGGCAAAAGCAATCCCGATGCCGGCTGTGGTCCCGGAGCTGAGATATTAAAGCTCGCCAAAAGTGAAAAAAATGACCACCCCGGACCTGTCGTTTTGGCCGAGATATTGACCCTGAGCGAGCGGGCCCAACCCCACGATTTGGGGTGTGAGCAGCCTTCCGGGGTGGCCCACGCTCACTGGAAAAAGCAATCCCGATGCCGGCTGTGGTCCCGGAGCTGAGACATTAAAGCTCGCCGAAAGTGAAAAAAACGACCACCCCGGACCTGTCTATTTGGCCGAGATCCCGACCCCGAGCGAGCGGGCCCAAACCCACCATTTGGGGTGTGAGCCGCCTCCGGGGTGGCCCACTCACACTGGCAAAAGCAATCCCGATGCCGGCTGTGGTCCCGGAGCTGAGATATTAAAGCTCGCCGAAAGTGAAAAAAACGACTACCCCGGACTTGTCATTTTGGCCGGGATCCCGACCCCAAGCGAGCGGGCCCAACCCCACGATTTGGGGTGTGAGCAGCCTCCAGGGTGGCCCACGCTCACTGGAAAAAGCAATCCCGATGCCGGCTGTGGTCCCGGAGCTGAGACATTAAAGCTTGCCGAAAGTGAAAAAAACGACTACGCCGGACCTGTCGTTTTGGCCGAGATCCCGACCCCGAGCGAGCGGGCCCAAACCCACCATTTGGGGTGTGAGCCGCCTCCGGGGTGGCCCACTCACACTGGCAAAAGCAATCCCGATGCCGGCTGTGGTCCCGGAGCTGAGATATTAAAGCTCGCCAAAAGTGAAAAAAATGACCACCCCGGACCTGTCGTTTTGGCCGAGATATTGACCCTGAGCGAGCGGGCCCAACCCCACGATTTGGGGTGTGAGCAGCCTCCGGGGTGGCCCACGATCACTGGAAAAAGCAATCCCGATGCCGGCTGTGGTCCCGGAGCTGAGATATTAAAGCTCGCCAAAAGTGAAAAAAATGACCACCCCGGACCTGTCGTTTTGGCCGAGATATTGACCCTGAGCAAGCGGGCCCAACCCCACGATTTGGGGTGTGAGCAGCCTCCGGGGTGGCCCACGCTCACTGGAAAAAGCAATCCCGATGCCGGCTGTGGTCCCGGAGCTGAGATTTTAACCTTTTCCTGAAAGTGAAAAAAACGATCACCCCGGACCTGTCGTTTTGGCCGAGATCCCGACCTCGAGCCAGCGAGCCCAAACCCACCATTTGGGGTGTGAGCCGCCTCCGGGGTGGCCCACGCTCACTGGAAAAAGCAATCCCGATGCCGGCTGTGGTCCCGGAGCTGAGATATTAACCCTGCCCAAAAGTGAAAATAACGACCACCCCGGACCTGTCGTTTTGGCCGAGATCCTGACCCCGAGCGAGCGGGCCCAAACCCACGATTTGGGGTGTGAGCCACCTCCGGGGTGGCCAACGTTCACTGGAAAAAGCAATCCCGATGCCGGCTGTGGTCCCGGAGCTGAGATATTAAAGCTCGCCGAAAGTGAAAAAAACGACTACCCCGGACTTGTCGTTTTGGCCGGGATCCCGACCCCGAGCGAGCGAGCCCAAACCCACCATTTGGGGTGTGAGCCGCCTCCGGGGTGGCCCACTCACACTGGAAAAAGCAATCCCGATGCAGGCTGTGGTCCCGGAGTTGAGATTTCAACCTTTGCCGAAAGTGAAAAAAACGACCAGTCCGGACCTGTCGTTTTGTCCGAGATCCCGACCCCGAGCGAGCGAGCCCAAACCCACCATTTGGGGTGTGAGCCGCCTCCGGGTTGGCCCACTCACACAGGAAAAAGAAATCCCGATGCCGGCTGTGGTCCCGGAGTTGAGATTTCAACCTTTGCCGAAAGTGAAAAAAACGACCAGCCCGGACCTGTCATTTTGGCCGAGATCCCGACCCTGAACGAGCGAGCCCAAACCCACCATTTGGGGTGTGAGCCGCCTCCGGGGTGGCCCACTCACACTGGCAAAAGCAATCCCGATGCCGGCTGTGGTCCCGGAGCTGAGACATTAAAGCTTGCCGAAAGTGAAAAAAACGACCACGCCGGACCTGTCGTTTTGGCCGAGATCCCGACCCCGAGCGAGCGGGCCCAAACCCACCATTTGGGGTGTGAGCCGCCTCCGGGGTGGCCAACTCACACTGGCAAAAGCAATCCCGATGCCGGCTGTGGTCCCGGAGCTGAGATATTAAAGCTCGCCAAAAGTGAAAAAAATGACCACCCCGGACCTGTCGTTTTGGCCGAGATATTGACCCTGAGCGAGCGGGCCCAACCCCACGATTTGGGGTGTGAGCAGCCTCCGGGGTGGCCCCCGCTCAGTGGAAAAAGCAATCCCGATGCCGGCTGTGGTCCCGGAGCTGAGACATTAAAGCTCGCCGAAAGTGAAAAAAACGACCACCCGGACCTGTCGTTTTGGCCGAGATCCCGACCCCGAGCGAGCGGGCCCAAACCCACCATTTGGGGTGTGAGCCGCCTCCGGGGTGGCCCACTCACACTGGCAAAAGCAATCCCGATGCCGGCTGTGGTCCCGGAGCTGAGATATTAAAGCTCGCCGAAAGTGAAAAAAACGACCACCCCGGACCTGTCGTTTTGGCCGAGATCCCGACCCCGAGCGAGCGGGCCCAAACCCACCATTTGGGGTGTGAGCCGCCTCCGGGGTGGCCCACTCACACTGGCAAAAGCAATCCCGATGCCGGCTGTGGTCCCGGAGCTGAGATATTAAAGCTCGCCAAAAGTGAAAAAAATGACCACCCCGGACCTGTCGTTTTGGCCGAGATATTGACCCTGAGCGAGCGGGCCCAACCCCACGATTTGGGGTGTGAGCAGCCTCCGGGGGGGCCCACGCTCAGTGGAAAAAGCAATCCCGATGCCGGCTGTGGTCCCGGAGCTGAGACATTAAAGCTCGCCGAAAGTGAAAAAAACGACCACCCCGGACCTGTCGTTTTGGCCGAGATCCCGACCCCGAGCGAGCGGGCCCAAACCCACCATTTGGGGTGTGAGCCGCCTCCGGGGTGGCCCACTCACACTGGCAAAAGCAATCCCGATGCCGGCTGTGGTCCCGGAGCTGAGATATTAAAGCTCGCCGAAAGTGAAAAAAACGACTACCCCGGACTTGTCGTTTTGGCCGGGATCCCGACCCCGAGCGAGCGAGCCCAAACCCACCATTTGGGGTGTGAGCCGCCTCCGGGTTGGCCCACTCACACTGGAAAAAGCAATCCCGATGCAGGCTGTGGTCCCGGAGTTGAGATTTCAACCTTTGCCGAAAGTGAAAAAAACGACCAGCCCGGACCTGTCGTTTTGTCCGAGATCCCGACCCTGAGCGAGCGAGCCCAAACCCACCATTTGGGGTGTGAGCCGCCTCCGGGGTGGCCCACTCACACTGGAAAAAGCAAACCCGATGCCGGCTGTGGTCCCGGAGCTGAGATTTTAACCTTTGCCGAAAGTGAAAAAAACGACCACCCCGGACCTGTCGTTTTGACCGAGATCCCGACCCCGAGCGAGCGAGCCCAAACCCACCATTTGGGGTGTGAGCCGCCTCCGGGGTGGCCCACTCACACTGGAAAAAGCAAACCCGATGCCGGCTGTGGTCCCGGAGTTGAGATTTCAACCTTTGCTGAAAGTGAAAAAAACGACCACCCCGGACCTGTCGTTTTGGCCGAGATCCCGACCCCGAGCGAGCGAGCCCAAACCCACCATTTGGGGTGTGAGCCGCCTCCGGGTTGGCCCACTCACACAGGAAAAAGCAATCCCGATGCCGGCTGTGGTCCCGGAGTTGAGATTTCAACCTTTGCCGAAAGTGAAAAAAACGACCACCCCGGACCTGTCGTTTTGACCGAGATCCCGACCCCGAGCGAGCGAGCCCAAACCCACGATTTGGGGTGTGAGCCGCCTCTGGGTTGGCCCACTCACACTGGAAAAAGCAATCCCGATGCCGGGTGTGGTCCTGGAGCTGAGATATTAAAGCTCGCCGAAAGTGAAAAAAACGACCACCCCGGACCTGTCGTTTTGGCCGAGATCCCGACCCCGAGCGAGCGAGCCCAAACCCACCATTTGGGGTGTGAGCCGCCTCCGGGTTGGCCCACTCACACAGGAAAAAGCAATCCCGATGCCGGCTGTGGTCCCGGAGTTGAGATTTCAACCTTTGCCGAAAGTGAAAAAAACGACCACCCCGGACCTGTCGTTTTGGCCGAGATCCCGACCCTGAGCGAGCGAGCCCAAACCCACCATTTGGGGTGTGAGCCGCCTCCGGGGTGGCCCACTCACACTGGAAAAAGCAAACCCGATGCCGGCTGTGGTCCCGGAGCTGAGAATTTAACCTTTGCTGAAAGTGAAAAAAACGACCACCCCGGACCTGTCGTTTTGGCCGAGATATTGACCCTGAGCGAGCGGGCCCAAACCCACCATTTGGGGTGTGAGCCGCCTCCGGGGTGGCCCACGCTCACTGGAAAAAGCAATCCCGATGCCGGGTGTGGTCCTGGAGCTGAGATATTAACCCTGCCCGAAAGTGAAAAAAACGACCACCCCGGACCTGTCGTTTTGGCCGAGATCCCGACCCCGAGCGAGGGGGCCCAAACCCACCATTTGGGGTGTGAGCCGCCTCCGGGGTGGCCCACTCACACTGGCAAAAGCAAACCAGATGCCGGCTGTGGTCCCGGAGCTGAGAATTTAACCTTTGCCGAAAGTGAAAAAAACGACCACCCCGGACCTGTCGTTTTGACCGAGATCCCGACCCCGAGCGAGCGAGCCCAAACCCACGATTTGGGGTGTGAGCCGCCTCTGGGGTGGCCCACTCACACTGGCAAAAGCAATCCTGATGCCGGCTGTGGTCCCGGAGCTGAGATATTAAAGCTCGCCAAAAGTGAAAAAAATGACCACCCCGGACCTGTCGTTTTGGCCGAGATATTGACCCTGAGTGAGCGGGCCAAACCCCACGATTTGGGGTGTGAGCAGCCTCCGGGGTGGCCCACGCTCACTGGAAAAAGCAATCCCGATGCCGGCTGTGGTCCCGGAGCTGAGACATTAAAGCTCGCCGAAAGTGAAAAAAACGACCACGCCGGACCTGTCGTTTTGGCCGAGATATTGACCCTGAGCGAGCGGGCCCAACCCCACGATTTGGGGTGTGAGCAGCCTCCGGGGTGGCCCACGCTCACTGGAAAAAGCAATCCCGATGCCGGCTGTGGTCCCGGAGCTGAGATTTTAACCTTTTCCTGAAAGTGAAAAAAACGATCACCCCGGACCTGTCGTTTTGGCCGAGATCCCGACCTCGAGCGAGCGAGCCCAAACCCACCATTTGGGGTGTGAGCCGCCTCCGGGGTGGCCCACTCACACTGGCAAAAGCAATCCCGATGCCGGCTGTGGTCCCGGAGCTGAGATATTAAAGCTCGCCAAAAGTGAAAAAAATGACCACCCCGGACCTGTCGTTTTGGCCGAGATATTGACCCTGAGCGAGCGGGCCCAACCCCACGATTTGGGGTGTGAGCAGCCTCCGGGGTGGCCCACGCTCAGTGGAAAAAGCAATCCCGATGCCGGCTGTGGTCCCGGAGCTGAGACATTAAAGCTCGCCGAAAGTGAAAAAAACGACCACCCGGACCTGTCGTTTTGGCCGAGATCCCGACCCCGAGCGAGCGGGCCCAAACCCACCATTTGGGGTGTGAGCCGCCTCCGGGGTGGCCCACTCACACTGGCAAAAGTAATCCCGATGCCGGCTGTGGTCCCGGAGCTGAGATATTAAAGCTCGCCGAAAGTGAAAAAAACGACTACCCCGGACTTGTCGTTTTGGCCGGGATCCCGACCCCGAGCGAGCGGGCCCAACCCCACGATTTGGGGTGTGAGCAGCCTCCGGGGTGGCCCACTCACACAGGAAAAAGCAATCCCGATGCCGGCTGTGGTCCCGGAGTTGAGATTTCAACCTTTGCCGAAAGTGAAAAAAACGACCAGCCCGGACCTGTCGTTTTGGCCGAGATCCCGACCCTGAGCGAGCGAGCCCAAACCCACCATTTGGGGTGTGAGCCGCCTCCGGGGTGGCCCACTCACACTGGAAAAAGCAAACCCGATGCCGGCTGTGGTCCCGGAGCTGAGAATTTAACCTTTGCTGAAAGTGAAAAAAACGACCACCCCGGACCTGTCGTTTTGGCCGAGATATTGACCCTGAGCGAGCGGGCCCAAACCCAACATTTGGGGTGTGAGCCGCCTCCGGGGTGGCCCACGCTCACTGGAGAAAGCAATCCCGATGCCGGGTGTGGTCCTGGAGCTGAGATATTAACCCTGCCCGAAAGTGAAAAAAACGACCACACCGGACCTGTCGTTTTGGCCGAGATATTGACCCTGAGCGAGCGGGCCCAAACCCAACATTTGGGGTGTGAGCCGCCTCCGGGGTGGCCCACGCTCACTGGAGAAAGCAATCCCGATGCCGGGTGTGGTACTGGAGCTGAGATATTAACCCTGCCCGAAAGTGAAAAAAACGACCACACCGGACCTGTCGTTTTGACCGAGATCCCGACCCCGAGCGAGGGGGCCCAAACCCACCATTTGGGGTGTGAGCCGCCTCCGGGGTGGCCCACTCACACTGGAAAAAGCAAACCCGATGCCGGCTGTGGTCCCGGAGCTGAGAATTTAACCTTTGCCGAAAGTGAAAAAAACGACCACCCCGGACCTGTCGTTTTGACCGAGATCCCGACCCCGAGCGAGCGAGCCCAAACCCACGATTTGGGGTGTGAGCCGCCTCTGGGTTGGCCCACTCACACTGGAAAAAGCAATCCCGATGCCGGGTGTGGTCCTGGAGCTGAGATATTAAAGCTCGCCGAAAGTGAAAAAAACGACCACCCCGGACCTGTCGTTTTGGCCGAGATCCCGACCCCGAGCGAGCGAGCCCAAACCCACCATTTGGGGTGTGAGCCGCCTCCGGGTTGGCCCACTCACACTGGAAAAAGCAATCCCGATGCCGGCTGTGGTCCCGGAGTTGAGATTTCAACCTTTGCCGAAAGTGAAAAAAACGACCACCCCGGACCTGTCGTTTTGGCCGAGATCCCGACCCTGAGCGAGCGAGCCCAAACCCACCATTTGGGGTGTGAGCCGCCTCCGGGGTGGCCCACTCACACTGGAAAAAGCAAACCCGATGCCGGCTGTGGTCCCGGAGCTGAGAATTTAACCTTTGCTGAAAGTGAAAAAAACGACCACCCCGGACCTGTCGTTTTGGCCGAGATATTGACCCTGAGCGAGCGGGCCCAAACCCACCATTTGGGGTGTGAGCCGCCTCCGGGGTGGCCCACGCTCACTGGAAAAAGCAATCCCGATGCCGGGTGTGGTCCTGGAGCTGAGATATTAACCCTGCCCGAAAGTGAAAAAAACGACCACCCCGGACCTGTCGTTTTGACCGAGATCCCGACCCCGAGCGAGGGGGCCCAAACCCACCATTTGGGGTGTGAGCCGCCTCCGGGGTGGCCCACTCACACTGGAAAAAGCAATCCCGATGCCGGCTGTGGTCCCGGAGCTGAGAATTTAACCTTTGCCGAAAGTGAAAAAAACGACCACCCCGGACCTGTCGTTTTGACCGAGATCCCGACCCCGAGCGAGCGAGCCCAAACCCACGATTTGGGGTGTGAGCCGCCTCTGGGGTGGCCCACTCACACTGGCAAAAGCAATCCTGATGCCGGCTGTGGTCCCGGAGCTGAGATATTAAAGCTCGCCAAAAGTGAAAAAAATGACCACCCCGGACCTGTCGTTTTGGCCGAGATATTGACCCTGAGTGAGCGGGCCAAACCCCACGATTTGGGGTGTGAGCAGCCTCCGGGGTGGCCCACGCTCACTGGAAAAAGCAATCCCGATGCCGGCTGTGGTCCCGGAGCTGAGACATTAAAGCTCGCCGAAAGTGAAAAAAACGACCACGCCGGACCTGTCGTTTTGGCCGAGATATTGACCCTGAGCGAGCGGGCCCAACCCCACGATTTGGGGTGTGAGCAGCCTCCGGGGTGGCCCACGCTCACTGGAAAAAGCAATCCCGATGCCGGCTGTGGTCCCGGAGCTGAGATTTTAACCTTTTCCTGAAAGTGAAAAAAACGATCACCCCGGACCTGTCGTTTTGGCCGAGATCCCGACCTCGAGCGAGCGAGCCCAAACCCACCATTTGGGGTGTGAGCCGCCTCCGGGGTGGCCCACTCACACTGGCAAAAGCAATCCCGATGCCGGCTGTGGTCCCGGAGCTGAGATATTAAAGCTCGCCAAAAGTGAAAAAAATGACCACCCCGGACCTGTCGTTTTGGCCGAGATATTGACCCTGAGCGAGCGGGCCCAACCCCACGATTTGGGGTGTGAGCAGCCTCCGGGGTGGCCCACGCTCAGTGGAAAAAGCAATCCCGATGCCGGCTGTGGTCCCGGAGCTTAGACATTAAAGCTCGCCGAAAGTGAAAAAAACGACCACCCGGACCTGTCGTTTTGGCCGAGATCCCGACCCCGAGCGAGCGGGCCCAAACCCACCATTTGGGGTGTGAGCCGCCTCCGGGGTGGCCCACTCACACTGGCAAAAGCAATCCCGATGCCGGCTGTGGTCCCGGAGCTGAGATATTAAAGCTCGCCGAAAGTGAAAAAAACGACTACCCCGGACTTGTCGTTTTGGCCGGGATCCCGACCCCGAGCGAGCGGGCCCAACCCCACGATTTGGGGTGTGAGCAGCCTCCGGGGTGGCCCACTCACACAGGAAAAAGCAATCCCGATGCCGGCTGTGGTCCCGGAGTTGAGATTTCAACCTTTGCCGAAAGTGAAAAAAACGACCAGCCCGGACCTGTCGTTTTGGCCGAGATCCCGACCCTGAGCGAGCGAGCCCAAACCCACCATTTGGGGTGTGAGCCGCCTCCGGGGTGGCCCACTCACACTGGAAAAAGCAAACCCGATGCCGGCTGTGGTCCCGGAGCTGAGAATTTAACCTTTGCTGAAAGTGAAAAAAACGAACACCCCGGACCTGTCGTTTTGGCCGAGATATTGACCCTGAGCGAGCGGGCCCAAACCCAACATTTGGGGTGTGAGCCGCCTCCGGGGTGGCCCACGCTCACTGGAAAAAGCAATCCCGATGCCGGGTGTGGTCCTGGAGCTGAGATATTAACCCTGCCCGAAAGTGAAAAAAACGACCACACCGGACCTGTCGTTTTGACCGAGATCCCGACCCCGAGCGAGCGAGCCCAAACCCACGATTTGGGGTGTGAGCCGCCTCTGGGTTGGCCCACTCACACTGGAAAAAGCAATCCCGATGCCGGGTGTGGTCCTGGAGCTGAGATATTAAAGCTCGCCGAAAGTGAAAAAAACGACCACCCCGGACCTGTCGTTTTGGCCGAGATCCCGACCCCGAGCGAGCGAGCCCAAACCCACCATTTGGGGTGTGAGCCGCCTCCGGGTTGGCCCACTCACACTGGAAAAAGCAATCCCGATGCCGGCTGTGGTCCCGGAGTTGAGATTTCAACCTTTGCCGAAAGTGAAAAAAACGACCACCCCGGACCTGTCGTTTTGGCCGAGATCCCGACCCTGAGCGAGCGAGCCCAAACCCACCATTTGGGGTGTGAGCCGCCTCCGGGGTGGCCCACTCACACTGGAAAAAGCAAACCCGATGCCGGCTGTGGTCCCGGAGCTGAGAATTTAACCTTTGCTGAAAGTGAAAAAAACGACCACCCCGGACCTGTCGTTTTGGCCGAGATATTGACCCTGAGCGAGCGGGCCCAAACCCACCATTTGGGGTGTGAGCCGCCTCCGGGGTGGCCCACGCTCACTGGAAAAAGCAATCCCGATGCCGGGTGTGGTCCTGGAGCTGAGATATTAACCCTGCCCGAAAGTGAAAAAAACGACCACCCCGGACCTGTCGTTTTGACCGAGATCCCGACCCCGAGCGAGGGGGCCCAAACCCACCATTTGGGGTGTGAGCCGCCTCCGGGGTGGCCCACTCACACTGGAAAAAGCAATCCCGATGCCGGCTGTGGTCCCGGAGCTGAGAATTTAACCTTTGCCGAAAGTGAAAAAAACGACCACCCCGGACCTGTCGTTTTGACCGAGATCCCGACCCCGAGCGAGCGAGCCCAAACCCACGATTTGGGGTGTGAGCCGCCTCTGGGGTGGCCCACTCACACTGGCAAAAGCAATCCTGATGCCGGCTGTGGTCCCGGAGCTGAGATATTAAAGCTCGCCAAAAGTGAAAAAAATGACCACCCCGGACCTGTCGTTTTGGCCGAGATATTGACCCTGAGTGAGCGGGCCAAACCCCACGATTTGGGGTGTGAGCAGCCTCCGGGGTGGCCCACGCTCACTGGAAAAAGCAATCCCGATGCCGGCTGTGGTCCCGGAGCTGAGACATTAAAGCTCGCCGAAAGTGAAAAAAACGACCACGCCGGACCTGTCGTTTTGGCCGAGATATTGACCCTGAGCGAGCGGGCCCAACCCCACGATTTGGGGTGTGAGCAGCCTCCGGGGTGGCCCACGCTCACTGGAAAAAGCAATCCCGATGCCGGCTGTGGTCCCGGAGCTGAGATTTTAACCTTTTCCTGAAAGTGAAAAAAACGATCACCCCGGACCTGTCGTTTTGGCCGAGATCCCGACCTCGAGCGAGCGAGCCCAAACCCACCATTTGGGGTGTGAGCCGCCTCCGGGGTGGCCCACTCACACTGGCAAAAGCAATCCCGATGCCGGCTGTGGTCCCGGAGCTGAGATATTAAAGCTCGCCAAAAGTGAAAAAAATGACCACCCCGGACCTGTCGTTTTGGCCGAGATATTGACCCTGAGCGAGCGGGCCCAACCCCACGATTTGGGGTGTGAGCAGCCTCCGGGGTGGCCCACGCTCAGTGGAAAAAGCAATCCCGATGCCGGCTGTGGTCCCGGAGCTTAGACATTAAAGCTCGCCGAAAGTGAAAAAAACGACCACCCGGACCTGTCGTTTTGGCCGAGATCCCGACCCCGAGCGAGCGGGCCCAAACCCACCATTTGGGGTGTGAGCCGCCTCCGGGGTGGCCCACTCACACTGGCAAAAGCAATCCCGATGCCGGCTGTGGTCCCGGAGCTGAGATATTAAAGCTCGCCGAAAGTGAAAAAAACGACTACCCCGGACTTGTCGTTTTGGCCGGGATCCCGACCCCGAGCGAGCGGGCCCAACCCCACGATTTGGGGTGTGAGCAGCCTCCGGGGTGGCCCACTCACACAGGAAAAAGCAATCCCGATGCCGGCTGTGGTCCCGGAGTTGAGATTTCAACCTTTGCCGAAAGTGAAAAAAACGACCAGCCCGGACCTGTCGTTTTGGCCGAGATCCCGACCCTGAGCGAGCGAGCCCAAACCCACCATTTGGGGTGTGAGCCGCCTCCGGGGTGGCCCACTCACACTGGAAAAAGCAAACCCGATGCCGGCTGTGGTCCCGGAGCTGAGAATTTAACCTTTGCTGAAAGTGAAAAAAACGAACACCCCGGACCTGTCGTTTTGGCCGAGATATTGACCCTGAGCGAGCGGGCCCAAACCCAACATTTGGGGTGTGAGCCGCCTCCGGGGTGGCCCACGCTCACTGGAAAAAGCAATCCCGATGCCGGGTGTGGTCCTGGAGCTGAGATATTAACCCTGCCCGAAAGTGAAAAAAACGACCACACCGGACCTGTCGTTTTGACCGAGATCCCGACCCCGAGCGAGCGAGCCCAAACCCACGATTTGGGGTGTGAGCCGCCTCTGGGTTGGCCCACTCACACTGGAAAAAGCAATCCCGATGCCCGGTGTGGTCCTGGAGCTGAGATATTAAAGCTCGCCGAAAGTGAAAAAAACGACCACCCCGGACCTGTCGTTTTGGCCGAGATCCCGACCCCGAGCGAGCGAGCCCAAACCCACCATTTGGGGTGTGAGCCGCCTCCGGGTTGGCCCACTCACACAGGAAAAAGCAATCCCGATGCCGGCTGTGGTCCCGGAGTTGAGATTTCAACCTTTGCCGAAAGTGAAAAAAACGACCACCCCGGACCTGTCGTTTTGGCCGAGATCCCGACCCCGAGCGAGGGGGCCCAAACCCACCATTTGGGGTGTGAGCCGCCTCCGGGGTGGCCCACTCACACTGGAAAAAGCAAACCCGATGCCGGCTGTGGTCCCGGAGCTGAGAATTTAACCTTTGCCGAAAGTGAAAAAAACGACCACCCCGGACATGTCGTTTTGACCGAGATCCCGACCCCGAGCGAGCGAGCCCAAACCCACGATTTGGGGAGTGAGCCGCCTCTGGGGTGGCCCACTCACACTGGCAAAAGCAATCCTGATGCCGGCTGTGGTCCCGGAGCTGAGATATTAAAGCTCGCCAAAAGTGAAAAAAATGACCACCCCGGACCTGTCGTTTTGGCCGAGATATTGACCCTGAGTGAGCGGGCCAAACCCCACGATTTGGGGTGTGAGCAGCCTCCGGGGTGGCCCACGCTCACTGGAAAAAGCAATCCCGATGCCGGCTGTGGTCCCGGAGCTGAGACATTAAAGCTCGCCGAAAGTGAAAAAAACGACCACGCCGGACCTGTCGTTTTGGCCGAGATATTGACCCTGAGCGAGCGGGCCCAACCCCACGATTTGGGGTGTGAGCAGCCTCCGGGGTGGCCCACGCTCACTGGAAAAAGCAATCCCGATGCCGGCTGTGGTCCCGGAGCTGAGAATTTAACCTTTGCTGAAAGTGAAAAAAACGACCACCCCGGACCTGTCGTTTTGGCCGAGATATTGACCCTGAGCGAGCGGGCCCAAACCCAACATTTGGGGTGTGAGCCGCCTCCGGGGTGGCCCACGCTCACTGGAGAAAGCAATCCCGATGCCGGGTGTGGTCCTGGAGCTGAGATATTAACCCTGCCCGAAAGTGAAAAAAACGACCACCCCGGACCTGTCGTTTTGGCCGAGATCCCGACCCCGAGCGAGGGGGCCCAAACCCACCATTTGGGGTGTGAGCCGCCTCCGGGGTGGCCCACTCACACTGGAAAAAGCAAACCCGATGCCGGCTGTGGTCCCGGAGCTGAGAATTTAACCTTTGCCGAAAGTGAAAAAAACGACCACCCCGGACCTGTCGTTTTGACCGAGATCCCGACCCCGAGCGAGCGAGCCCAAACCCACGATTTGGGGTGTGAGCCGCCTCTGGGTTGGCCCACTCACACTGGAAAAAGCAATCCCGATGCCGGGTGTGGTCCTGGAGCTGAGATATTAAAGCTCGCCGAAAGTGAAAAAAACGACCACCCCGGACCTGTCGTTTTGGCCGAGATCCCGACCCCGAGCGAGCGAGCCCAAACCCACCATTTGGGGTGTGAGCCGCCTCCGGGTTGGCCCACTCACACAGGAAAAAGCAATCCCGATGCCGGCTGTGGTCCCGGAGTTGAGATTTCAACGTTTGCCGAAAGTGAAAAAAACGACCACCCCGGACCTGTCGTTTTGGCCGAGATCCCGACCCTGAGCGAGCGAGCCCAAACCCACCATTTGGGGTGTGAGCCGCCTCCGGGGTGGCCCACTCACACTGGAAAAAGCAAACCCGATGCCGGCTGTGGTCCCGGAGCTGAGAATTTAACCTTTGCTGAAAGTGAAAAAAACGACCACCCCGGACCTGTCGTTTTGGCCGAGATATTGACCCTGAGCGAGCGGGCCCAAACCCACCATTTGGGGTGTGAGCCGCCTCCGGGGTGGCCCACGCTCACTGGAAAAAGCAATCCCGATGCCGGGTGTGGTCCTGGAGCTGAGATATTAACCCTGCCCGAAAGTGAAAAAAACGACCACCCCGGACCTGTCGTTTTGACCGAGATCCCGACCCCGAGCGAGCGAGCCCAAACCCACGATTTGGGGTGTGAGCCGCCTCTGGGGTGGCCCACTCACACTGGCAAAAGCAATCCCGATGCCGGCTGTGGTCCCGGAGCTGAGATATTAAAGCTCGCCAAAAGTGAAAAAAATGACCACCCCGGACCTGTCGTCTTGGCCGAGATATTGACCCTGAGCGAGCGAGCCCAAACCCACCATTTGGGGTGTGAGCCGCCTCCGGGGTTGCCCACTCACACTGGAAAAAGCAAACCCGATGCCGGCTGTGGTCCCGGAGCTGAGAATTTAACCTTTGCCGAAAGTGAAAAAAACGACCAGCCCGGACCTGTCGTTTTGTCCGAGATCCCGACCCTGAGCGAGCGAGCCCAAACCCACCATTTGGGGTGTGAGCCGCCTCCGGGTTGGCCCACTCACACTGGAAAAAGCAATCCCGATGCAGGCTGTGGTCCCGGAGCAGAGATATTAAAGCTCGCCGAAAGTGAAAAAAACGACCACCCCGGACCTGTCGTTTTGGCCGAGATCCCGACACCGAGCGAGCGTGCCCAAACCCACCATTTGGGGTGTGAGCCGCCTCCGGGGTGGCCCACTCACACTGGCAAAAACAATCCCGATGCCGGCTGTGGTCCCGGAGCTGAGATTTTAACCTTTGCCCAACGTGAAAAAAATGACCACCCCGGACCTGTCGTTTTGGCCGAGATATTGACCCTGAGCGAGCGGGCCCAACCCCACGATTTGGGGTGTGAGCAGCCTCCGGGGTGGCCCACGCTCACTGGAAAAAGCAATCCCGATGCCGGCTGTGGTCCCGGAGCTGAGATTTTAACCTTTGCCGAAAGTGAAAAAAATGACCACCCCGGACCTGTCGTTTTGGCCGAGATCTCGACCCCGAGCGAGCGAGCCCAAACCCACCATTTGGGGTGTGAGCCGCCTCCGGGTTGGCCCACTCACACTGGAAAAAGCAATCCCGATGCCGGGTGTGGTCCTGGAGCTGAGAATTTAACCTTTGCCGAAAGTGAAAAAAACGACCACCCCGGACCTGTCGTTTTGACCGAGATCCCGACCCTGAGCGAGCGGGCCCAACCCCACGATTTGGGGTGTGAGCAGCCTCCGGGGTGGCCCACACTCACTGGAAAAAGCATTCCCGATGCCGGCTGTGGTCCCGGAGCTGAGATTTTAACCTTTTCCTGAAAGTGAAAAAAACGATCACCCCGGACCTGTCGTTTTGGCCGAGATCCCGACCTCGAGCGAGCGAGCCCAAACCCACCATTTGGGGTGTGAGCCGCCTCCGGGTTGGCCCACGCTCACTGGAAAAAGCAATCCCGATGCAGGCTGTGGTCCCGGAGCTGAGATATTAACCCTGCCCAAAAGTGAAAAAAACGACCACCCCGGACCTGTCGTTTTGGCCGAGATCCCGACACCGAGCGAGCGTGCCCAAACCCACCATTTGGGGTGTGAGCCGCCTCCGGGGTGGCCCACTCACACTGGCAAAAGCAATCCCGATGCCGGCTGTGGTCCCGGAGCTGAGAATTTAACCTTTGCCGAAAGTGAAAAAAACGACCACCCCGGACCTGTCGTTTTGACCGAGATCCCGACCCTGAGCGAGCGGGCCCAACCCCACGATTTGGGGTGTGAGCAGCCTCCGGGGTGGCCCACACTCACTGGAAAAAGCATTCCCGATGCCGGCTGTGGTCCCGGAGCTGAGATTTTAACCTTTTCCTGAAAGTGAAAAAAACGATCACCCCGGACCTGTCGTTTTGGCCGAGATCCCGACCTCGAGCGAGCGAGCCCAAACCCACCATTTGGGGTGTGAGCCGCCTCCGGGGTGGCCCACGCTCACTGGAAAAAGCAATCCCGATGCAGGCTGTGGTCCCGGAGCTGAGATATTAACCCTGCCCAAAAGTGAAAAAAACGACCACCCCGGACCTGTTGTTTTGGCCGAGATCCCGACACCGAGCGAGCGTGCCCAAACCCACCATTTGGGGTGTGAGCCGCCTCCGGGGTGGCCCACTCACACTGGCAAAAGCAATCCCGATGCCGGCTGTGGTCCCGGAGCTGAGAATTTAACCTTTGCCGAAAGTGAAAAAAACGACCACCCCGGACCTGTCGTTTTGACCGAGATCCCGACCCCGAGCGAGCAAGCCCAAACCCACGATTTGGGGTGTGAGCCGCCTCCGGGGTGGCCCACTCACACTGGAAAAAGCAATCCCGATGCCGGCTGTGGTCCCGGAGCAGAGATATTAAAGCTCGCCGAAAGTGAAAAAAACGACCACCCCGGACCTGTCGTTTTGGCCGAGATCCCGACACCGAGCGAGCGTGCCCAAACCCACCATTTGGGGTGTGAGCCGCCTCCGGGGTGGCCCACTCACACTGGCAAAAGCAATCCCGATGCCGGCAGTGGTCCCGGAGCTGAGATATTAAAGCTCGCCGAAAGTGAAAAAAACGACTACCCCGGACCTGTCGTTTTGGCCGGGATCCCGACCCCGAGCGAGCAAGCCCAAACCCACCATTTGGGGTGTGAGCCGCCTCCGGGGTGGCCCACTCACACTGGCAAAAGCAATCCCGATGCCGGCTGTGGTCCCGGAGCTGAGATTTTAACCTTTGCCCAAAGTGAAAAAAATGACCATTCCGGACCTGTCGTTTTGGCCGAGATATTGACCCTGAGCGAGCGGGCCCAACCCCACGATTTGGGGTGTGAGCAGCCTCCGGGGTGGCCCACGCTCACTGGAAAAAGCAATCCCGATGCCGGCTGTGGTCCCGGAGCTGAGATTTTAACCTTTTCCTGAAAGTGAAAAAAACGATCACCCCGGACCTGTCGTTTTGGCCGAGATCCTGACCCCGAGCGAGCGGGCCCAAACCCACGATTTGGGGTGTGAGCCGCCTCCGGGGTGGCCAACGTTCACTGGAAAAAGCAATCCCGATGCCGGCTGTGGTCCCGGAGCTGAGATATTAAAGCTCGCCGAAAGTGAAAAAAACGACTACCCCGGACTTGTCGTTTTGGCCGGGATCCCGACCCCGAGCGAGCGAGCCCAAACCCACCATTTGGGGTGTGAGCCGCCTCCGGGGTGGCCCACTCACACTGGAAAAAGCAATCCCGATGCAGGCTGTGGTCCCGGAGTTGAGATTTCAACCTTTGCCGAAAGTGAAAAAAACGACCAGCCCGGACCTGTCGTTTTGTCCGAGATCCCGACCCTGAGCGAGAGAGCCCAAACCCACCATTTGGGGTGTGAGCCGCCTCCGGGGTGGCCCACTCACACTGGAAAAAGCAAACCCGATGCCGGCTGTGGTCCCGGAGCTGAGATTTTAACCTTTGCCGAAAGTGAAAAAAACGACCACCCCGGACCTGTCGTTTTGACCGAGATCCCGACCCCGAGCGAGCGAGCCCAAACCCACGATTTGGGGTGTGAGCCGCCTCCGGGTTGGCCCACTCACACAGGAAAAAGCAATCCCGATGCCGGCTGTGGTCCCGGAGTTGAGATTTCAACCTTTGCCGAAAGTGAAAAAAATGACCAGCCCGGACCTGTCGTTTTGGCCGAGATATTGACCCTGAGCGAGCGGGCCCAAACCCACCATTTGGGGTGTGAGCCGCCTCCGGGGTGGCCCACTCACACTGGAAAAAGCAAACCCGATGCCGGCTGTGGTCCCGGAGCTGAGAATTTAACCTTTGCCGAAAGTGAAAAAAACGACCACCCCGGACCTGTCGTTTTGGCCGAGATCCCGACACCGAGCGAGCGTGCCCAAACCCACCATTTGGGGTGTGAGCCGCCTCCGGGGTGGCCCACTCACACTGGCAAAAACAATCCCGATGCCGGCTGTGGTCCCGGAGCTGAGATTTTAACCTTTGCCCAACGTGAAAAAAATGACCACCCCGGACCTGTCGTTTTGGCCGAGATATTGACCCTGAGCGAGCGGGCCCAACCCCACGATTTGGGGTGTGAGCAGCCTCCGGGGTGGCCCACGCTCACTGGAAAAAGCAATCCCGATGCCGGCTGTGGTCCCGGAGCTGAGATTTTAACCTTTGCCGAAAGTGAAAAAAATGACCACCCCGGACCTGTCGTTTTGGCCGAGATCCCGACCCCGAGCGAGCGAGCCCAAACCCACCATTTGGGGTGTGAGCCGCCTCCGGGTTGGCCCACTCACACTGGAAAAAGCAATCCCGATGCCGGGTGTGGTCCTGGAGCTGAGAATTTAACCTTTGCCGAAAGTGAAAAAAACGACCACCCCGGACCTGTCGTTTTGACCGAGATCCCGACCCTGAGCGAGCGGGCCCAACCCCACGATTTGGGGTGTGAGCAGCCTCCGGGGTGGCCCACGCTCACTGGAAAAAGCATTCCCGATGCCGGCTGTGGTCCCGGAGCTGAGATTTTAACCTTTTCCTGAAAGTGAAAAAAACGATCACCCCGGACCTGTCGTTTTGGCCGAGATCCCGACCTCGAGCGAGCGAGCCCAAACCCACCATTTGGGGTGTGAGCCGCCTCCGGGGTGGCCCACGCTCACTGGAAAAAGCAATCCCGATGCAGGCTGTGGTCCCGGAGCTGAGATATTAACCCTGCCCAAAAGTGAAAAAAACGACCACCCCGGACCTGTCGTTTTGGCCGAGATCCCGACACCGAGCGAGCGTGCCCAAACCCACCATTTGGGGTGTGAGCCGCCTCCGGGGTGGCCCACTCACACTGGCAAAAGCAATCCCGATGCCGGCTGTGGTCCCGGAGCTGAGAATTTAACCTTTGCCGAAAGTGAAAAAAACGACCACCCCGGACCTGTCGTTTTGACCGAGATCCCGACCCCGAGCGAGCAAGCCCAAACCCACGATTTGGGGTGTGAGCCGCCTCCGGGGTGGCCCACTCACACTGGAAAAAGCAATCCCGATGCCGGCTGTGGTCCCGGAGCAGAGATATTAAAGCTCGCCGAAAGTGAAAAAAACGACCACCCCGGACCTGTCGTTTTGGCCGAGATCCCGACACCGAGCGAGCGTGCCCAAACCCACCATTTGGGGTGTGAGCCGCCTCCGGGGTGGCCCACTCACACTGGCAAAAGCAATCCCGATGCCGGCAGTGGTCCCGGAGCTGAGATATTAAAGCTCGCCGAAAGTGAAAAAAACGACTACCCCGGACCTGTCGTTTTGGCCGGGATCCCGACCCCGAGCGAGCAAGCCCAAACCCACCATTTGGGGTGTGAGCCGCCTCCGGGGTGGCCCACTCACACTGGCAAAAGCAATCCCGATGCCGGCTGTGGTCCCGGAGCTGAGATTTTAACCTTTGCCCAAAGTGAAAAAAATGACCATTCCGGACCTGTCGTTTTGGCCGAGATATTGACCCTGAGCGAGCGGGCCCAACCCCACGATTTGGGGTGTGAGCAGCCTCCAGGGTGGCCCACGCTCACTGGAAAAAGCAATCCCGATGCCGGCTGTGGTCCCGGAGCTGAGATTTTAACCTTTTCCTGAAAGTGAAAAAAACGATCACCCCGGACCTGTCGTTTTGGCCGAGATCCTGACCCCGAGCGAGCGGGCCCAAACCCACGATTTGGGGTGTGAGCCGCCTCCGGGGTGGCCAACGTTCACTGGAAAAAGCAATCCCGATGCCGGCTGTGGTCCCGGAGCTGAGATATTAAAGCTCGCCGAAAGTGAAAAAAACGACTACCCCGGACTTGTCGTTTTGGCCGGGATCCCGACCCCGAGCGAGCGAGCCCAAACCCACCATTTGGGGTGTGAGCCGCCTCCGGGGTGGCCCACTCACACTGGAAAAAGCAATCCCGATGCAGGCTGTGGTCCCGGAGTTGAGATTTCAACCTTTGCCGAAAGTGAAAAAAACGACCAGCCCGGACCTGTCGTTTTGTCCGAGATCCCGACCCTGAGCGAGAGAGCCCAAACCCACCATTTGGGGTGTGAGCCGCCTCCGGGGTGGCCCACTCACACTGGAAAAAGCAAACCCGATGCCGGCTGTGGTCCCGGAGCTGAGATTTTAACCTTTGCCGAAAGTGAAAAAAACGACCACCCCGGACCTGTCGTTTTGACCGAGATCCCGACCCCGAGCGAGCGAGCCCAAACCCACCATTTGGGGTGTGAGCCGCCTCCGGGGTGGCCCACTCACACTGGAAAAAGCAATCCCGATGCAGGCTGTGGTCCCGGAGTTGAGATTTCAACCTTTGCCGAAAGTGAAAAAAACGACCAGCCCGGACCTGTCGTTTTGTCCGAGATCCCGACCCTGAGCGAGAGAGCCCAAACCCACCATTTGGGGTGTGAGCCGCCTCCGGGGTGGCCCACTCACACTGGAAAAAGCAAACCCGATGCCGGCTGTGGTCCCGGAGCTGAGATTTTAACCTTTGCCGAAAGTGAAAAAAACGACCACCCCGGACCTGTCGTTTTGACCGAGATCCCGACCCCGAGCGAGCGAGCCCAAACCCACGATTTGGGGTGTGAGCCGCCTCCGGGTTGGCCCACTCACACAGGAAAAAGCAATCCCGATGCCGGCTGTGGTCCCGGAGTTGAGATTTCAACCTTTGCCGAAAGTGAAACAAATGACCAGCCCGGACCTGTCGTTTTGGCCGAGATATTGACCCTGAGCGAGCGGGCCCAAACCCACCATTTGGGGTGTGAGCCGCCTCCGGGGTGGCCCACTCACACTGGAAAAAGCAAACCCGATGCCGGCTGTGGTCCCGGAGCTGAGATATTAAAGCTCGCCGAAAGTGAAAAAAACGACCACCCTGGACCTGTCGTTTTGGCCGAGATCCCGACACCGAGCGAGCGTGCCCAAACCCACCATTTGGGGTGTGAGCCGCCTCCGGGGTGGCCCACTCACACTGGCAAAAACAATCCCGATGCCGGCTGTGGTCCCGGAGCTGAGATTTTAACCTTTGCCCAACGTGAAAAAAATGACCACCCCGGACCTGTCGTTTTGGCCGAGATATTGACCCTGAGCGAGCGGGCCCAACCCCACGATTTGGGGTGTGAGCAGCCTCCGGGGTGGCCCACGCTCACTGGAAAAAGCAATCCCGATGCCGGCTGTGGTCCCGGAGCTGAGATTTTAACCTTTGCCGAAAGTGAAAAAAATGACCACCCCGGACCTGTCGTTTTGGCCGAGATCCCGACCCCGAGCGAGCGAGCCCAAACCCACCATTTGGGGTGTGAGCCGCCTCCGGGTTGGCCCACTCACACTGGAAAAAGCAATCCCGATGCCGGGTGTGGTCCTGGAGCTGAGAATTTAACCTTTGCCGAAAGTGAAAAAAACGACCACCCCGGACCTGTCGTTTTGACCGAGATCCCGACCCTGAGCGAGCGGGCCCAACCCCACGATTTGGGGTGTGAGCAGCCTCCGGGGTGGCCCACACTCACTGGAAAAAGCATTCCCGATGCCGGCTGTGGTCCCGGAGCTGAGATTTTAACCTTTTCCTGAAAGTGAAAAAAACGATCACCCCGGACCTGTCGTTTTGGCCGAGATCCCGACCTCGAGCGAGCGAGCCCAAACCCACCATTTGGGGTGTGAGCCGCCTCCGGGTTGGCCCACGCTCACTGGAAAAAGCAATCCCGATGCAGGCTGTGGTCCCGGAGCTGAGATATTAACCCTGCCCAAAAGTGAAAAAAACGACCACCCCGGACCTGTCGTTTTGGCCGAGATCCCGACACCGAGCGAGCGTGCCCAAACCCACCATTTGGGGTGTGAGCCGCCTCCGGGGTGGCCCACTCACACTGGCAAAAGCAATCCCGATGCCGGCTGTGGTCCCGGAGCTGAGAATTTAACCTTTGCCGAAAGTGAAAAAAACGACCACCCCGGACCTGTCGTTTTGACCGAGATCCCGACCCTGAGCGAGCGGGCCAAACCCCACGATTTGGGGTGTGAGCAGCCTCCGGGGTGGCCCACACTCACTGGAAAAAGCATTCCCGATGCTGGCTGTGGTCCCGGAGCTGAGATTTTAACCTTTTCCTGAAAGTGAAAAAAACGATCACCCCGGACCTGTCGTTTTGGCCGAGATCCCGACCTCGAGCGAGCGAGCCCAAACCCACCATTTGGGGTGTGAGCCGCCTCCGGGGTGGCCCACGCTCACTGGAAAAAGCAATCCCGATGCAGGCTGTGGTCCCGGAGCTGAGATATTAACCCTGCCCAAAAGTGAAAAAAACGACCACCCCCGACCTGTCGTTTTGGCCGAGATCCCGACACCGAGCGAGCGTGCCCAAACCCACCATTTGGGGTGTGAGCTGCCTCCGGGGTGGCCCACTCACACTGGCAAAAGCAATCCCGATGCCGGCTGTGGTCCCGGAGCTGAGAATTTAACCTTTGCCGAAAGTGAAAAAAACGACCACCCCGGACCTGTCGTTTTGACCGAGATCCCGACCCCGAGCGAGCAAGCCCAAACCCACCATTTGGGGTGTGAGCCGCCTCCGGGGTGGCCCACTCACACTGGAAAAAGCAATCCCGATGCCGGCTGTGGTCCCGGAGCAGAGATATTAAAGCTCGCCGAAAGTGAAAAAAACGACCACCCCGGACCTGTCGTTTTGGCCGAGATCCCGACCTCGAGCGAGCGAGCCCAAACCCACCATTTGGGGTGTGAGCCGCCTCCGGGTTGGCCCACGCTCACTGGAAAAAGCAATCCCGATGCAGGCTGTGGTCCCGGAGCTGAGATATTAACCCTGCCCAAAAGTGAAAAAAACGACCACCCCGGACCTGTCGTTTTGGCCGAGATCCCGACACCGAGCGAGCGTGCCCAAACCCACCATTTGGGGTGTGAGCCGCCTCCGGGGTGGCCCACTCACACTGGCAAAAGCAATCCCGATGCCGGCTGTGGTCCCGGAGCTGAGAATTTAACCTTTGCCGAAAGTGAAAAAAACGACCACCCCGGACCTGTCGTTTTGACCGAGATCCCGACCCTGAGCGAGCGGGCCCAACCCCACGATTTGGGGTGTGAGCAGCCTCCGGGGTGGCCCACACTCACTGGAAAAAGCATTCCCGATGCCGGCTGTGGTCCCGGAGCTGAGATTTTAACCTTTTCCTGAAAGTGAAAAAAACGACTACCCCGGACCTGTCGTTTTGGCCGGGATCCCGACCCCGAGCGAGCGAGCCCAAACCCACCATTTGGGGTGTGAGCCGCCTCTGGGGTGGCCCACTCACACTGGAAAAAGTAATCCCGATGCAGGCTGTGGTCCCGGAGCTGAGATATTAACCCTGCCCAAAAGTGAAAAAAACGACCACCCCGGACCTGTCGTTTTGGCCGAGATCCCGACACCGAGCGAGCGTGCCCAAACCCACCATTTGGGGTGTGAGCCGCCTCCGGGGTGGCCCACTCACACTGGCAAAAGCAATCCCGATGCCGGCTGTGGTCCCGGAGCTGAGAATTTAACCTTTGCCGAAAGTGAAAAAAACGACCACCCCGGACCTGTCGTTTTGACCGAGATCCCGACCCCGAGCGAGCAAGCCCAAACCCACCATTTGGGGTGTGAGCCGCCTCCGGGGTGGCCCACTCACACTGGAAAAAGCAATCCCGATGCCGGCTGTGGTCCCGGAGCAGAGATATTAAAGCTCGCCGAAAGTGAAAAAAACGACCACCCCGGACCTGTCGTTTTGGCCGAGATCCCGACCTCGAGCGAGTGAGCCCAAACCCACCATTTGGGGTGTGAGCCGCCTCCGGGTTGGCCCACGCTCACTGGAAAAAGCAATCCCGATGCAGGCTGTGGTCCCGGAGCTGAGATATTAACCCTGCCCAAAAGTGAAAAAAACGACCACCCCGGACCTGTCGTTTTGGCCGAGATCCCGACACCGAGCGAGCGTGCCCAAACCCACCATTTGGGGTGTGAGCCGCCTCCGGGGTGGCCCACTCACACTGGCAAAAGCAATCCCGATGCCGGCTGTGGTCCCGGAGCTGAGAATTTAACCTTTGCCGAAAGTGAAAAAAACGACCACCCCGGACCTGTCGTTTTGACCGAGATCCCGACCCTGAGCGAGCGGGCCCAACCCCACGATTTGGGGTGTGAGCAGCCTCCGGGGTGGCCCACACTCACTGGAAAAAGCAATCCCGATGCCGGCTGTGGTCCCGGAGCAGAGATATTAAAGCTCGCCGAAAGTGAAAAAAACGACCACCCCGGACCTGTCGTTTTGGCCGAGATCCCGACACCGAGCGAGCGTGCCCAAACCCACCATTTGGGGTGTGAGCCGCCTCCGGGGTGGCCCACTCACACTGGCAAAAGCAATCCCGATGCCGGCTGTGGTCCCGGAGCTGAGATTTTAACCTTTGCCCAAAGTGAAAAAAATGACCATTCCGGACCTGTCGTTTTGGCCGAGATATTGACCCTGAGCGAGCGGGCCCAACCCAACGATTTGGGGTGTGAGCAGCCTCCGGGGTGGCCCACGCTCACTGGAAAAAGCAATCCCGATGCCGGCTGTGGTCCCGGAGCTGAGATTTTAACCTTTTCCTGAAAGTGAAAAAAACGATCACCCCGGACCTGTCGTTTTGGCCGAGATCCTGACCCCGAGCGAGCGGGCCCAAACCCACGATTTGGGGTGTGAGCCGCCTCCGGGGTGGCCAACGTTCACTGGAAAAAGCAATCCCGATGCCGGCTGTGGTCCCGGAGCTGAGATATTAAAGCTCGCCGAAAGTGAAAAAAACGACTACCCCGGACCTGTCGTTTTGGCCGGGATCCCGACCCCGAGCGAGCGAGCCCAAACCCACCATTTGGGGTGTGAGCCGCCTCTGGGGTGGCCCACTCACACTGGAAAAAGTAATCCCGATGCAGGCTGTGGTCCCGGAGCTGAGATATTAACCCTGCCCAAAAGTGAAAAAAACGACCACCCCGGACCTGTCGTTTTGGCCGAGATCCCGACACCGAGCGAGCGTGCCCAAACCCACCATTTGGGGTGTGAGCCGCCTCCGGGGTGGCCCACTCACACTGGCAAAAGCAATCCCGATGCCGGCTGTGGTCCCGGAGCTGAGAATTTAACCTTTGCCGAAAGTGAAAAAAACGACCACCCCGGACCTGTCGTTTTGGCCGAGATCCCGACCCTGAGCGAGCGGGCCCAACCCCACGATTTGGGGTGTGAGCAGCCTCCGGGGTGGCCCACACTCACTGGAAAAAGCATTCCCGATGCCGGCTGTGGTCCCGGAGCTGAGATTTTAACCTTTTCCTGAAAGTGAAAAAAACGATCACCCCGGACCTGTCGTTTTGGCCGAGATCCCGACCTCGAGCGAGCGAGCCCAAACCCACCATTTGGGGTGTGAGCCGCCTCCGGGGTGGCCCACGCTCACTGGAAAAAGCAATCCCGATGCAGGCTGTGGTCCCGGAGCAAAGATATTAACCCTGCCCAAAAGTGAAAAAAACGACCACCCCGGACCTGTCGTTTTGGCCGAGATCCCGACCCCGAGCGAGCAAGCCCAAACCCACCATTTGGGGTGTGAGCCGCCTCCGGGGTGGCCCACTCACACTGGAAAAAGCAATCCCGATGCCGGCTGTGGTCCCGGAGCAGAGATATTAAAGCTCGCCGAAAGTGAAAAAAACGACCATCCCGGACCTGTCGTTTTGGCCGAGATCCCGACACCGAGCGAGCGTGCCCAAACCCACCATTTGGGGTGTGAGCCGCCTCCGGGGTGGCCCACTCACACTGGCAAAAGCAATCCCGATGCCGGCTGTGGTCCCGGAGCTGAGATTTTAACCTTTGCCCAAAGTGAAAAAAATGACCATTCCGGACCTGTCGTTTTGGCCGAGATATTGACCCTGAGCGAGCGGGCCCAACCCCACGATTTTGGGTGTGAGCAGCCTCCGGGGTGGCCCACGCTCACTGGAAAAAGCAATCCCGATGCCGGCTGTGGTCCCGGAGCTGAGATTTTAACCTTTTCCTGAAAGTGAAAAAAACGATCACCCCGGACCTGTCGTTTTGGCCGAGATCCTGACCCCGAGCGAGCGGGCCCAAACCCACGATTTGGGGTGTGAGCCGCCTCCGGGGTGGCCAACGTTCACTGGAAAAAGCAATCCCGATGCCGGCTGTGGTCCCGGAGCTGAGATATTAAAGCTCGCCGAAAGTGAAAAAAACGACTACCCCGGACCTGTCGTTTTGGCCGGAATCCCGACCCCGAGCGAGCGAGCCCAAACCCACCATTTGGGGTGTGAGCCGCCTCTGGGGTGGCCCACTCACACTGGAAAAAGCAATCCCGATGCCGGCTGTGGTCCTGGAGCTGAGATATTAACCCTGCCCGAAAGTGAAAAAAACGACCACCCCGGACCTGTCGTTTTGGCCGAGATCCCGACACCGAGCGAGCGTGCCCAAACCCACCATTTGGGGTGTGAGCCGCCTCCGGGGTGGCCCACTCACACTGGCAAAAGCAATCCCGATGCCGGCTGTGGTCCCGGAGCTGAGATTTTAACCTTTGCCCAAAGTGAAAAAAATGACCATTCCGGACCTGTCGTTTTGGCCGAGATATTGACCCTGAGCGAGCGGGCCCAACCCCACGATTTTGGGTGTGAGCAGCCTCCGGGGTGGCCCACGCTCACTGGAAAAAGCAATCCCGATGCCGGCTGTGGTCCCGGAGCTGAGATTTTAACCTTTTCCTGAAAGTGAAAAAAACGATCACCCCGGACCTGTCGTTTTGGCCGAGATCCTGACCCCGAGCGAGCGGGCCCAAACCCACGATTTGGGGTGTGAGCCGCCTCCGGGGTGGCCAACGTTCACTGGAAAAAGCAATCCCGATGCCGGCTGTGGTCCCGGAGCTGAGATATTAAAGCTCGCCGAAAGTGAAAAAAACGACTACCCCGGACCTGTCGTTTTGGCCGGGATCCCGACCCCGAGCGAGCGAGCCCAAACCCACCATTTGGGGTGTGAGCCGCCTCTGGGGTGGCCCACTCACACTGGAAAAAGTAATCCCGATGCCGGCTGTGGTCCCAGAGTTGAGATTTCAACCTTTGCCGAAAGTGAAAAAAATGACCACCCCGGACCTGTCGTTTTGACCGAGATCCCGACCCTGAGCGAGCGGGCCCAAACCCACGATTTGGGGTGTGAGCAGCCTCCGGGGTGGCCCACACTCACTGGCAAAAGCAATCCCGATGCCGGCTGTGGTCCCGGAGCTGAGATTTTAACCTTTGCCCAAAGTGAAAAAAATGACCACCCCGGACCTGTCGTTTTGGCCGAGATATTGACCCTGAGCGAGCGGGCCCAACCCCACGACTTGGGGTGTGAGCAGCCTCCGGGGTGGCCCACGCTCACTGGAAAAAGCAATCCCGATGCCGGCTGTGGTCCCGGAGCTGAGATTTTAACCTTTTCCTGAAAGTGAAAAAAACGATCACCCCGGACCTGTCGTTTTGGCCGAGATCCTGACCCCGAGCGAGCGGGCCCAAACCCACGATTTGGGGTGTGAGCCGCCTCTGGGTTGGCCCACTCACACTGGAAAAAGCAATCCCGATGCCGGGTGTGGTCCTGGAGCTGAGATATTAAAGCTCGCCGAAAGTGAAAAAAACGACCACCCCGGACCTGTCGTTTTGGCCGAGATCCCGACCCCGAGCGAGCGAGCCCAAACCCACGATTTGGGGTGTGAGCCGCCTCCGGGTTGGCCCACTCACACTGGAAAAAGCAATCCCGATGCCGGGTGTGGTCCTGGAGCTGAGATATTAAAGCTCGCCGAAAGTGAAAAAAACGACCACCCCGGACCTGTCGTTTTGGCCGAGATCCCGACACCGAGCGAGCGTGCCCAAACCCACCATTTGGGGTGTGAGCCGCCTCCGGGGTGGCCCACTCACACTGGCAAAAGCAATCCCGATGCCGGCTGTGGTCCCGGAGCTGAGATTTTAACCTTTGCCCAAAGTGAAAAAAATGACCACCCCGGACCTGTCGTTTTGGCCGAGATATTGACCCTGAGCGAGCGGGCCCAAACCCACCATTTGGGGTGTGAGCCGCCTCCGGGGTGGCCCACTCCCACTGGAAAAAGCAAACCCGATGCCGGCTGTGGTCCCGGAGCTGAGAATTTAACCTTTGCCGAAAGTGAAAAAAACGACCACCCCGGACCTGTCGTTTTGGCCGAGATCCCGACCTCGAGCGAGCGAGCCCAAACCCACCATTTGGGGTGTGAGCCGCCTCCGGGGTGGCCCACGCTCACTGGAAAAAGCAATCCCGATGCAGGCTGTGGTCCCGGAGCTGAGATATTAACCCTGCCCAAAAGTGAAAAAAATGACCACCCCGGACCTGTCGTTTTGGCCGAGATCCCGACCCCGAGCGAGGGGGCCCAAACCCACCATTTGGGGTGTGAGCCGCCTCCGGGGTGGCCCACTCACACTGGAAAAAGCAAACCCGATGCCGGCTGTGGTCCCGGAGCTGAGAATTTAACCTTTGCCGAAAGTGAAAAAAACGACCACCCCGGACCTGTCGTTTTGACCGAGATCCCGACCCCGAGCGAGCGAGCCCAAACCCACGATTTGGGGTGTGAGCCGCCTCTGGGTTGGCCCACTCACACTGGAAAAAGCAAACCCGATGCCGGCTGTGGTCCCGGAGCTGAGAATTTAACCTTTGCCGAAAGTGAAAAAAACGACCACCCCGGACCTGTCGTTTTGACCGAGATCCCGACCCCGAGCGAGCGAGCCCAAACCCACGATTTGGGGTGTGAGCCGCCTCTGGGTTGGCCCACTCACACTGGAAAAAGAAATCCCGATGCCGGGTGTGGTCCTGGAGCTGAGATATTAAAGCTCGCCGAAAGTGAAAAAAACGACCACCCCGGACCTGTCGTTTTGGCCGAGATCCCGACCCCGAGCGAGCGTGCCCAAACCGACCATTTGGGGTGTGAGCCGCCTCCGGGGTGGCCCACTCACACTGGCAAAAGCAATCCCGATGCCGGCTGTGGTCCCGGAGCTGAGATTTTAACCTTTGCCCAAAGTGAAAAAAATGACCACCCCGGACCTGTCGTTTTGGCCGAGATATTGACCCTGAGCGAGCGGTCCCAACCCCACGATTTGGGGTGTGAGCAGCCAACGGGGTGGCCCACGCTCACTGGAAAAAGCAATCCCGATGCCGGCTGTGGTCCCGGAGCTGAGATTTTAACCTTTTCCTGAAAGTGAAAAAAACGATCACCCCGGACCTGTCGTTTTGGCCGAGATCCTGACCCCGAGCGAGCGGGCCCAAACCCACGATTTGGGGTGTGAGCCGCCTCCGGGGTGGCCAACGTTCACTGGAAAAAGCAATCCCGATGCCGGCTGTGGTCCCGGAGCTGAGATATTAAAGCTCGCCGAAAGTGAAAAAAACGACTACCCCGGACCTGTCGTTTTGGCCGGGATCCCGACCCTGAGCGAGCGAGCCCAAACCCACCATTTGGGGTGTGAGCCGCCTCTGGGGTGGCCCACTCACACTGGAAAAAGCAATCCCGATGCCGGCTGTGGTCCCGGAGCTGAGAACTTAACCTTTGCTGAAAGTGAAAAAAACGACCACCCCGGACCTGTCGTTTTGGCCGAGATATTGACCCTGAGCGAGCGGGCCCAAACCCACCATTTGGGGTGTGAGCCGCCTCCGGGGTGGCCCACGCTCACTGGAAAAAGCAATCCCGATGCCGGGTGTGGTCCTGGAGCTGAGATATTAACCCTGCCCGAAAGTGAAAAAAACGACCACCCCGGACCTGTCGTTTTGGCCGAGATCCCGACCCCGAGCGAGGGGGCCCAAACCCACCATTTGGGATGTGAGCCGCCTCCGGGGTGGCCCACTCACACTGGAAAAAGCAAACCCGATGCCGGCTGTGGTCCCGGAGCTGAGAATTTAACCTTTGCCGAAAGTGAAAAAAACGACCACCCCGGACCTGTCGTTTTGACCGAGATCCCGACCCCGAGCGAGCGAGCCCAAACCCACGATTTGGGGTGTGAGCCGCCTCTGGGTTGGCCCACTCACACTGGAAAAAGAAATCCCGATGCCGGGTGTGGTCCTGGAGCTGAGATATTAAAGCTCGCCGAAAGTGAAAAAAACGACCACCCCGGACCTGTCGTTTTGGCCGAGATATTGACCCTGAGCGAGCGGGCCCAACCCCACGATTTGGGGTGTGAGCAGCCTCCGGGGTGGCCCACGCTCACTGGAAAAAGCAATCCCGATGCCGGCTGTGGTCCCGGAGCTGAGATTTTAACCTTTTCCTGAAAGTGAAAAAAACGATCACCCCGGACCTGTCGTTTTGGCCGAGATCCTGACCCCGAGCGAGCGGGCCCAAACCCACGATTTGGGGTGTGAGCCGCCTCCGGGGTGGCCAACGTTCACTGGAAAAAGCAATCCCGATGCCGGCTGTGGTCCCGGAGCTGAGATATTAAAGCTCGCCGAAAGTGAAAAAAACGACTACCCCGGACCTGTCGTTTTGGCCGGGATCCCGACCCCGAGCGAGCGAGCCCAAACCCACCATTTGGGGTGTGAGCCGCCTCTGGGGTGGCCCACTCACACTGGAAAAAGTAATCCCGATGCCGGCTGTGGTCCCAGAGTTGAGATTTCAACCTTTGCCGAAAGTGAAAAAAATGACCACCCCGGACCTGTCGTTTTGACCGAGATCCCGACCCTGAGCGAGCGGGCCCAAACCCACGATTTGGGGTGTGAGCAGCCTCCGGGGTGGCCCACACTCACTGGCAAAAGCAATCCCGATGCCGGCTGTGGTCCTGGAGCTGAGATTTTAACCTTTGCCCAAAGTGAAAAAAATGACCACCCCGGACCTGTCGTTTTGGCCGAGATATTGACCCTGAGCGAGCGGGCCCAACCCCACGACTTGGGGTGTGAGCAGCCTCCGGGGTGGCCCACGCTCACTGGAAAAAGCAATCCCGATGCCGGCTGTGGTCCCGGAGCTGAGATTTTAACCTTTTCCTGAAAGTGAAAAAAACGATCACCCCGGACCTGTCGTTTTGGCCGAGATCCTGACCCCGAGCGAGCGGGCCCAAACCCACGATTTGGGGTGTGGGCCGCCTCTGGGTTGGCCCACTCACACTGGAAAAAGCAATCCCGATGCCGGGTGTGGTCCTGGAGCTGAGATATTAAAGCTCGCCGAAAGTGAAAAAAACGACCACCCCGGACCTGTCGTTTTGGCCGAGATCCCGACACCGAGCGAGCGTGCCCAAACCCACCATTTGGGGTGTGAGCCGCCTCCGGGGTGGCCCACTCACACTGGCAAAAGCAATCCCGATGCCGGCTGTGGTCCCGGAGCTGAGATTTTAACCTTTGCCCAAAGTGAAAAAAATGACCACCCCGGACCTGTCGTTTTGGCCGAGATATTGACCCTGAGCGAGCGGGCCCAAACCCACCATTTGGGGTGTGAGCCGCCTCCGGGGTGGCCCACTCCCACTGGAAAAAGCAAACCCGATGCCGGCTGTGGTCCCGGAGCTGAGAATTTAACCTTTGCCGAAAGTGAAAAAAACGACCACCCCGGACCTGTCGTTTTGGCCGAGATCCCGACCTCGAGCGAGCGAGCCCAAACCCACCATTTGGGGTGTGAGCCGCCTCCGGGGTGGCCCACGCTCACTGGAAAAAGCAATCCCGATGCAGGCTGTGGTCCCGGAGCTGAGATATTAACCCTGCCCAAAAGTGAAAAAAATGACCACCCCGGACCTGTCGTTTTGGCCGAGATCCCGACCCCGAGCGAGGGGGCCCAAACCCACCATTTGGGGTGTGAGCCGCCTCCGGGGTGGCCCACTCACACTGGAAAAAGCAAACCCGATGCCGGCTGTGGTCCCGGAGCTGAGAATTTAACCTTTGCCGAAAGTGAAAAAAACGACCACCCCGGACCTGTCGTTTTGACCGAGATCCCGACCCCGAGCGAGCGAGCCCAAACCCACGATTTGGGGTGTGAGCCGCCTCTGGGTTGGCCCACTCACACTGGAAAAAGCAAACCCGATGCCGGCTGTGGTCCCGGAGCTGAGAATTTAACCTTTGCCGAAAGTGAAAAAAACGACCACCCCGGACCTGTCGTTTTGACCGAGATCCCGACCCCGAGCGAGCGAGCCCAAACCCACGATTTGGGGTGTGAGCCGCCTCTGGGTTGGCCCACTCACACTGGAAAAAGAAATCCCGATGCCGGGTGTGGTCCTGGAGCTGAGATATTAAAGCTCGCCGAAAGTGAAAAAAAACGACCACCCCGGACCTGTCGTTTTGGCCGAGATCCCGACCCCGAGCGAGCGTGCCCAAACCGACCATTTGGGGTGTGAGCCGCCTCCGGGGTGGCCCACTCACACTGGCAAAAGCAATCCCGATGCCGGCTGTGGTCCCGGAGCTGAGATTTTAACCTTTGCCCAAAGTGAAAAAAATGACCACCCCGGACCTGTCGTTTTGGCCGAGATATTGACCCTGAGCGAGCGGTCCCAACCCCACGATTTGGGGTGTGAGCAGCCTCCGGGGTGGCCCACGCTCACTGGAAAAAGCAATCCCGATGCCGGCTGTGGTCCCGGAGCTGAGATTTTAACCTTTTCCTGAAAGTGAAAAAAACGATCACCCCGGACCTGTCGTTTTGGCCGAGATCCTGACCCCGAGCGAGCGGGCCCAAACCCACGATTTGGGGTGTGAGCCGCCTCCGGGGTGGCCAACGTTCACTGGAAAAAGCAATCCCGATGCCGGCTGTGGTCCCGGAGCTGAGATATTAAAGCTCGCCGAAAGTGAAAAAAAACGACTACCCCGGACCTGTCGTTTTGGCCGGGATCCCGACCCTGAGCGAGCGAGCCCAAACCCACCATTTGGGGTGTGAGCCGCCTCTGGGGTGGCCCACTCACACTGGAAAAAGCAATCCCGATGCCGGCTGTGGTCCCGGAGCTGAGAACTTAACCTTTGCTGAAAGTGAAAAAAACGACCACCCCGGACCTGTCGTTTTGGCCGAGATATTGACCCTGAGCGAGCGGGCCCAAACCCACCATTTGGGGTGTGAGCCGCCTCCGGGGTGGCCCACGCTCACTGGAAAAAGCAATCCCGATGCCGGGTGTGGTCCTGGAGCTGAGATATTAACCCTGCCCGAAAGTGAAAAAAACGACCACCCCGGACCTGTCGTTTTGGCCGAGATCCCGACCCCGAGCGAGGGGGCCCAAACCCACCATTTGGGATGTGAGCCGCCTCCGGGGTGGCCCACTCACACTGGAAAAAGCAAACCCGATGCCGGCTGTGGTCCCGGAGCTGAGAATTTAACCTTTGCCGAAAGTGAAAAAAACGACCACCCTGGACCTGTCGTTTTGACCGAGATCCCGACCCCGAGCGAGCGAGCCCAAACCCACGATTTGGAATGTGAGCCGCCTCTGGGTTGGCCCACTCACACTGGAAAAAGCAATCCCGATGCCGGGTGTGGTCCTGGAGCTGAGATATTAAAGCTCGCCGAAAGTGAAAAAAACGACTACCCCGGACCTGTCGTTTTGGCCGGGATCCCGACCCCGAGCGAGCGAGCCCAAACCCACCATTTGGGGTGTGAGCCGCCTCTGGGGTGGCCCACTCACACTGGAAAAAGCAATCCCGATGCCGGCTGTGGTCCCGGAGTTGAGATTTCAACCTTTGCCGAAAGTGAAAAAAACGACCAGCCCGGACCTGTCGTTTTGTCCGAGATCCCGACCCTGAGCGAGCGAGCCCAAACCCACCATTTGGGGTGTGAGCCGCCTCCGGGGTGGCCCACTCACACTGCAAAAAGCAAACCCGATGCCGGCTGTGGTCCCGGAGCTGAGAATTTAACCTTTGCTGAAAGTGAAAAAAACGACCACCCCGGACCTGTCGTTTTGGCCGAGATATTGACCCTGAGCGAGCTGGCCCAAACCCACGATTTGGGGTGTGAGCCGCCTCCGGGGTGGCCCACGCTCACTGGAAAAAGCAATCCCGATGCCGGGTGTGGTCCTGGAGCTGAGATATTAACCCTGCCCGAAAGTGAAAAAAACGACCACCCCGGACCTGTCGTTTTGGCCGAGATCCCGACCCCGAGCGAGGGGGCCCAAACCCACCATTTGGGATGTGAGCCGCCTCCGGGGTGGCCCACTCACACTGGCAAAAGCAATCCCGATGCCGGCTGTGGTCCCGGAGCTGAGATATTAAAGCTCGCCAAAAGTGAAAAAAATGACCACCCCGGACCTGTCGTTTTGGCCGAGATATTGACCCTGAGCGAGCGGGCCCAACCCCACGATTTGGAATGAGAGCCGCCTCTGGGTTGGCCCACTCACACTGGAAAAAGCAATCCCGATGCCGGGTGTGGTCCTGGAGCTGAGATATTAAAGCTCGCCGAAAGTGAAAAAAACGACCACCCCGGACCTGTCGTTTTGGCCGAGATCCCGACCCCGAGCGAGCAAGCCCAAACCCACCATTTGGGGTGTGAGCCGCCTCCGGGTTGGCCCACTCACACTGGCAAAAGCAATCCCGATGCCGGCTGTGGTCCCGGAGCTGAGATATTAAAGCTCGCCAAAAGTGAAAAAAATGACCACCCCGGACCTGTCGTTTTGGCCGAGATATTGACCCTGAGCGAGCGGGCCCAACCCCACGATTTGGAATGAGAGCCGCCTCTGGGTTGGCCCACTCACACTGGAAAAAGCAATCCCGATGCCGGGTGTGGTCCTGGAGCTGAGATATTAAAGCTCGCCGAAAGTGAAAAAAACGACCACCCCGGACCTGTCGTTTTGGCCGAGATCCCGATACCGAGCGAGCGAGCCCAAACCCACCATTTGGGGTGTGAGCCGCCTCCGGGGTGGCCCACTCACACTGGCAAAAGCAATCCCGATGCCGGCTGTGGTCCCGGAGCTGAGATTTTAACCTTTGCCCAAAGTGAAAAAAATGACCACCCCGGACCTGTCGTTTTGGCCGAGATATTGACCCTGAGCGAGCGGTCCCAACCCCACGATTTGGGGTGTGAGCAGCCTCCGGGGTGGCCCACGCTCACTGGAAAAAGCAATCCCGATGCCGGCTGTGGTCCCGGAGCTGAGATTTTAACCTTTTCCTGAAAGTGAAAAAAACGATCACCCCGGACCTGTCGTTTTGGCCGAGATCCTGACCCCGAGCGAGCGGGCCCAAACCCACGATTTGGGGTGTGAGCCGCCTCCGGGGTGGCCAACGTTCACTGGAAAAAGCAATCCCGATGCCGGCTGTGGTCCCGGAGCTGAGATATTAAAGCTCGCCGAAAGTGAAAAAAACGACTACCCCGGACCTGTCGTTTTGGCCGGGATCCCGACCCTGAGCGAGCGAGCCCAAACCCACCATTTGGGGTGTGAGCCGCCTCTGGGGTGGCCCACTCACACTGGAAAAAGCAATCCCGATGCCGGCTGTGGTCCCGGAGCTGAGAACTTAACCTTTGCTGAAAGTGAAAAAAACGACCACCCCGGACCTGTCGTTTTGGCCGAGATATTGACCCTGAGCGAGCGGGCCCAAACCCACCATTTGGGGTGTGAGCCGCCTCCGGGGTGGCCCACGCTCACTGGAAAAAGCAATCCCGATGCCGGGTGTGGTCCTGGAGCTGAGATATTAACCCTGCCCGAAAGTGAAAAAAACGACCACCCCGGACCTGTCGTTTTGGCCGAGATCCCGACCCCGAGCGAGGGGGCCCAAACCCACCATTTGGGATGTGAGCCGCCTCCGGGGTGGCCCACTCACACTGGAAAAAGCAAACCCGATGCCGGCTGTGGTCCCGGAGCTGAGAATTTAACCTTTGCCGAAAGTGAAAAAAACGACCACCCTGGACCTGTCGTTTTGACCGAGATCCCGACCCCGAGCGAGCGAGCCCAAACCCACGATTTGGAATGTGAGCCGCCTCTGGGTTGGCCCACTCACACTGGAAAAAGCAATCCCGATGCCGGGTGTGGTCCTGGAGCTGAGATATTAAAGCTCGCCGAAAGTGAAAAAAACGACTACCCCGGACCTGTCGTTTTGGCCGGGATCCCGACCCCGAGCGAGCGAGCCCAAACCCACCATTTGGGGTGTGAGCCGCCTCTGGGGTGGCCCACTCACACTGGAAAAAGCAATCCCGATGCCGGCTGTGGTCCCGGAGTTGAGATTTCAACCTTTGCCGAAAGTGAAAAAAACGACCAGCCCGGACCTGTCGTTTTGTCCGAGATCCCGACCCTGAGCGAGCGAGCCCAAACCCACCATTTGGGGTGTGAGCCGCCTCCGGGGTGGCCCACTCACACTGCAAAAAGCAAACCCGATGCCGGCTGTGGTCCCGGAGCTGAGAATTTAACCTTTGCTGAAAGTGAAAAAAACGACCACCCCGGACCTGTCGTTTTGGCCGAGATATTGACCCTGAGCGAGCTGGCCCAAACCCACGATTTGGGGTGTGAGCCGCCTCCGGGGTGGCCCACGCTCACTGGAAAAAGCAATCCCGATGCCGGGTGTGGTCCTGGAGCTGAGATATTAACCCTGCCCGAAAGTGAAAAAAACGACCACCCCGGACCTGTCGTTTTGGCCGAGATCCCGACCCCGAGCGAGGGGGCCCAAACCCACCATTTGGGATGTGAGCCGCCTCCGGGGTGGCCCACTCACACTGGCAAAAGCAATCCCGATGCCGGCTGTGGTCCCGGAGCTGAGATATTAAAGCTCGCCAAAAGTGAAAAAAATGACCACCCCGGACCTGTCGTTTTGGCCGAGATATTGACCCTGAGCGAGCGGGCCCAACCCCACGATTTGGAATGAGAGCCGCCTCTGGGTTGGCCCACTCACACTGGAAAAAGCAATCCCGATGCCGGGTGTGGTCCTGGAGCTGAGATATTAAAGCTCGCCGAAAGTGAAAAAAACGACCACCCCGGACCTGTCGTTTTGGCCGAGATCCCGACCCCGAGCGAGCAAGCCCAAACCCACCATTTGGGGTGTGAGCCGCCTCCGGGTTGGCCCACTCACACTGGCAAAAGCAATCCCGATGCCGGCTGTGGTCCCGGAGCTGAGATATTAAAGCTCGCCAAAAGTGAAAAAAATGACCACCCCGGACCTGTCGTTTTGGCCGAGATATTGACCCTGAGCGAGCGGGCCCAACCCCACGATTTGGAATGAGAGCCGCCTCTGGGTTGGCCCACTCACACTGGAAAAAGCAATCCCGATGCCGGGTGTGGTCCTGGAGCTGAGATATTAAAGCTCGCCGAAAGTGAAAAAAACGACCACCCCGGACCTGTCGTTTTGGCCGAGATCCCGATACCGAGCGAGCGAGCCCAAACCCACCATTTGGGGTGTGAGCCGCCTCCGGGGTGGCCCACTCACACTGGCAAAAGCAATCCCGATGCCGGCTGTGGTCCCGGAGCTGAGATTTTAACCTTTGCCGAAAGTGAAAAAAATGACCACCCCGGACCTGTCGTTTTGGCCGAGATCCCGACCCTGAGCGAGCGGACCCAAACCCACCATTTGGGGTGTGAGCCGCCTCCGGGGTGGCCCACTCACACTGGAAAAAGCAAACCCGATGCCGGCTGTGGTCCCGGAGCTGAGAATTTAACCTTTGCCGAAAGTGAAAAAAACGACCACCCCGGACCTGTCGTTTTGACCGAGATCCCGACCCCGAGCGAGCGAGCCCAAACCCACGATTTGGGGTGTGAGCCGCCTCCGGGTTGGCCCACTCACACTGGAAAAAGCAATCCCGATGCAGGCTGTGGTCCCGGAGCTGAGATATTAACCCTGCCCAAAAGTGAAAATAACGACCACCCCGGACCTGTCGTTTTGGCCGAGATCCTGACCCCGAGCGAGCGGGCCCAAACCCACGATTTGGGGTGTGAGCCGCCTCCGGGGTGGCCAACGTTCACTGGAAAAAGCAATCCCGATGCCGGCTGTGGTCCCGGAGCTGAGATATTAAAGCTCGCCGAAAGTGAAAAAAACGACTACCCCGGACCTGTCGTTTTGGCCGGGATCCCGACCCCGAGCGAGCAAGCCCAAACCCACCATTTGGGGTGTGAGCCGCCTCCGGGGTGGCCCACTCACACTGGCAAAAGCAATCCCGATGCCGGCTGTGGTCCCGGAGCTGAGATTTTAACCTTTGCCCAAAGTGAAAAAAATGACCACCCCGGACCTGTCGTTTTGGCCGAGATATTGACCCTGAGCGAGCGGGCCCAACCCCACGATTTGGGGTGTGAGCAGCCTCCGGGGTGGCCCACGCTCACTGGAAAAAGCAATCCCGATGCCGGCTGTGGTCCCGGAGCTGAGATTTTAACCTTTTCCTGAAAGTGAAAAAAACGATCACCCCGGACCTGTCGTTTTGGCCGAGATCCTGACCCCGAGCGAGCGGGCCCAAACCCACGATTTGGGGTGTGAGCCGCCTCCGGGGTGGCCAACGTTCACTGGAAAAAGCAATCCCGATGCCGGCTGTGGTCCCGGAGCTGAGATATTAAAGCTCGCCGAAAGTGAAAAAAACGACTACCCCGGACCTGTCGTTTTGGCCGGAATCCCGACCCCGAGCGAGCGAGCCCAAACCCACCATTTGGGGTGTGAGCCGCCTCTGGGGTGGCCCACTCACACTGGAAAAAGCAATCCCGATGCCGGCTGTGGTCCTGGAGCTGAGATATTAACCCTGCCCGAAAGTGAAAAAAACGACCACCCCGGACCTGTCGTTTTGGCCGAGATCCCGACCCCGAGCGAGGGGGCCCAAACCCACCATTTGGGATGTGAGCCGCCTCCGGGGTGGCCCACTCACACTGGAAAAAGCAAACCCGATGCCGGCTGTGGTCCCGGAGCTGAGAATTTAACCTTTGCCGAAAGTGAAAAAAACGACCACCCCGGACCTGTCGTTTTGACCGAGATCCCGACCCCGAGCGAGCGAGCCCAAACCCACGATTTGGAATGTGAGCCGCCTCTGGGTTGGCCCACTCACACTGGAAAAAGCAATCCCGATGCCGGGTGTGGTCCTGGAGCTGAGATATTAAAGCTCGCCGAAAGTGAAAAAAACGACTACCCCGGACCTGTCGTTTTGGCCGGGATCCCGACCCCGAGCGAGCGAGCCCAAACCCACCATTTGGGGTGTGAGCCGCCTCTGGGGTGGCCCACTCACACTGGAAAAAGCAATCCCGATGCCGGCTGTGGTCCCGGAGTTGAGATTTCAACCTTTGCCGAAAGTGAAAAAAACGACCAGCCCGGACCTGTCGTTTTGGCCGAGATCCCGACCCTGAGCGAGCGGACCCAAACCCACCATTTGGGGTGTGAGCCGCCTCCGGGGTGGCCCACTCACACTGGAAAAAGCAATCCCGATGCAGGCTGTGGTCCCGGAGCTGAGATATTAACCCTGCCCAAAAGTGAAAATAACGACCACCCCGGACCTGTCGTTTTGGCCGAGATCCTGACCCCGAGCGAGCGGGCCCAAACCCACGATTTGGGGTGTGAGCCGCCTCCGGGGTGGCCAACGTTCACTGGAAAAAGCAATCCCGATGCCGGCTGTGGTCCCGGAGCTGAGATATTAAAGCTCGCCGAAAGTGAAAAAAACGACTACCCCGGACCTGTCGTTTTGGCCGGGATCCCGACCCCGAGCGAGCAAGCCCAAACCCACCATTTGGGGTGTGAGCCGCCTCCGGGGTGGCCCACTCACACTGGCAAAAGCAATCCCGATGCCGGCTGTGGTCCCGGAGCTGAGATTTTAACCTTTGCCCAAAGTGAAAAAAATGACCACCCCGGACCTGTCGTTTTGGCCGAGATATTGACCCTGAGCGAGCGGGCCCAACCCCACGATTTGGGGTGTGAGCAGCCTCCGGGGTGGCCCACGCTCACTGGAAAAAGCAATCCCGATGCCGGCTGTGGTCCCGGAGCTGAGATTTTAACCTTTTCCTGAAAGTGAAAAAAACGATCACCCCGGACCTGTCGTTTTGGCCGAGATCCTGACCCCGAGCGAGCGGGCCCAAACCCACGATTTGGGGTGTGAGCCGCCTCCGGGGTGGCCAACGTTCACTGGAAAAAGCAATCCCGATGCCGGCTGTGGTCCCGGAGCTGAGATATTAAAGCTCGCCGAAAGTGAAAAAAACGACTACCCCGGACCTGTCGTTTTGGCCGGAATCCCGACCCCGAGCGAGCGAGCCCAAACCCACCATTTGGGGTGTGAGCCGCCTCTGGGGTGGCCCACTCACACTGGAAAAAGCAATCCCGATGCCGGCTGTGGTCCTGGAGCTGAGATATTAACCCTGCCCGAAAGTGAAAAAAACGACCACCCCGGACCTGTCGTTTTGGCCGAGATCCCGACCCCGAGCGAGGGGGCCCAACCCCACCATTTGGGATGTGAGCCGCCTCCGGGGTGGCCCACTCACACTGGAAAAAGCAAACCCGATGCCGGCTGTGGTCCCGGAGCTGAGAATTTAACCTTTGCCGAAAGTGAAAAAAACGACCACCCCGGACCTGTCGTTTTGACCGAGATCCCGACCCCGAGCGAGCGAGCCCAAACCCACGATTTGGAATGTGAGCCGCCTCTGGGTTGGCCCACTCACACTGGAAAAAGCAATCCCGATGCCGGGTGTGGTCCTGGAGCTGAGATATTAAAGCTCGCCGAAAGTGAAAAAAACGACTACCCCGGACCTGTCGTTTTGGCCGGGATCCCGACCCCGAGCGAGCGAGCCCAAACCCACCATTTGGGGTGTGAGCCGCCTCTGGGGTGGCCCACTCACACTGGAAAAAGCAATCCCGATGCCGGCTGTGGTCCCGGAGTTGAGATTTCAACCTTTGCCGAAAGTGAAAAAAACGACCAGCCCGGACCTGTCGTTTTGTCCGAGATCCCGACCCTGAGCGAGCGAGCCCAAACCCACCATTTGGGGTGTGAGCCGCCTCCGGGGTGGCCCACTCACACTGCAAAAAGCAAACCCGATGCCGGCTGTGGTCCCGGAGCTGAGAATTTAACCTTTGCTGAAAGTGAAAAAAACGACCACCCCGGACCTGTCGTTTTGGCCGAGATATTGACCCTGAGCGAGCTGGCCCAAACCCACGATTTGGGGTGTGAGCCGCCTCCGGGGTGGCCCACGCTCACTGGAAAAAGCAATCCCGATGCCGGGTGTGGTCCTGGAGCTGAGATATTAACCCTGCCCGAAAGTGAAAAAAACGACCACCCCGGACCTGTCGTTTTGGCCGAGATCCCGACCCCGAGCGAGGGGGCCCAAACCCACCATTTGGGATGTGAGCCGCCTCCGGGGTGGCCCACTCACACTGGCAAAAGCAATCCCGATGCCGGCTGTGGTCCCGGAGCTGAGATATTAAAGCTCGCCAAAAGTGAAAAAAATGACCACCCCGGACCTGTCGTTTTGGCCGAGATATTGACCCTGAGCGAGCGGGCCCAACCCCACGATTTGGAATGAGAGCCGCCTCTGGGTTGGCCCACTCACACTGGAAAAAGCAATCCCGATGCCGGGTGTGGTCCTGGAGCTGAGATATTAAAGCTCGCCGAAAGTGAAAAAAACGACCACCCCGGACCTGTCGTTTTGGCCGAGATCCCGACCCCGAGCGAGCAAGCCCAAACCCACCATTTGGGGTGTGAGCCGCCTCCGGGTTGGCCCACTCACACTGGCAAAAGCAATCCCGATGCCGGCTGTGGTCCCGGAGCTGAGATATTAAAGCTCGCCAAAAGTGAAAAAAATGACCACCCCGGACCTGTCGTTTTGGCCGAGATATTGACCCTGAGCGAGCGGGCCCAACCCCACGATTTGGAATGAGAGCCGCCTCTGGGTTGGCCCACTCACACTGGAAAAAGCAATCCCGATGCCGGGTGTGGTCCTGGAGCTGAGATATTAAAGCTCGCCGAAAGTGAAAAAAACGACCACCCCGGACCTGTCGTTTTGGCCGAGATCCCGATACCGAGCGAGCGAGCCCAAACCCACCATTTGGGGTGTGAGCCGCCTCCGGGGTGGCCCACTCACACTGGCAAAAGCAATCCCGATGCCGGCTGTGGTCCCGGAGCTGAGATTTTAACCTTTGCCGAAAGTGAAAAAAATGACCACCCCGGACCTGTCGTTTTGGCCGAGATCCCGACCCTGAGCGAGCGGACCCAAACCCACCATTTGGGGTGTGAGCCGCCTCCGGGGTGGCCCACTCACACTGGAAAAAGCAAACCCGATGCCGGCTGTGGTCCCGGAGCTGAGAATTTAACCTTTGCCGAAAGTGAAAAAAACGACCACCCCGGACCTGTCGTTTTGACCGAGATCCCGACCCCGAGCGAGCGAGCCCAAACCCACGATTTGGGGTGTGAGCCGCCTCCGGGTTGGCCCACTCACACTGGAAAAAGCAATCCCGATGCAGGCTGTGGTCCCGGAGCTGAGATATTAACCCTGCCCAAAAGTGAAAATAACGACCACCCCGGACCTGTCGTTTTGGCCGAGATCCTGACCCCGAGCGAGCGGGCCCAAACCCACGATTTGGGGTGTGAGCCGCCTCCGGGGTGGCCAACGTTCACTGGAAAAAGCAATCCCGATGCCGGCTGTGGTCCCGGAGCTGAGATATTAAAGCTCGCCGAAAGTGAAAAAAACGACTACCCCGGACCTGTCGTTTTGGCCGGGATCCCGACCCCGAGCGAGCAAGCCCAAACCCACCATTTGGGGTGTGAGCCGCCTCCGGGGTGGCCCACTCACACTGGCAAAAGCAATCCCGATGCCGGCTGTGGTCCCGGAGCTGAGATTTTAACCTTTGCCCAAAGTGAAAAAAATGACCACCCCGGACCTGTCGTTTTGGCCGAGATATTGACCCTGAGCGAGCGGGCCCAACCCCACGATTTGGGGTGTGAGCAGCCTCCGGGGTGGCCCACGCTCACTGGAAAAAGCAATCCCGATGCCGGCTGTGGTCCCGGAGCTGAGATTTTAACCTTTTCCTGAAAGTGAAAAAAACGACCACCCCGGACCTGTCGTTTTGGCCGAGATCCCGACCCCGAGCGAGGGGGCCCAAACCCACCATTTGGGATGTGAGCCGCCTCCGGGGTGGCCCACTCACACTGGCAAAAGCAATCCCGATGCCGGCTGTGGTCCCGGAGCTGAGATATTAAAGCTCGCCAAAAGTGAAAAAAATGACCACCCCGGACCTGTCGTTTTGGCCGAGATATTGACCCTGAGCGAGCGGGCCCAACCCCACGATTTGGAATGAGAGCCGCCTCTGGGTTGGCCCACTCACACTGGAAAAAGCAATCCCGATGCCGGGTGTGGTCCTGGAGCTGAGATATTAAAGCTCGCCGAAAGTGAAAAAAACGACCACCCCGGACCTGTCGTTTTGGCCGAGATCCCGACCCCGAGCGAGCAAGCCCAAACCCACCATTTGGGGTGTGAGCCGCCTCCGGGTTGGCCCACTCACACTGGCAAAAGCAATCCCGATGCCGGCTGTGGTCCCGGAGCTGAGATATTAAAGCTCGCCAAAAGTGAAAAAAATGACCACCCCGGACCTGTCGTTTTGGCCGAGATATTGACCCTGAGCGAGCGGGCCCAACCCCACGATTTGGAATGAGAGCCGCCTCTGGGTTGGCCCACTCACACTGGAAAAAGCAATCCCGATGCCGGGTGTGGTCCTGGAGCTGAGATATTAAAGCTCGCCGAAAGTGAAAAAAACGACCACCCCGGACCTGTCGTTTTGGCCGAGATCCCGATACCGAGCGAGCGTGCCCAAACCCACCATTTGGGGTGTGAGCCGCCTCCGGGGTGGCCCACTCACACTGGCAAAAGCAATCCCGATGCCGGCTGTGGTCCCGGAGCTGAGATTTTAACCTTTGCCGAAAGTGAAAAAAATGACCACCCCGGACCTGTCGTTTTGGCCGAGATCCCGACCCTGAGCGAGCGGACCCAAACCCACCATTTGGGGTGTGAGCCGCCTCCGGGGTGGCCCACTCACACTGGAAAAAGCAAACCCGATGCCGTCTGTGGTCCCGGAGCTGAGAATTTAACCTTTGCCGAAAGTGAAAAAAACGACCACCCCGGACCTGTCGTTTTGACCGAGATCCCGACCCCGAGCGAGCGAGCCCAAACCCACGATTTGGGGTGTGAGCCGCCTCCGGGTTGGCCCACTCACACTGGAAAAAGCAATCCCGATGCAGGCTGTGGTCCCGGAGCTGAGATATTAACCCTGCCCAAAAGTGAAAATAACGACCACCCCGGACCTGTCGTTTTGGCCGAGATCCTGACCCCGAGCGAGCGGGCCCAAACCCACGATTTGGGGTGTGAGCCGCCTCCGGGGTGGCCAACGTTCACTGGAAAAAGCAATCCCGATGCCGGCTGTGGTCCCGGAGCTGAGATATTAAAGCTCGCCGAAAGTGAAAAAAACGACTACCCCGGACCTGTCGTTTTGGCCGGGATCCCGACCCCGAGCGAGCAAGCCCAAACCCACCATTTGGGGTGTGAGCCGCCTCCGGGGTGGCCCACTCACACTGGCAAAAGCAATCCCGATGCCGGCTGTGGTCCCGGAGCTGAGATTTTAACCTTTGCCCAAAGTGAAAAAAATGACCACCCCGGACCTGTCGTTTTGGCCGAGATATTGACCCTGAGCGAGCGGGCCCAACCCCACGATTTGGGGTGTGAGCAGCCTCCGGGGTGGCCCACGCTCACTGGAAAAAGCAATCCCGATGCCGGCTGTGGTCCCGGAGCTGAGATTTTAACCTTTTCCTGAAAGTGAAAAAAACGATCACCCCGGACCTGTCGTTTTGGCCGAGATCCTGACCCCGAGCGAGCGGGCCCAAACCCACGATTTGGGGTGTGAGCCGCCTCCGGGGTGGCCAACGTTCACTGGAAAAAGCAATCCCGATGCCGGCTGTGGTCCCGGAGCTGAGATATTAAAGCTCGCCGAAAGTGAAAAAAACGACTACCCCGGACCTGTCGTTTTGGCCGGGATCCCGACCCCGAGCGAGCGAGCCCAAACCCACCATTTGGGGTGTGAGCCGCCTCTGGGGTGGCCCACTCACACTGGAAAAAGCAATCCCGATGCCGGCTGTGGTCCCGGAGCTGAGATATTAAAGCTCGCCAAAAGTGAAAAAAATGACCACCCCGGACCTGTCGTTTTGGCCGAGATATTGACCCTGAGCGAGCGGGCCCAACCCCACGATTTGGAATGAGAGCCGCCTCTGGGTTGGCCCACTCACACTGGAAAAAGCAATCCCGATGCCGGGTGTGGTCCTGGAGCTGAGATATTAAAGCTCGCCGAAAGTGAAAAAAACGACCACCCCGGACCTGTCGTTTTGGCCGAGATCCCGATACCGAGCGAGCGTGCCCAAACCCACCATTTGGGGTGTGAGCCGCCTCCGGGGTGGCCCACTCACACTGGCAAAAGCAATCCCGATGCCGGCTGTGGTCCCGGAGCTGAGATTTTAACCTTTGCCGAAAGTGAAAAAAATGACCACCCCGGACCTGTCGTTTTGGCCGAGATCCCGACCCTGAGCGAGCGGACCCAAACCCACCATTTGGGGTGTGAGCCGCCTCCGGGGTGGCCCACTCACACTGGAAAAAGCAAACCCGATGCCGTCTGTGGTCCCGGAGCTGAGAATTTAACCTTTGCCGAAAGTGAAAAAAACGACCACCCCGGACCTGTCGTTTTGACCGAGATCCCGACCCCGAGCGAGCGAGCCCAAACCCACGATTTGGGGTGTGAGCCGCCTCCGGGTTGGCCCACTCACACTGGAAAAAGCAATCCCGATGCAGGCTGTGGTCCCGGAGCTGAGATATTAACCCTGCCCAAAAGTGAAAATAACGACCACCCCGGACCTGTCGTTTTGGCCGAGATCCTGACCCCGAGCGAGCGGGCCCAAACCCACGATTTGGGGTGTGAGCCGCCTCCGGGGTGGCCAACGTTCACTGGAAAAAGCAATCCCGATGCCGGCTGTGGTCCCGGAGCTGAGATATTAAAGCTCGCCGAAAGTGAAAAAAACGACTACCCCGGACCTGTCGTTTTGGCCGGGATCCCGACCCCGAGCGAGCAAGCCCAAACCCACCATTTGGGGTGTGAGCCGCCTCCGGGGTGGCCCACTCACACTGGCAAAAGCAATCCCGATGCCGGCTGTGGTCCCGGAGCTGAGATTTTAACCTTTGCCCAAAGTGAAAAAAATGACCACCCCGGACCTGTCGTTTTGGCCGAGATATTGACCCTGAGCGAGCGGGCCCAACCCCACGATTTGGGGTGTGAGCAGCCTCCGGGGTGGCCCACGCTCACTGGAAAAAGCAATCCCGATGCCGGCTGTGGTCCCGGAGCTGAGATTTTAACCTTTTCCTGAAAGTGAAAAAAACGATCACCCCGGACCTGTCGTTTTGGCCGAGATCCTGACCCCGAGCGAGCGGGCCCAAACCCACGATTTGGGGTGTGAGCCGCCTCCGGGGTGGCCAACGTTCACTGGAAAAAGCAATCCCGATGCCGGCTGTGGTCCCGGAGCTGAGATATTAAAGCTCGCCGAAAGTGAAAAAAACGACTACCCCGGACCTGTCGTTTTGGCCGGGATCCCGACCCCGAGCGAGCGAGCCCAAACCCACCATTTGGGGTGTGAGCCGCCTCTGGGGTGGCCCACTCACACTGGAAAAAGCAATCCCGATGCCGGCTGTGGTCCCGGAGTTGAGATTTCAACCTTTGCCGAAAGTGAAAAAAACGACCAGCCCGGACCTGTCGTTTTGGCCGAGATCCCGACCCCGAGCGAGGGGGTCCAAGCCCACCATTTGGGGTGTGAGCCGCCTCCGGGGTGGCCCACTCACACTGGAAAAAGCAAACCCGATGCCGGCTGTGGTCCCGGAGCTGAGAATTTAACCTTTGCCGAAAGTGAAAAAAACGACCACCCCGGACCTGTCGTTTTGACCGAGATCCCGACCCCGAGCGAGCGAGCCCAAACCCACGATTTGGGGTGTGAGCCGCCTCTGGGTTGGCCCACTCACACTGGAAAAAGCAATCCCGATGCCGGGTGTGGTCCTGGAGCTGAGATATTAAAGCTCGCCGAAAGTGAAAAAAACGACCACCCCGGACCTGTCGTTTTGGCCGAGATCCCGACCCCGAGCGAGCGAGCCCAAACCCACCATTTGGGGTGTGAGCCGCCTCCGGGGTGGCCCACTCACACTGGCAAAAGCAATCCCGATGCCGGCTGTGGTCCCGGAGCTGAGATTTTAACCTTTGCCGAAAGTGAAAAAAATGACCACCCCGGACCTGTCGTTTTGGCCGAGATATTGACCCTGAGCGAGCGGGCCCAAACCCACCATTTGGGGTGTGAGCCGCCTCCGGGGTGGCCCACTCACACTGGAAAAAGCAAACCCGATGCCGGCTGTGGTCCCGGAGCTGAGAATTTAACCTTTGCCGAAAGTGAAAAAAACGACCACCCCGGACCTGTCGTTTTGACCGAGATCCCGACCCCGAGCGAGCGAGCCCAAACCCACGATTTGGGGTGTGAGCTGCCTCCGGGTTGGCCCACTCACACTGGAAAAAGCAATCCCGATGCCGGGTGTGGTCCTGGAGCTGAGATATTAAAGCTCGCCGAAAGTGAAAAAAACGACCACCCCGGACCTGTCGTTTTGGCCGAGATCCCGACACCGAGCGAGCGTGCCCAAACCCACCATTTGGGGTGTGAGCCGCCTCCGGGGTGGCCCACGCTCACAGGAAAAAGCAATCCCGATGCCGGGTGTGGTCCCGGAGCTGAGATATTAAAGCTCGCCGAAAGTGAAAAAAACGACTACCCCGGACCTGTCGTTTTGGCCGGGATCCCGACCCCGAGCGAGCGAGCCCAAACCCACCATTTGGGGTGTGAGCCGCCTCTGGGGTGGCCCACTCACACTGGAAAAAGCAATCCCGATGCCGGCTGTGGTCCCGGAGTTGAGATTTCAACCTTTGCCGAAAGTGAAAAAAACGACCAGCCCGGACCTGTCGTTTTGGCCGAGATCCCGACCCCGAGCGAGGGGGTCCAAGCCCACCATTTGGGGTGTGAGCCGCCTCCGGGGTGGCCCACTCACACTGGAAAAAGCAAACCCGATGCCGGCTGTGGTCCCGGAGCTGAGAATTTAACCTTTGCCGAAAGTGAAAAAAACGACCACCCCGGACCTGTCGTTTTGACCGAGATCCCGACCCCGAGCGAGCGAGCCCAAACCCACGATTTGGGGTGTGAGCCGCCTCTGGGTTGGCCCACTCACACTGGAAAAAGCAATCCCGATGCCGGGTGTGGTCCTGGAGCTGAGATATTAAAGCTCGCCGAAAGTGAAAAAAACGACCACCCCGGACCTGTCGTTTTGGCCGAGATCCCGACCCCGAGCGAGCGAGCCCAAACCCACCATTTGGGGTGTGAGCCGCCTCCGGGGTGGCCCACTCACACTGGCAAAAGCAATCCCGATGCCGGCTGTGGTCCCGGAGCTGAGATTTTAACCTTTGCCGAAAGTGAAAAAAATGACCACCCCGGACCTGTCGTTTTGGCCGAGATATTGACCCTGAGCGAGCGGGCCCAAACCCACCATTTGGGGTGTGAGCCGCCTCCGGGGTGGCCCACTCACACTGGAAAAAGCAAACCCGATGCCGGCTGTGGTCCCGGAGCTGAGAATTTAACCTTTGCCGAAAGTGAAAAAAACGACCACCCCGGACCTGTCGTTTTGACCGAGATCCCGACCCCGAGCGAGCGAGCCCAAACCCACGATTTGGGGTGTGAGCTGCCTCCGGGTTGGCCCACTCACACTGGAAAAAGCAATCCCGATGCCGGGTGTGGTCCTGGAGCTGAGATATTAAAGCTCGCCGAAAGTGAAAAAAACGACCACCCCGGACCTGTCGTTTTGGCCGAGATCCCGACCCCGAGCGAGCGAGCCCAAACCCACCATTTGGGGTGTGAGCCGCCTCCGGGGTGGCCCACTCACACTGGCAAAAGCAATCCCGATGCCGGCTGTGGTCCCGGAGCTGAGATTTTAACCTTTGCCGAAAGTGAAAAAAATGACCACCCCGGACCTGTCGTTTTGGCCGAGATATTGACCCTGAGCGAGCGGGCCCAAACCCACCATTTGGGGTGTGAGCCGCCTCCGGGGTGGCCCACTCACACTGGAAAAAGCAAACCCGATGCCGGCTGTGGTCCCGGAGCTGAGAATTTAACCTTTGCCGAAAGTGAAAAAAACGACCACCCCGGACCTGTCGTTTTGACCGAGATCCCGACCCCGAGCGAGCGAGCCCAAACCCACGATTTGGGGTGTGAGCTGCCTCCGGGTTGGCCCACTCACACTGGAAAAAGCAATCCCGATGCCGGCTGTGGTCCCGGAGCTGAGATTTTAACCTTTGCCGAAAGTGAAAAAAATGACCACCCCGGACCTGTCGTTTTGGCCGAGATCCCGACCCTGAGCGAGCGGACCCAAACCCACCATTTGGGGTGTGAGCCGCCTCCGGGGTGGCCCACTCACACTGGAAAAAGCAAACCCGATGCCGGCTGTGGTCCCGGAGCTGAGAATTTAACCTTTGCCGAAAGTGAAAAAAACGACCACCCCGGACCTGTCGTTTTGACCGAGATCCCGACCCCGAGCGAGCGAGCCCAAACCCACGATTTGGGGTGTGAGCCGCCTCCGGGTTGGCCCACTCACACTGGAAAAAGCAATCCCGATGCAGGCTGTGGTCCCGGAGCTGAGATATGAACCCTGCCCAAAAGTGAAAATAACGACCACCCCGGACCTGTCGTTTTGGCCGAGATCCTGACCCCGAGCGAGCGGGCCCAAACCCACGATTTGGGGTGTGAGCCGCCTCCGGGGTGGCCAACGTTCACTGGAAAAAGCAATCCCGATGCCGGCTGTGGTCCCGGAGCTGAGATATTAAAGCTCGCCGAAAGTGAAAAAAACGACTACCCCGGACCTGTCGTTTTGGCCGGGATCCCGACCCCGAGCGAGCAAGCCCAAACCCACCATTTGGGGTGTGAGCCGCCTCCGGGGTGGCCCACTCACACTGGAAAAAGCAATCCCGATGCCGGCTGTGGTCCCGGAGTTGAGATTTCAACCTTTGCCGAAAGTGAAAAAAACGACCAGCCCGGACCTGTCGTTTTGTCCGAGATCCCGACCCTGAGCGAGCGAGCCCAAACCCACCATTTGGGGTGTGAGCCGCCTCCGGGGTGGCCCACTCACACTGCAAAAAGCAAACCCGATGCCGGCTGTGGTCCCGGAGCTGAGAATTTAACCTTTGCTGAAAGTGAAAAAAACGACCACCCCGGACCTGTCGTTTTGGCCGAGATATTGACCCTGAGCGAGCTGGCCCAAACCCACGATTTGGGGTGTGAGCCGCCTCCGGGGTGGCCCACGCTCACTGGAAAAAGCAATCCCGATGCCGGGTGTGGTCCTGGAGCTGAGATATTAACCCTGCCCGAAAGTGAAAAAAACGACCACCCCAGACCTGTCGTTTTGGCCGAGATCCCGACCCCGAGCGAGGGGGCCCAAACCCACCATTTGGGATGTGAGCCGCCTCCGGGGTGGCCCACTCACACTGGCAAAAGCAATCCCGATGCCGGCTGTGGTCCCGGAGCTGAGATATTAAAGCTCGCCAAAAGTGAAAAAAATGACCACCCCGGACCTGTCGTTTTGGCCGAGATATTGACCCTGAGCGAGCGGGCCCAACCCCACGATTTGGAATGAGAGCCGCCTCTGGGTTGGCCCACTCACACTGGAAAAAGCAATCCCGATGCCGGGTGTGGTCCTGGAGCTGAGATATTAAAGCTCGCCGAAAGTGAAAAAAACGACCACCCCGGACCTGTCGTTTTGGCCGAGATCCCGACCCCGAGCGAGCAAGCCCAAACCCACCATTTGGGGTGTGAGCCGCCTCCGGGTTGGCCCACTCACACTGGCAAAAGCAATCCCGATGCCGGCTGTGGTCCCGGAGCTGAGATATTAAAGCTCGCCAAAAGTGAAAAAAATGACCACCCCGGACCTGTCGTTTTGGCCGAGATATTGACCCTGAGCGAGCGGGCCCAACCCCACGATTTGGAATGAGAGCCGCCTCTGGGTTGGCCCACTCACACTGGAAAAAGCAATCCCGATGCCGGGTGTGGTCCTGGAGCTGAGATATTAAAGCTCGCCGAAAGTGAAAAAAACGACCACCCCGGACCTGTCGTTTTGGCCGAGATCCCGATACCGAGCGAGCGAGCCCAAACCCACCATTTGGGGTGTGAGCCGCCTCCGGGGTGGCCCACTCACACTGGCAAAAGCAATCCCGATGCCGGCTGTGGTCCCGGAGCTGAGATTTTAACCTTTGCCGAAAGTGAAAAAAATGACCACCCCGGACCTGTCGTTTTGGCCGAGATCCCGACCCTGAGCGAGCGGACCCAAACCCACCATTTGGGGTGTGAGCCGCCTCCGGGGTGGCCCACTCACACTGGAAAAAGCAAACCCGATGCCGGCTGTGGTCCCGGAGCTGAGAATTTAACCTTTGCCGAAAGTGAAAAAAACGACCACCCCGGACCTGTCGTTTTGACCGAGATCCCGACCCCGAGCGAGCGAGCCCAAACCCACGATTTGGGGTGTGAGCCGCCTCCGGGTTGGCCCACTCACACTGGAAAAAGCAATCCCGATGCAGGCTGTGGTCCCGGAGCTGAGATATTAACCCTGCCCAAAAGTGAAAATAACGACCACCCCGGACCTGTCGTTTTGGCCGAGATCCTGACCCCGAGCGAGCGGGCCCAAACCCACGATTTGGGGTGTGAGCCGCCTCCGGGGTGGCCAACGTTCACTGGAAAAAGCAATCCCGATGCCGGCTGTGGTCCCGGAGCTGAGATATTAAAGCTCGCCGAAAGTGAAAAAAACGACTACCCCGGACCTGTCGTTTTGGCCGGGATCCCGACCCCGAGCGAGCAAGCCCAAACCCACCATTTGGGGTGTGAGCCGCCTCCGGGGTGGCCCACTCACACTGGCAAAAGCAATCCCGATGCCGGCTGTGGTCCCGGAGCTGAGATTTTAACCTTTGCCCAAAGTGAAAAAAATGACCACCCCGGACCTGTCGTTTTGGCCGAGATATTGACCCTGAGCGAGCGGGCCCAACCCCACGATTTGGGGTGTGAGCAGCCTCCGGGGTGGCCCACGCTCACTGGAAAAAGCAATCCCGATGCCGGCTGTGGTCCCGGAGCTGAGATTTTAACCTTTTCCTGAAAGTGAAAAAAACGATCACCCCGGACCTGTCGTTTTGGCCGAGATCCTGACCCCGAGCGAGCGGGCCCAAACCCACGATTTGGGGTGTGAGCCGCCTCCGGGGTGGCCAACGTTCACTGGAAAAAGCAATCCCGATGCCGGCTGTGGTCCCGGAGCTGAGATATTAAAGCTCGCCGAAAGTGAAAAAAACGACTACCCCGGACCTGTCGTTTTGGCCGGAATCCCGACCCCGAGCGAGCGAGCCCAAACCCACCATTTGGGGTGTGAGCCGCCTCCGGGGTGGCCCACTCACACTGGCAAAAGCAATCCCGATGCCGGCTGTGGTCCCGGAGCTGAGATTTTAACCTTTGCCCAAAGTGAAAAAAATGACCACCCCGGACCTGTCGTTTTGGCCGAGATATTGACCCTGAGCGAGCGGGCCCAACCCCACGATTTGGGGTGTGAGCAGCCTCCGGGGTGGCCCACGCTCACTGGAAAAAGCAATCCCGATGCCGGCTGTGGTCCCGGAGCTGAGATTTTAACCTTTTCCTGAAAGTGAAAAAAACGATCACCCCGGACCTGTCGTTTTGGCCGAGATCCTGACCCCGAGCGAGCGGGCCCAAACCCACGATTTGGGGTGTGAGCCGCCTCCGGGGTGGCCAACGTTCACTGGAAAAAGCAATCCCGATGCCGGCTGTGGTCCCGGAGCTGAGATATTAAAGCTCGCCGAAAGTGAAAAAAACGACTACCCCGGACCTGTCGTTTTGGCCGGAATCCCGACCCCGAGCGAGCGAGCCCAAACCCACCATTTGGGGTGTGAGCCGCCTCTGGGGTGGCCCACTCACACTGGAAAAAGCAATCCCGATGCCGGCTGTGGTCCCGGAGTTGAGATTTCAACCTTTGCCGAAAGTGAAAAAAACGACCAGCCCGGACCTGTCGTTTTGTCCGAGATCCCGACCCTGAGCGAGCGAGCCCAAACCCACCATTTGGGGTGTGAGCCGCCTCCGGGGTGGCCCACTCACACTGGCAAAAGCAATCCCGATGCCGGCTGTGGTCCCGGAGCTGAGATATTAAAGCTCGCCAAAAGTGAAAAAAATGACCACCCCGGACCTGTCGTTTTGGCCGAGATATTGACCCTGAGCGAGCGGGCCCAACCCCACGATTTGGAATGAGAGCCGCCTCTGGGTTGGCCCACTCACACTGGAAAAAGCAATCCCGATGCCGGGTGTGGTCCTGGAGCTGAGATATTAAAGCTCGCCGAAAGTGAAAAAAACGACCACCCCGGACCTGTCGTTTTGGCCGAGATCCCGACCCCGAGCGAGCAAGCCCAAACCCACCATTTGGGGTGTGAGCCGCCTCCGGGTTGGCCCACTCACACTGGCAAAAGCAATCCCGATGCCGGCTGTGGTCCCGGAGCTGAGATATTAAAGCTCGCCAAAAGTGAAAAAAATGACCACCCCGGACCTGTCGTTTTGGCCGAGATATTGACCCTGAGCGAGCGGGCCCAACCCCACGATTTGGAATGAGAGCCGCCTCTGGGTTGGCCCACGCTCACAGGAAAAAGCAATCCCGATGCCGGGTGTGGTCCCGGAGCTGAGATATTAAAGCTCGCCGAAAGTGAAAAAAACGACTACCCCGGACCTGTCGTTTTGGCCGGGATCCCGACCCCGAGCGAGCGAGCCCAAACCCACCATTTGGGGTGTGAGCCGCCTCTGGGGTGGCCCACTCACACTGGAAAAAGCAATCCCGATGCCGGCTGTGGTCCCGGAGTTGAGATTTCAACCTTTGCCGAAAGTGAAAAAAACGACCAGCCCGGACCTGTCGTTTTGGCCGAGATCCCGACCCCGAGCGAGGGGGTCCAAGCCCACCATTTGGGGTGTGAGCCGCCTCCGGGGTGGCCCACTCACACTGGAAAAAGCAAACCCGATGCCGGCTGTGGTCCCGGAGCTGAGAATTTAACCTTTGCCGAAAGTGAAAAAAACGACCACCCCGGACCTGTCGTTTTGACCGAGATCCCGACCCCGAGCGAGCGAGCCCAAACCCACGATTTGGGGTGTGAGCCGCCTCTGGGTTGGCCCACTCACACTGGAAAAAGCAATCCCGATGCCGGGTGTGGTCCTGGAGCTGAGATATTAAAGCTCGCCGAAAGTGAAAAAAACGACCACCCCGGACCTGTCGTTTTGGCCGAGATCCCGACCCCGAGCGAGCGAGCCCAAACCCACCATTTGGGGTGTGAGCCGCCTCCGGGGTGGCCCACTCACACTGGCAAAAGCAATCCCGATGCCGGCTGTGGTCCCGGAGCTGAGATTTTAACCTTTGCCGAAAGTGAAAAAAATGACCACCCCGGACCTGTCGTTTTGGCCGAGATATTGACCCTGAGCGAGCGGGCCCAAACCCACCATTTGGGGTGTGAGCCGCCTCCGGGGTGGCCCACTCACACTGGAAAAAGCAAACCCGATGCCGGCTGTGGTCCCGGAGCTGAGAATTTAACCTTTGCCGAAAGTGAAAAAAACGACCACCCCGGACCTGTCGTTTTGACCGAGATCCCGACCCCGAGCGAGCGAGCCCAAACCCACGATTTGGGGTGTGAGCTGCCTCCGGGTTGGCCCACTCACACTGGAAAAAGCAATCCCGATGCCGGGTGTGGTCCTGGAGCTGAGATATTAAAGCTCGCCGAAAGTGAAAAAAACGACCACCCCGGACCTGTCGTTTTGGCCGAGATCCCGACCCCGAGCGAGCGAGCCCAAACCCACCATTTGGGGTGTGAGCCGCCTCCGGGGTGGCCCACTCACACTGGCAAAAGCAATCCCGATGCCGGCTGTGGTCCCGGAGCTGAGATTTTAACCTTTGCCGAAAGTGAAAAAAATGACCACCCCGGACCTGTCGTTTTGGCCGAGATATTGACCCTGAGCGAGCGGGCCCAAACCCACCATTTGGGGTGTGAGCCGCCTCCGGGGTGGCCCACTCACACTGGAAAAAGCAAACCCGATGCCGGCTGTGGTCCCGGAGCTGAGAATTTAACCTTTGCCGAAAGTGAAAAAAACGACCACCCCGGACCTGTCGTTTTGACCGAGATCCCGACCCCGAGCGAGCGAGCCCAAACCCACGATTTGGGGTGTGAGCTGCCTCCGGGTTGGCCCACTCACACTGGAAAAAGCAATCCCGATGCCGGCTGTGGTCCCGGAGCTGAGATTTTAACCTTTGCCGAAAGTGAAAAAAATGACCACCCCGGACCTGTCGTTTTGGCCGAGATCCCGACCCTGAGCGAGCGGACCCAAACCCACCATTTGGGGTGTGAGCCGCCTCCGGGGTGGCCCACTCACACTGGAAAAAGCAAACCCGATGCCGGCTGTGGTCCCGGAGCTGAGAATTTAACCTTTGCCGAAAGTGAAAAAAACGACCACCCCGGACCTGTCGTTTTGACCGAGATCCCGACCCCGAGCGAGCGAGCCCAAACCCACGATTTGGGGTGTGAGCCGCCTCCGGGTTGGCCCACTCACACTGGAAAAAGCAATCCCGATGCAGGCTGTGGTCCCGGAGCTGAGATATTAACCCTGCCCAAAAGTGAAAATAACGACCACCCCGGACCTGTCGTTTTGGCCGAGATCCTGACCCCGAGCGAGCGGGCCCAAACCCACGATTTGGGGTGTGAGCCGCCTCCGGGGTGGCCAACGTTCACTGGAAAAAGCAATCCCGATGCCGGCTGTGGTCCCGGAGCTGAGATATTAAAGCTCGCCGAAAGTGAAAAAAACGACTACCCCGGACCTGTCGTTTTGGCCGGGATCCCGACCCCGAGCGAGCAAGCCCAAACCCACCATTTGGGGTGTGAGCCGCCTCCGGGGTGGCCCACTCACACTGGAAAAAGCAATCCCGATGCCGGCTGTGGTCCCGGAGTTGAGATTTCAACCTTTGCCGAAAGTGAAAAAAACGACCAGCCCGGACCTGTCGTTTTGTCCGAGATCCCGACCCTGAGCGAGCGAGCCCAAACCCACCATTTGGGGTGTGAGCCGCCTCCGGGGTGGCCCACTCACACTGCAAAAAGCAAACCCGATGCCGGCTGTGGTCCCGGAGCTGAGAATTTAACCTTTGCTGAAAGTGAAAAAAACGACCACCCCGGACCTGTCGTTTTGGCCGAGATATTGACCCTGAGCGAGCTGGCCCAAACCCACGATTTGGGGTGTGAGCCGCCTCCGGGGTGGCCCACGCTCACTGGAAAAAGCAATCCCGATGCCGGGTGTGGTCCTGGAGCTGAGATATTAACCCTGCCCGAAAGTGAAAAAAACGACCACCCCGGACCTGTCGTTTTGGCCGAGATCCCGACCCCGAGCGAGGGGGCCCAAACCCACCATTTGGGATGTGAGCCGCCTCCGGGGTGGCCCACTCACACTGGCAAAAGCAATCCCGATGCCGGCTGTGGTCCCGGAGCTGAGATATTAAAGCTCGCCAAAAGTGAAAAAAATGACCACCCCGGACCTGTCGTTTTGGCCGAGATATTGACCCTGAGCGAGCGGGCCCAACCCCACGATTTGGAATGAGAGCCGCCTCTGGGTTGGCCCACTCACACTGGAAAAAGCAATCCCGATGCCGGGTGTGGTCCTGGAGCTGAGATATTAAAGCTCGCCGAAAGTGAAAAAAACGACCACCCCGGACCTGTCGTTTTGGCCGAGATCCCGACCCCGAGCGAGCAAGCCCAAACCCACCATTTGGGGTGTGAGCCGCCTCCGGGTTGGCCCACTCACACTGGCAAAAGCAATCCCGATGCCGGCTGTGGTCCCGGAGCTGAGATATTAAAGCTCGCCAAAAGTGAAAAAAATGACCACCCCGGACCTGTCGTTTTGGCCGAGATATTGACCCTGAGCGAGCGGGCCCAACCCCACGATTTGGAATGAGAGCCGCCTCTGGGTTGGCCCACTCACACTGGAAAAAGCAATCCCGATGCCGGGTGTGGTCCTGGAGCTGAGATATTAAAGCTCGCCGAAAGTGAAAAAAACGACCACCCCGGACCTGTCGTTTTGGCCGAGATCCCGATACCGAGCGAGCGTGCCCAAACCCACCATTTGGGGTGTGAGCCGCCTCCGGGGTGGCCCACTCACACTGGCAAAAGCAATCCCGATGCCGGCTGTGGTCCCGGAGCTGAGATTTTAACCTTTGCCGAAAGTGAAAAAAATGACCACCCCGGACCTGTCGTTTTGGCCGAGATCCCGACCCTGAGCGAGCGGACCCAAACCCACCATTTGGGGTGTGAGCCGCCTCCGGGGTGGCCCACTCACACTGGAAAAAGCAAACCCGATGCCGTCTGTGGTCCCGGAGCTGAGAATTTAACCTTTGCCGAAAGTGAAAAAAACGACCACCCCGGACCTGTCGTTTTGACCGAGATCCCGACCCCGAGCGAGCGAGCCCAAACCCACGATTTGGGGTGTGAGCCGCCTCCGGGTTGGCCCACTCACACTGGAAAAAGCAATCCCGATGCAGGCTGTGGTCCCGGAGCTGAGATATTAACCCTGCCCAAAAGTGAAAATAACGACCACCCCGGACCTGTCGTTTTGGCCGAGATCCTGACCCCGAGCGAGCGGGCCCAAACCCACGATTTGGGGTGTGAGCCGCCTCCGGGGTGGCCAACGTTCACTGGAAAAAGCAATCCCGATGCCGGCTGTGGTCCCGGAGCTGAGATATTAAAGCTCGCCGAAAGTGAAAAAAACGACTACCCCGGACCTGTCGTTTTGGCCGGGATCCCGACCCCGAGCGAGCAAGCCCAAACCCACCATTTGGGGTGTGAGCCGCCTCCGGGGTGGCCCACTCACACTGGCAAAAGCAATCCCGATGCCGGCTGTGGTCCCGGAGCTGAGATTTTAACCTTTGCCCAAAGTGAAAAAAATGACCACCCCGGACCTGTCGTTTTGGCCGAGATATTGACCCTGAGCGAGCGGGCCCAACCCCACGATTTGGGGTGTGAGCAGCCTCCGGGGTGGCCCACGCTCACTGGAAAAAGCAATCCCGATGCCGGCTGTGGTCCCGGAGCTGAGATTTTAACCTTTTCCTGAAAGTGAAAAAAACGATCACCCCGGACCTGTCGTTTTGGCCGAGATCCTGACCCCGAGCGAGCGGGCCCAAACCCACGATTTGGGGTGTGAGCCGCCTCCGGGGTGGCCAACGTTCACTGGAAAAAGCAATCCCGATGCCGGCTGTGGTCCCGGAGCTGAGATATTAAAGCTCGCCGAAAGTGAAAAAAACGACTACCCCGGACCTGTCGTTTTGGCCGGGATCCCGACCCCGAGCGAGCGAGCCCAAACCCACCATTTGGGGTGTGAGCCGCCTCTGGGGTGGCCCACTCACACTGGAAAAAGCAATCCCGATGCCGGCTGTGGTCCCGGAGTTGAGATTTCAACCTTTGCCGAAAGTGAAAAAAACGACCAGCCCGGACCTGTCGTTTTGGCCGAGATCCCGACCCCGAGCGAGGGGGTCCAAGCCCACCATTTGGGGTGTGAGCCGCCTCCGGGGTGGCCCACTCACACTGGAAAAAGCAAACCCGATGCCGGCTGTGGTCCCGGAGCTGAGAATTTAACCTTTGCCGAAAGTGAAAAAAACGACCACCCCGGACCTGTCGTTTTGACCGAGATCCCGACCCCGAGCGAGCGAGCCCAAACCCACGATTTGGGGTGTGAGCCGCCTCTGGGTTGGCCCACTCACACTGGAAAAAGCAATCCCGATGCCGGGTGTGGTCCTGGAGCTGAGATATTAAAGCTCGCCGAAAGTGAAAAAAACGACCACCCCGGACCTGTCGTTTTGGCCGAGATCCCGACCCCGAGCGAGCGAGCCCAAACCCACCATTTGGGGTGTGAGCCGCCTCCGGGGTGGCCCACTCACACTGGCAAAAGCAATCCCGATGCCGGCTGTGGTCCCGGAGCTGAGATTTTAACCTTTGCCGAAAGTGAAAAAAATGACCACCCCGGACCTGTCGTTTTGGCCGAGATATTGACCCTGAGCGAGCGGGCCCAAACCCACCATTTGGGGTGTGAGCCGCCTCCGGGGTGGCCCACTCACACTGGAAAAAGCAAACCCGATGCCGGCTGTGGTCCCGGAGCTGAGAATTTAACCTTTGCCGAAAGTGAAAAAAACGACCACCCCGGACCTGTCGTTTTGACCGAGATCCCGACCCCGAGCGAGCGAGCCCAAACCCACGATTTGGGGTGTGAGCTGCCTCCGGGTTGGCCCACTCACACTGGAAAAAGCAATCCCGATGCCGGGTGTGGTCCTGGAGCTGAGATATTAAAGCTCGCCGAAAGTGAAAAAAACGACCACCCCGGACCTGTCGTTTTGGCCGAGATCCCGACACCGAGCGAGCGTGCCCAAACCCACCATTTGGGGTGTGAGCCGCCTCCGGGGTGGCCCACGCTCACAGGAAAAAGCAATCCCGATGCCGGGTGTGGTCCCGGAGCTGAGATATTAAAGCTCGCCGAAAGTGAAAAAAACGACTACCCCGGACCTGTCGTTTTGGCCGGGATCCCGACCCCGAGCGAGCGAGCCCAAACCCACCATTTGGGGTGTGAGCCGCCTCTGGGGTGGCCCACTCACACTGGAAAAAGCAATCCCGATGCCGGCTGTGGTCCCGGAGTTGAGATTTCAACCTTTGCCGAAAGTGAAAAAAACGACCAGCCCGGACCTGTCGTTTTGGCCGAGATCCCGACCCCGAGCGAGGGGGTCCAAGCCCACCATTTGGGGTGTGAGCCGCCTCCGGGGTGGCCCACTCACACTGGAAAAAGCAAACCCGATGCCGGCTGTGGTCCCGGAGCTGAGAATTTAACCTTTGCCGAAAGTGAAAAAAACGACCACCCCGGACCTGTCGTTTTGACCGAGATCCCGACCCCGAGCGAGCGAGCCCAAACCCACGATTTGGGGTGTGAGCCGCCTCTGGGTTGGCCCACTCACACTGGAAAAAGCAATCCCGATGCCGGGTGTGGTCCTGGAGCTGAGATATTAAAGCTCGCCGAAAGTGAAAAAAACGACCACCCCGGACCTGTCGTTTTGGCCGAGATCCCGACCCCGAGCGAGCGAGCCCAAACCCACCATTTGGGGTGTGAGCCGCCTCCGGGGTGGCCCACTCACACTGGCAAAAGCAATCCCGATGCCGGCTGTGGTCCCGGAGCTGAGATTTTAACCTTTGCCGAAAGTGAAAAAAATGACCACCCCGGACCTGTCGTTTTGGCCGAGATATTGACCCTGAGCGAGCGGGCCCAAACCCACCATTTGGGGTGTGAGCCGCCTCCGGGGTGGCCCACTCACACTGGAAAAAGCAAACCCGATGCCGGCTGTGGTCCCGGAGCTGAGAATTTAACCTTTGCCGAAAGTGAAAAAAACGACCACCCCGGACCTGTCGTTTTGACCGAGATCCCGACCCCGAGCGAGCGAGCCCAAACCCACGATTTGGGGTGTGAGCTGCCTCCGGGTTGGCCCACTCACACTGGAAAAAGCAATCCCGATGCCGGGTGTGGTCCTGGAGCTGAGATATTAAAGCTCGCCGAAAGTGAAAAAAACGACCACCCCGGACCTGTCGTTTTGGCCGAGATCCCGACCCCGAGCGAGCGAGCCCAAACCCACCATTTGGGGTGTGAGCCGCCTCCGGGGTGGCCCACTCACACTGGCAAAAGCAATCCCGATGCCGGCTGTGGTCCCGGAGCTGAGATTTTAACCTTTGCCGAAAGTGAAAAAAATGACCACCCCGGACCTGTCGTTTTGGCCGAGATATTGACCCTGAGCGAGCGGGCCCAAACCCACCATTTGGGGTGTGAGCCGCCTCCGGGGTGGCCCACTCACACTGGAAAAAGCAAACCCGATGCCGGCTGTGGTCCCGGAGCTGAGAATTTAACCTTTGCCGAAAGTGAAAAAAACGACCACCCCGGACCTGTCGTTTTGACCGAGATCCCGACCCCGAGCGAGCGAGCCCAAACCCACGATTTGGGGTGTGAGCTGCCTCCGGGTTGGCCCACTCACACTGGAAAAAGCAATCCCGATGCCGGCTGTGGTCCCGGAGCTGAGATTTTAACCTTTGCCGAAAGTGAAAAAAATGACCACCCCGGACCTGTCGTTTTGGCCGAGATCCCGACCCTGAGCGAGCGGACCCAAACCCACCATTTGGGGTGTGAGCCGCCTCCGGGGTGGCCCACTCACACTGGAAAAAGCAAACCCGATGCCGGCTGTGGTCCCGGAGCTGAGAATTTAACCTTTGCCGAAAGTGAAAAAAACGACCACCCCGGACCTGTCGTTTTGACCGAGATCCCGACCCCGAGCGAGCGAGCCCAAACCCACGATTTGGGGTGTGAGCCGCCTCCGGGTTGGCCCACTCACACTGGAAAAAGCAATCCCGATGCAGGCTGTGGTCCCGGAGCTGAGATATTAACCCTGCCCAAAAGTGAAAATAACGACCACCCCGGACCTGTCGTTTTGGCCGAGATCCTGACCCCGAGCGAGCGGGCCCAAACCCACGATTTGGGGTGTGAGCCGCCTCCGGGGTGGCCAACGTTCACTGGAAAAAGCAATCCCGATGCCGGCTGTGGTCCCGGAGCTGAGATATTAAAGCTCGCCGAAAGTGAAAAAAACGACTACCCCGGACCTGTCGTTTTGGCCGGGATCCCGACCCCGAGCGAGCAAGCCCAAACCCACCATTTGGGGTGTGAGCCGCCTCCGGGGTGGCCCACTCACACTGGCAAAAGCAATCCCGATGCCGGCTGTGGTCCCGGAGCTGAGATTTTAACCTTTGCCCAAAGTGAAAAAAATGACCACCCCGGACCTGTCGTTTTGGCCGAGATATTGACCCTGAGCGAGCGGGCCCAACCCCACGATTTGGGGTGTGAGCAGCCTCCGGGGTGGCCCACGCTCACTGGAAAAAGCAATCCCGATGCCGGCTGTGGTCCCGGAGCTGAGATTTTAACCTTTTCCTGAAAGTGAAAAAAACGATCACCCCGGACCTGTCGTTTTGGCCGAGATCCTGACCCCGAGCGAGCGGGCCCAAACCCACGATTTGGGGTGTGAGCCGCCTCCGGGGTGGCCAACGTTCACTGGAAAAAGCAATCCCGATGCCGGCTGTGGTCCCGGAGCTGAGATATTAAAGCTCGCCGAAAGTGAAAAAAACGACTACCCCGGACCTGTCGTTTTGGCCGGGATCCCGACCCCGAGCGAGCGAGCCCAAACCCACCATTTGGGGTGTGAGCCGCCTCTGGGGTGGCCCACTCACACTGGAAAAAGCAATCCCGATGCCGGCTGTGGTCCCGGAGTTGAGATTTCAACCTTTGCCGAAAGTGAAAAAAACGACCAGCCCGGACCTGTCGTTTTGGCCGAGATCCCGACCCCGAGCGAGGGGGTCCAAGCCCACCATTTGGGGTGTGAGCCGCCTCCGGGGTGGCCCACTCACACTGGAAAAAGCAAACCCGATGCCGGCTGTGGTCCCGGAGCTGAGAATTTAACCTTTGCCGAAAGTGAAAAAAACGACCACCCCGGACCTGTCGTTTTGACCGAGATCCCGACCCCGAGCGAGCGAGCCCAAACCCACGATTTGGGGTGTGAGCCGCCTCTGGGTTGGCCCACTCACACTGGAAAAAGCAATCCCGATGCCGGGTGTGGTCCTGGAGCTGAGATATTAAAGCTCGCCGAAAGTGAAAAAAACGACCACCCCGGACCTGTCGTTTTGGCCGAGATCCCGACCCCGAGCGAGCGAGCCCAAACCCACCATTTGGGGTGTGAGCCGCCTCCGGGGTGGCCCACTCACACTGGAAAAAGCAAACCCGATGCCGGCTGTGGTCCCGGAGCTGAGAATTTAACCTTTGCCGAAAGTGAAAAAAACGACCACCCCGGACCTGTCGTTTTGACCGAGATCCCGACCCCGAGCGAGCGAGCCCAAACCCACGATTTGGGGTGTGAGCTGCCTCCGGGTTGGCCCACTCACACTGGAAAAAGCAATCCCGATGCCGGGTGTGGTCCTGGAGCTGAGATATTAAAGCTCGCCGAAAGTGAAAAAAACGACCACCCCGGACCTGTCGTTTTGGCCGAGATCCCGACACCGAGCGAGCGTGCCCAAACCCACCATTTGGGGTGTGAGCCGCCTCCGGGGTGGCCCACGCTCACAGGAAAAAGCAATCCCGATGCCGGGTGTGGTCCCGGAGCTGAGATATTAAAGCTCGCCGAAAGTGAAAAAAACGACTACCCCGGACCTGTCGTTTTGGCCGGGATCCCGACCCCGAGCGAGCGAGCCCAAACCCACCATTTGGGGTGTGAGCCGCCTCTGGGGTGGCCCACTCACACTGGAAAAAGCAATCCCGATGCCGGCTTTGGTCCCGGAGCTGAGATTTTAACCTTTGCCGAAAGTGAAAAAAATGACCACCCCGGACCTGTCGTTTTGGCCGAGATCCCGACCCTGAGCGAGCGGACCCAAACCCACCATTTGGGGTGTGAGCCGCCTCCGGGGTGGCCCACTCACACTGGAAAAAGCAAACCCGATGCCGGCTGTGGTCCCGGAGCTGAGAATTTAACCTTTGCCGAAAGTGAAAAAAACGACCACCCCGGACCTGTCGTTTTGACCGAGATCCCGACCCCGAGCGAGCGAGCCCAAACCCACGATTTGGGGTGTGAGCCGCCTCCGGGTTGGCCCACTCACACTGGAAAAAGCAATCCCGATGCAGGCTGTGGTCCCGGAGCTGAGATATTAACCCTGCCCAAAAGTGAAAATAACGACCACCCCGGACCTGTCGTTTTGGCCGAGATCCTGACCCCGAGCGAGCGGGCCCAAACCCACGATTTGGGGTGTGAGCCGCCTCCGGGGTGGCCAACGTTCACTGGAAAAAGCAATCCCGATGCCGGCTGTGGTCCCGGAGCTGAGATATTAAAGCTCGCCGAAAGTGAAAAAAACGACTACCCCGGACCTGTCGTTTTGGCCGGGATCCCGACCCCGAGCGAGCAAGCCCAAACCCACCATTTGGGGTGTGAGCCGCCTCCGGGGTGGCCCACTCACACTGGCAAAAGCAATCCCGATGCCGGCTGTGGTCCCGGAGCTGAGATTTTAACCTTTGCCCAAAGTGAAAAAAATGACCACCCCGGACCTGTCGTTTTGGCCGAGATATTGACCCTGAGCGAGCGGGCCCAACCCCACGATTTGGGGTGTGAGCAGCCTCCGGGGTGGCCCACGCTCACTGGAAAAAGCAATCCCGATGCCGGCTGTGGTCCCGGAGCTGAGATTTTAACCTTTTCCTGAAAGTGAAAAAAACGATCACCCCGGACCTGTCGTTTTGGCTGAGATCCTGACCCCGAGCGAGCGGGCCCAAACCCACGATTTGGGGTGTGAGCCGCCTCCGGGGTGGCCAACGTTCACTGGAAAAAGCAATCCCGATGCCGGCTGTGGTCCCGGAGCTGAGATATTAAAGCTCGCCGAAAGTGAAAAAAACGACTACCCCGGACCTGTCGTTTTGGCCGGGATCCCGACCCCGAGCGAGCGAGCCCAAACCCACCATTTGGGGTGTGAGCCGCCTCTGGGGTGGCCCACTCACACTGGAAAAAGCAATCCCGATGCCGGCTGTGGTCCCGGAGTTGAGATTTCAACCTTTGCCGAAAGTGAAAAAAACGACCAGCCCGGACCTGTCGTTTTGGCCGAGATCCCGACCCCGAGCGAGGGGGTCCAAGCCCACCATTTGGGGTGTGAGCCGCCTCCGGGGTGGCCCACTCACACTGGCAAAAGCAATCCCGATGCCGGCTGTGGTCCCGGAGCTGAGATTTTAACCTTTGCCGAAAGTGAAAAAAATGACCACCCCGGACCTGTCGTTTTGGCCGAGATATTGACCCTGAGCGAGCGGGCCCAAACCCACCATTTGGGGTGTGAGCCGCCTCCGGGGTGGCCCACTCACACTGGAAAAAGCAAACCCGATGCCGGCTGTGGTCCCGGAGCTGAGAATTTAACCTTTGCCGAAAGTGAAAAAAACGACCACCCCGGACCTGTCGTTTTGACCGAGATCCCGACCCCGAGCGAGCGAGCCCAAACCCACGATTTGGGGTGTGAGCTGCCTCCGGGTTGGCCCACTCACACTGGAAAAAGCAATCCCGATGCAGGCTGTGGTCCCGGAGCTGAGATATTAACCCTGCCCAAAAGTGAAAATAACGACCACCCCGGACCTGTCGTTTTGGCCGAGATCCTGACCCCGAGCGAGCGGGCCCAAACCCACGATTTGGGGTGTGAGCCGCCTCCGGGGTGGCCAACGTTCACTGGAAAAAGCAATCCCGATGCCGGCTGTGGTCCCGGAGCTGAGATATTAAAGCTCGCCGAAAGTGAAAAAAACGACTACCCCGGACCTGTCGTTTTGGCCGGGATCCCGACCCCGAGCGAGCAAGCCCAAACCCACCATTTGGGGTGTGAGCCGCCTCCGGGGTGGCCCACTCACACTGGCAAAAGCAATCCCGATGCCGGCTGTGGTCCCGGAGCTGAGATTTTAACCTTTGCCCAAAGTGAAAAAAATGACCACCCCGGACCTGTCGTTTTGGCCGAGATATTGACCCTGAGCGAGCGGGCCCAACCCCACGATTTGGGGTGTGAGCAGCCTCCGGGGTGGCCCACGCTCACTGGAAAAAGCAATCCCGATGCCGGCTGTGGTCCCGGAGCTGAGATTTTAACCTTTTCCTGAAAGTGAAAAAAACGATCACCCCGGACCTGTCGTTTTGGCCGAGATCCTGACCCCGAGCGAGCGGGCCCAAACCCACGATTTGGGGTGTGAGCCGCCTCCGGGGTGGCCAACGTTCACTGGAAAAAGCAATCCCGATGCCGGCTGTGGTCCCGGAGCTGAGATATTAAAGCTCGCCGAAAGTGAAAAAAACGACTACCCCGGACCTGTCGTTTTGGCCGGGATCCCGACCCCGAGCGAGCGAGCCCAAACCCACCATTTGGGGTGTGAGCCGCCTCTGGGGTGGCCCACTCACACTGGAAAAAGCAATCCCGATGCCGGCTGTGGTCCCGGAGTTGAGATTTCAACCTTTGCCGAAAGTGAAAAAAACGACCAGCCCGGACCTGTCGTTTTGGCCGAGATCCCGACCCCGAGCGAGGGGGTCCAAGCCCACCATTTGGGGTGTGAGCCGCCTCCGGGGTGGCCCACTCACACTGGAAAAAGCAAACCCGATGCCGGCTGTGGTCCCGGAGCTGAGAATTTAACCTTTGCCGAAAGTGAAAAAAACGACCACCCCGGACCTGTCGTTTTGGCCGAGATCCCGACCCTGAGCGAGCGGACCCAAACCCACCATTTGGGGTGTGAGCCGCCTCCGGGGTGGCCCACTCACACTGGAAAAAGCAAACCCGATGCCGGCTGTGGTCCCGGAGCTGAGAATTTAACCTTTGCCGAAAGTGAAAAAAACGACCACCCCGGACCTGTCGTTTTGACCGAGATCCCGACCCCGAGCGAGCGAGCCCAAACCCACGATTTGGGGTGTGAGCCGCCTCCGGGTTGGCCCACTCACACTGGAAAAAGCAATCCCGATGCAGGCTGTGGTCCCGGAGCTGAGATATTAACCCTGCCCAAAAGTGAAAATAACGACCACCCCGGACCTGTCGTTTTGGCCGAGATCCTGACCCCGAGCGAGCGGGCCCAAACCCACGATTTGGGGTGTGAGCCGCCTCCGGGGTGGCCAACGTTCACTGGAAAAAGCAATCCCGATGCCGGCTGTGGTCCCGGAGCTGAGATATTAAAGCTCGCCGAAAGTGAAAAAAACGACTACCCCGGACCTGTCGTTTTGGCCGGGATCCCGACCCCGAGCGAGCAAGCCCAAACCCACCATTTGGGGTGTGAGCCGCCTCCGGGGTGGCCCACTCACACTGGCAAAAGCAATCCCGATGCCGGCTGTGGTCCCGGAGCTGAGATTTTAACCTTTGCCCAAAGTGAAAAAAATGACCACCCCGGACCTGTCGTTTTGGCCGAGATATTGACCCTGAGCGAGCGGGCCCAACCCCACGATTTGGGGTGTGAGCAGCCTCCGGGGTGGCCCACGCTCACTGGAAAAAGCAATCCCGATGCCGGCTGTGGTCCCGGAGCTGAGATTTTAACCTTTTCCTGAAAGTGAAAAAAACGATCACCCCGGACCTGTCGTTTTGGCCGAGATCCTGACCCCGAGCGAGCGGGCCCAAACCCACGATTTGGGGTGTGAGCCGCCTCCGGGGTGGCCAACGTTCACTGGAAAAAGCAATCCCGATGCCGGCTGTGGTCCCGGAGCTGAGATATTAAAGCTCGCCGAAAGTGAAAAAAACGACTACCCCGGACCTGTCGTTTTGGCCGGGATCCCGACCCCGAGCGAGCGAGCCCAAACCCACCATTTGGGGTGTGAGCCGCCTCTGGGGTGGCCCACTCACACTGGAAAAAGCAATCCCGATGCCGGCTGTGGTCCCGGAGTTGAGATTTCAACCTTTGCCGAAAGTGAAAAAAACGACCAGCCCGGACCTGTCGTTTTGGCCGAGATCCCGACCCCGAGCGAGGGGGTCCAAGCCCACCATTTGGGGTGTGAGCCGCCTCCGGGGTGGCCCACTCACACTGGAAAAAGCAAACCCGATGCCGGCTGTGGTCCCGGAGCTGAGAATTTAACCTTTGCCGAAAGTGAAAAAAACGACCACCCCGGACCTGTCGTTTTGACCGAGATCCCGACCCCGAGCGAGCGAGCCCAAACCCACGATTTGGGGTGTGAGCCGCCTCTGGGTTGGCCCACTCACACTGGAAAAAGCAATCCCGATGCCGGGTGTGGTCCTGGAGCTGAGATATTAAAGCTCGCCGAAAGTGAAAAAAACGACCACCCCGGACCTGTCGTTTTGGCCGAGATCCCGACCCCGAGCGAGCGAGCCCAAACCCACCATTTGGGGTGTGAGCCGCCTCCGGGGTGGCCCACTCACACTGGCAAAAGCAATCCCGATGCCGGCTGTGGTCCCGGAGCTGAGATTTTAACCTTTGCCGAAAGTGAAAAAAATGACCACCCCGGACCTGTCGTTTTGGCCGAGATATTGACCCTGAGCGAGCGGGCCCAAACCCACCATTTGGGGTGTGAGCCGCCTCCGGGGTGGCCCACTCACACTGGAAAAAGCAAACCCGATGCCGGCTGTGGTCCCGGAGCTGAGAATTTAACCTTTGCCGAAAGTGAAAAAAACGACCACCCCGGACCTGTCGTTTTGACCGAGATCCCGACCCCGAGCGAGCGAGCCCAAACCCACGATTTGGGGTGTGAGCTGCCTCCGGGTTGGCCCACTCACACTGGAAAAAGCAATCCCGATGCCGGGTGTGGTCCTGGAGCTGAGATATTAAAGCTCGCCGAAAGTGAAAAAAACGACCACCCCGGACCTGTCGTTTTGGCCGAGATCCCGACACCGAGCGAGCGTGCCCAAACCCACCATTTGGGGTGTGAGCCGCCTCCGGGGTGGCCCACGCTCACAGGAAAAAGCAATCCCGATGCCGGGTGTGGTCCCGGAGCTGAGATATTAAAGCTCGCCGAAAGTGAAAAAAACGACTACCCCGGACCTGTCGTTTTGGCCGGGATCCCGACCCCGAGCGAGCGAGCCCAAACCCACCATTTGGGGTGTGAGCCGCCTCTGGGGTGGCCCACTCACACTGGAAAAAGCAATCCCGATGCCGGCTTTGGTCCCGGAGCTGAGATTTTAACCTTTGCCGAAAGTGAAAAAAATGACCACCCCGGGCCTGTCGTTTTGGCCGAGATCCCGACCCTGAGCGAGCGGACCCAAACCCACCATTTGGGGTGTGAGCCGCCTCCGGGGTGGCCCACTCACACTGGAAAAAGCAAACCCGATGCCGGCTGTGGTCCCGGAGCTGAGAATTTAACCTTTGCCGAAAGTGAAAAAAACGACCACCCCGGACCTGTCGTTTTGACCGAGATCCCGACCCCGAGCGAGCGAGCCCAAACCCACGATTTGGGGTGTGAGCCGCCTCCGGGTTGGCCCACTCACACTGGAAAAAGCAATCCCGATGCAGGCTGTGGTCCCGGAGCTGAGATATTAACCCTGCCCAAAAGTGAAAATAACGACCACCCCGGACCTGTCGTTTTGGCCGAGATCCTGACCCCGAGCGAGCGGGCCCAAACCCACGATTTGGGGTGTGAGCCGCCTCCGGGGTGGCCAACGTTCACTGGAAAAAGCAATCCCGATGCCGGCTGTGGTCCCGGAGCTGAGATATTAAAGCTCGCCGAAAGTGAAAAAAACGACTACCCCGGACCTGTCGTTTTGGCCGGGATCCCGACCCCGAGCGAGCAAGCCCAAACCCACCATTTGGGGTGTGAGCCGCCTCCGGGGTGGCCCACTCACACTGGCAAAAGCAATCCCGATGCCGGCTGTGGTCCCGGAGCTGAGATTTTAACCTTTGCCCAAAGTGAAAAAAATGACCACCCCGGACCTGTCGTTTTGGCCGAGATATTGACCCTGAGCGAGCGGGCCCAACCCCACGATTTGGGGTGTGAGCAGCCTCCGGGGTGGCCCACGCTCACTGGAAAAAGCAATCCCGATGCCGGCTGTGGTCCCGGAGCTGAGATTTTAACCTTTTCCTGAAAGTGAAAAAAACGATCACCCCGGACCTGTCGTTTTGGCTGAGATCCTGACCCCGAGCGAGCGGGCCCAAACCCACGATTTGGGGTGTGAGCCGCCTCCGGGGTGGCCAACGTTCACTGGAAAAAGCAATCCCGATGCCGGCTGTGGTCCCGGAGCTGAGATATTAAAGCTCGCCGAAAGTGAAAAAAACGACTACCCCGGACCTGTCGTTTTGGCCGGGATCCCGACCCCGAGCGAGCGAGCCCAAACCCACCATTTGGGGTGTGAGCCGCCTCTGGGGTGGCCCACTCACACTGGAAAAAGCAATCCCGATGCCGGCTGTGGTCCCGGAGTTGAGATTTCAACCTTTGCCGAAAGTGAAAAAAACGACCAGCCCGGACCTGTCGTTTTGGCCGAGATCCCGACCCCGAGCGAGGGGGTCCAAGCCCACCATTTGGGGTGTGAGCCGCCTCCGGGGTGGCCCACTCACACTGGCAAAAGCAATCCCGATGCCGGCTGTGGTCCCGGAGCTGAGATTTTAACCTTTGCCGAAAGTGAAAAAAATGACCACCCCGGACCTGTCGTTTTGGCCGAGATATTGACCCTGAGCGAGCGGGCCCAAACCCACCATTTGGGGTGTGAGCCGCCTCCGGGGTGGCCCACTCACACTGGAAAAAGCAAACCCGATGCCGGCTGTGGTCCCGGAGCTGAGAATTTAACCTTTGCCGAAAGTGAAAAAAACGACCACCCCGGACCTGTCGTTTTGACCGAGATCCCGACCCCGAGCGAGCGAGCCCAAACCCACGATTTGGGGTGTGAGCTGCCTCCGGGTTGGCCCACTCACACTGGAAAAAGCAATCCCGATGCAGGCTGTGGTCCCGGAGCTGAGATATTAACCCTGCCCAAAAGTGAAAATAACGACCACCCCGGACCTGTCGTTTTGGCCGAGATCCTGACCCCGAGCGAGCGGGCCCAAACCCACGATTTGGGGTGTGAGCCGCCTCCGGGGTGGCCAACGTTCACTGGAAAAAGCAATCCCGATGCCGGCTGTGGTCCCGGAGCTGAGATATTAAAGCTCGCCGAAAGTGAAAAAAACGACTACCCCGGACCTGTCGTTTTGGCCGGGATCCCGACCCCGAGCGAGCAAGCCCAAACCCACCATTTGGGGTGTGAGCCGCCTCCGGGGTGGCCCACTCACACTGGCAAAAGCAATCCCGATGCCGGCTGTGGTCCCGGAGCTGAGATTTTAACCTTTGCCCAAAGTGAAAAAAATGACCACCCCGGACCTGTCGTTTTGGCCGAGATATTGACCCTGAGCGAGCGGGCCCAACCCCACGATTTGGGGTGTGAGCAGCCTCCGGGGTGGCCCACGCTCACTGGAAAAAGCAATCCCGATGCCGGCTGTGGTCCCGGAGCTGAGATTTTAACCTTTTCCTGAAAGTGAAAAAAACGATCACCCCGGACCTGTCGTTTTGGCCGAGATCCTGACCCCGAGCGAGCGGGCCCAAACCCACGATTTGGGGTGTGAGCCGCCTCCGGGGTGGCCAACGTTCACTGGAAAAAGCAATCCCGATGCCGGCTGTGGTCCCGGAGCTGAGATATTAAAGCTCGCCGAAAGTGAAAAAAACGACTACCCCGGACCTGTCGTTTTGGCCGGGATCCCGACCCCGAGCGAGCGAGCCCAAACCCACCATTTGGGGTGTGAGCCGCCTCTGGGGTGGCCCACTCACACTGGAAAAAGCAATCCCGATGCCGGCTGTGGTCCCGGAGTTGAGATTTCAACCTTTGCCGAAAGTGAAAAAAACGACCAGCCCGGACCTGTCGTTTTGGCCGAGATCCCGACCCCGAGCGAGGGGGTCCAAGCCCACCATTTGGGGTGTGAGCCGCCTCCGGGGTGGCCCACTCACACTGGAAAAAGCAAACCCGATGCCGGCTGTGGTCCCGGAGCTGAGAATTTAACCTTTGCCGAAAGTGAAAAAAACGACCACCCCGGACCTGTCGTTTTGACCGAGATCCCGACCCCGAGCGAGCGAGCCCAAACCCACGATTTGGGGTGTGAGCCGCCTCTGGGTTGGCCCACTCACACTGGAAAAAGCAATCCCGATGCCGGGTGTGGTCCTGGAGCTGAGATATTAAAGCTCGCCGAAAGTGAAAAAAACGACCACCCCGGACCTGTCGTTTTGGCCGAGATCCCGACCCCGAGCGAGCGAGCCCAAACCCACCATTTGGGGTGTGAGCCGCCTCCGGGGTGGCCCACTCACACTGGCAAAAGCAATCCCGATGCCGGCTGTGGTCCCGGAGCTGAGATTTTAACCTTTGCCGAAAGTGAAAAAAATGACCACCCCGGACCTGTCGTTTTGGCCGAGATATTGACCCTGAGCGAGCGGGCCCAAACCCACCATTTGGGGTGTGAGCCGCCTCCGGGGTGGCCCACTCACACTGGAAAAAGCAAACCCGATGCCGGCTGTGGTCCCGGAGCTGAGAATTTAACCTTTGCCGAAAGTGAAAAAAACGACCACCCCGGACCTGTCGTTTTGACCGAGATCCCGACCCCGAGCGAGCGAGCCCAAACCCACGATTTGGGGTGTGAGCTGCCTCCGGGTTGGCCCACTCACACTGGAAAAAGCAATCCCGATGCCGGGTGTGGTCCTGGAGCTGAGATATTAAAGCTCGCCGAAAGTGAAAAAAACGACCACCCCGGACCTGTCGTTTTGGCCGAGATCCCGACACCGAGCGAGCGTGCCCAAACCCACCATTTGGGGTGTGAGCCGCCTCCGGGGTGGCCCACGCTCACAGGAAAAAGCAATCCCGATGCCGGGTGTGGTCCCGGAGCTGAGATATTAAAGCTCGCCGAAAGTGAAAAAAACGACTACCCCGGACCTGTCGTTTTGGCCGGGATCCCGACCCCGAGCGAGCGAGCCCAAACCCACCATTTGGGGTGTGAGCCGCCTCTGGGGTGGCCCACTCACACTGGAAAAAGCAATCCCGATGCCGGCTGTGGTCCCGGAGTTGAGATTTCAACCTTTGCCGAAAGTGAAAAAAACGACCAGCCCGGACCTGTCGTTTTGGCCGAGATCCCGACCCCGAGCGAGGGGGTCCAAGCCCACCATTTGGGGTGTGAGCCGCCTCCGGGGTGGCCCACTCACACTGGAAAAAGCAAACCCGATGCCGGCTGTGGTCCCGGAGCTGAGAATTTAACCTTTGCCGAAAGTGAAAAAAACGACCACCCCGGACCTGTCGTTTTGACCGAGATCCCGACCCCGAGCGAGCGAGCCCAAACCCACGATTTGGGGTGTGAGCCGCCTCTGGGTTGGCCCACTCACACTGGAAAAAGCAATCCCGATGCCGGGTGTGGTCCTGGAGCTGAGATATTAAAGCTCGCCGAAAGTGAAAAAAACGACCACCCCGGACCTGTCGTTTTGGCCGAGATCCCGACCCCGAGCGAGCGAGCCCAAACCCACCATTTGGGGTGTGAGCCGCCTCCGGGGTGGCCCACTCACACTGGCAAAAGCAATCCCGATGCCGGCTGTGGTCCCGGAGCTGAGATTTTAACCTTTGCCGAAAGTGAAAAAAATGACCACCCCGGACCTGTCGTTTTGGCCGAGATATTGACCCTGAGCGAGCGGGCCCAAACCCACCATTTGGGGTGTGAGCCGCCTCCGGGGTGGCCCACTCACACTGGAAAAAGCAAACCCGATGCCGGCTGTGGTCCCGGAGCTGAGAATTTAACCTTTGCCGAAAGTGAAAAAAACGACCACCCCGGACCTGTCGTTTTGACCGAGATCCCGACCCCGAGCGAGCGAGCCCAAACCCACGATTTGGGGTGTGAGCTGCCTCCGGGTTGGCCCACTCACACTGGAAAAAGCAATCCCGATGCCGGGTGTGGTCCTGGAGCTGAGATATTAAAGCTCGCCGAAAGTGAAAAAAACGACCACCCCGGACCTGTCGTTTTGGCCGAGATCCCGACCCCGAGCGAGCGAGCCCAAACCCACCATTTGGGGTGTGAGCCGCCTCCGGGGTGGCCCACTCACACTGGCAAAAGCAATCCCGATGCCGGCTGTGGTCCCGGAGCTGAGATTTTAACCTTTGCCGAAAGTGAAAAAAATGACCACCCCGGACCTGTCGTTTTGGCCGAGATATTGACCCTGAGCGAGCGGGCCCAAACCCACCATTTGGGGTGTGAGCCGCCTCCGGGGTGGCCCACTCACACTGGAAAAAGCAAACCCGATGCCGGCTGTGGTCCCGGAGCTGAGAATTTAACCTTTGCCGAAAGTGAAAAAAACGACCACCCCGGACCTGTCGTTTTGACCGAGATCCCGACCCCGAGCGAGCGAGCCCAAACCCACGATTTGGGGTGTGAGCTGCCTCCGGGTTGGCCCACTCACACTGGAAAAAGCAATCCCGATGCCGGGTGTGGTCCTGGAGCTGAGATATTAAAGCTCGCCGAAAGTGAAAAAAACGACCACCCCGGACCTGTCGTTTTGGCCGAGATCCCGACACCGAGCGAGCGTGCCCAAACCCACCATTTGGGGTGTGAGCCGCCTCCGGGGTGGCCCACGCTCACAGGAAAAAGCAATCCCGATGCCGGGTGTGGTCCCGGAGCTGAGATATTAAAGCTCGCCGAAAGTGAAAAAAACGACTACCCCGGACCTGTCGTTTTGGCCGGGATCCCGACCCCGAGCGAGCGAGCCCAAACCCACCATTTGGGGTGTGAGCCGCCTCTGGGGTGGCCCACTCACACTGGAAAAAGCAATCCCGATGCCGGCTGTGGTCCCGGAGTTGAGATTTCAACCTTTGCCGAAAGTGAAAAAAACGACCAGCCCGGACCTGTCGTTTTGGCCGAGATCCCGACCCCGAGCGAGGGGGTCCAAGCCCACCATTTGGGGTGTGAGCCGCCTCCGGGGTGGCCCACTCACACTGGAAAAAGCAAACCCGATGCCGGCTGTGGTCCCGGAGCTGAGAATTTAACCTTTGCCGAAAGTGAAAAAAACGACCACCCCGGACCTGTCGTTTTGACCGAGATCCCGACCCCGAGCGAGCGAGCCCAAACCCACGATTTGGGGTGTGAGCCGCCTCTGGGTTGGCCCACTCACACTGGAAAAAGCAATCCCGATGCCGGGTGTGGTCCTGGAGCTGAGATATTAAAGCTCGCCGAAAGTGAAAAAAACGACCACCCCGGACCTGTCGTTTTGGCCGAGATCCCAACCCCGAGCGAGCGAGCCCAAACCCACCATTTGGGGTGTGAGCCGCCTCCGGGGTGGCCCACTCACACTGGCAAAAGCAATCCCGATGCCGGCTGTGGTCCCGGAGCTGAGATTTTAACCTTTGCCGAAAGTGAAAAAAATGACCACCCCGGACCTGTCGTTTTGGCCGAGATATTGACCCTGAGCGAGCGGGCCCAAACCCACCATTTGGGGTGTGAGCCGCCTCCGGGGTGGCCCACTCACACTGGAAAAAGCAAACCCGATGCCGGCTGTGGTCCCGGAGCTGAGAATTTAACCTTTGCCGAAAGTGAAAAAAACGACCACCCCGGACCTGTCGTTTTGACCGAGATCCCGACCCCGAGCGAGCGAGCCCAAACCCACGATTTGGGGTGTGAGCTGCCTCCGGGTTGGCCCACTCACACTGGAAAAAGCAATCCCGATGCCGGGTGTGGTCCTGGAGCTGAGATATTAAAGCTCGCCGAAAGTGAAAAAAACGACCACCCCGGACCTGTCGTTTTGGCCGAGATCCCGACACCGAGCGAGCGTGCCCAAACCCACCATTTGGGGTGTGAGCTGCCTCCGGGTTGGCCCACGCTCACAGGAAAAAGCAATCCCGATGCCGGGTGTGGTCCTGGAGCTGAGATATTAAAGCTCGCCGAAAGTGAAAAAAACGACCACCCCGGACCTGTCGTTTTGGCCGAGATCCCGACACCGAGCGAGCGTGCCCAAACCCACCATTTGGGGTGTGAGCCGCCTCCGGGGTGGCCCACGCTCACAGGAAAAAGCAATCCCGATGCCGGGTGTGGTCCCGGAGCTGAGATATTAAAGCTCGCCGAAAGTGAAAAAAACGACTACCCCGGACCTGTCGTTTTGGCCGGGATCCCGACCCCGAGCGAGCGAGCCCAAACCCACCATTTGGGGTGTGAGCCGCCTCTGGGGTGGCCCACTCACACTGGAAAAAGCAATCCCGATGCCGGCTGTGGTCCCGGAGTTGAGATTTCAACCTTTGCCGAAAGTGAAAAAAACGACCAGCCCGGACCTGTCGTTTTGGCCGAGATCCCGACCCCGAGCGAGGGGGTCCAAGCCCACCATTTGGGGTGTGAGCCGCCTCCGGGGTGGCCCACTCACACTGGAAAAAGCAAACCCGATGCCGGCTGTGGTCCCGGAGCTGAGAATTTAACCTTTGCCGAAAGTGAAAAAAACGACCACCCCGGACCTGTCGTTTTGACCGAGATCCCGACCCCGAGCGAGCGAGCCCAAACCCACGATTTGGGGTGTGAGCTGCCTCCGGGTTGGCCCACTCACACTGGAAAAAGCAATCCCGATGCCGGGTGTGGTCCTGGAGCTGAGATATTAAAGCTCGCCGAAAGTGAAAAAAACGACCACCCCGGACCTGTCGTTTTGGCCGAGATCCCGACCCCGAGCGAGCGAGCCCAAACCCACCATTTGGGGTGTGAGCCGCCTCCGGGGTGGCCCACTCACACTGGCAAAAGCAATCCCGATGCCGGCTGTGGTCCCGGAGCTGAGATTTTAACCTTTGCCGAAAGTGAAAAAAATGACCACCCCGGACCTGTCGTTTTGGCCGAGATATTGACCCTGAGCGAGCGGGCCCAAACCCACCATTTGGGGTGTGAGCCGCCTCCGGGGTGGCCCACTCACACTGGAAAAAGCAAACCCGATGCCGGCTGTGGTCCCGGAGCTGAGAATTTAACCTTTGCCGAAAGTGAAAAAAACGACCACCCCGGACCTGTCGTTTTGACCGAGATCCCGACCCCGAGCGAGCGAGCCCAAACCCACGATTTGGGGTGTGAGCTGCCTCCGGGTTGGCCCACTCACACTGGAAAAAGCAATCCCGATGCCGGCTGTGGTCCCGGAGCTGAGATTTTAACCTTTGCCGAAAGTGAAAAAAATGACCACCCCGGACCTGTCGTTTTGGCCGAGATCCCGACCCTGAGCGAGCGGACCCAAACCCACCATTTGGGGTGTGAGCCGCCTCCGGGGTGGCCCACTCACACTGGAAAAAGCAAACCCGATGCCGGCTGTGGTCCCGGAGCTGAGAATTTAACCTTTGCCGAAAGTGAAAAAAACGACCACCCCGGACCTGTCGTTTTGACCGAGATCCCGACCCCGAGCGAGCGAGCCCAAACCCACGATTTGGGGTGTGAGCCGCCTCCGGGTTGGCCCACTCACACTGGAAAAAGCAATCCCGATGCAGGCTGTGGTCCCGGAGCTGAGATATTAACCCTGCCCAAAAGTGAAAATAACGACCACCCCGGACCTGTCGTTTTGGCCGAGATCCTGACCCCGAGCGAGCGGGCCCAAACCCACGATTTGGGGTGTGAGCCGCCTCCGGGGTGGCCAACGTTCACTGGAAAAAGCAATCCCGATGCCGGCTGTGGTCCCGGAGCTGAGATATTAAAGCTCGCCGAAAGTGAAAAAAACGACTACCCCGGACCTGTCGTTTTGGCCGGGATCCCGACCCCGAGCGAGCAAGCCCAAACCCACCATTTGGGGTGTGAGCCGCCTCCGGGGTGGCCCACTCACACTGGCAAAAGCAATCCCGATGCCGGCTGTGGTCCCGGAGCTGAGATTTTAACCTTTGCCCAAAGTGAAAAAAATGACCACCCCGGACCTGTCATTTTGGCCGAGATATTGACCCTGAGCGAGCGGGCCCAACCCCACGATTTGGGGTGTGAGCAGCCTCCGGGGTGGCCCACGCTCACTGGAAAAAGCAATCCCGATGCCGGCTGTGGTCCCGGAGCTGAGATTTTAACCTTTTCCTGAAAGTGAAAAAAACGATCACCCCGGACCTGTCGTTTTGGCCGAGATCCTGACCCCGAGCGAGCGGGCCCAAACCCACGATTTGGGGTGTGAGCCGCCTCCGGGGTGGCCAACGTTCACTGGAAAAAGCAATCCCGATGCCGGCTGTGGTCCCGGAGCTGAGATATTAAAGCTCGCCGAAAGTGAAAAAAACGACTACCCCGGACCTGTCGTTTTGGCCGGGATCCCGACCCCGAGCGAGCGAGCCCAAACCCACCATTTGGGGTGTGAGCCGCCTCTGGGGTGGCCCACTCACACTGGAAAAAGCAATCCCGATGCCGGCTGTGGTCCCGGAGTTGAGATTTCAACCTTTGCCGAAAGTGAAAAAAACGACCAGCCCGGACCTGTCGTTTTGGCCGAGATCCCGACCCCGAGCGAGGGGGTCCAAGCCCACCATTTGGGGTGTGAGCCGCCTCCGGGGTGGCCCACTCACACTGGAAAAAGCAAACCCGATGCCGGCTGTGGTCCCGGAGCTGAGAATTTAACCTTTGCCGAAAGTGAAAAAAACGACCACCCCGGACCTGTCGTTTTGACCGAGATCCCGACCCCGAGCGAGCGAGCCCAAACCCACGATTTGGGGTGTGAGCCGCCTCTGGGTTGGCCCACTCACACTGGAAAAAGCAATCCCGATGCCGGGTGTGGTCCTGGAGCTGAGATATTAAAGCTCGCCGAAAGTGAAAAAAACGACCACCCCGGACCTGTCGTTTTGGCCGAGATCCCGACCCCGAGCGAGCGAGCCCAAACCCACCATTTGGGGTGTGAGCCGCCTCCGGGGTGGCCCACTCACACTGGCAAAAGCAATCCCGATGCCGGCTGTGGTCCCGGAGCTGAGATTTTAACCTTTGCCGAAAGTGAAAAAAATGACCACCCCGGACCTGTCGTTTTGGCCGAGATATTGACCCTGAGCGAGCGGGCCCAAACCCACCATTTGGGGTGTGAGCCGCCTCCGGGGTGGCCCACTCACACTGGAAAAAGCAAACCCGATGCCGGCTGTGGTCCCGGAGCTGAGAATTTAACCTTTGCCGAAAGTGAAAAAAACGACCACCCCGGACCTGTCGTTTTGACCGAGATCCCGACCCCGAGCGAGCGAGCCCAAACCCACGATTTGGGGTGTGAGCTGCCTCCGGGTTGGCCCACTCACACTGGAAAAAGCAATCCCGATGCCGGGTGTGGTCCTGGAGCTGAGATATTAAAGCTCGCCGAAAGTGAAAAAAACGACCACCCCGGACCTGTCGTTTTGGCCGAGATCCCGACACCGAGCGAGCGTGCCCAAACCCACCATTTGGGGTGTGAGCCGCCTCCGGGGTGGCCCACGCTCACAGGAAAAAGCAATCCCGATGCCGGGTGTGGTCCCGGAGCTGAGATATTAAAGCTCGCCGAAAGTGAAAAAAACGACTACCCCGGACCTGTCGTTTTGGCCGGGATCCCGACCCCGAGCGAGCGAGCCCAAACCCACCATTTGGGGTGTGAGCCGCCTCTGGGGTGGCCCACTCACACTGGAAAAAGCAATCCCGATGCCGGCTGTGGTCCCGGAGTTGAGATTTCAACCTTTGCCGAAAGTGAAAAAAACGACCAGCCCGGACCTGTCGTTTTGGCCGAGATCCCGACCCCGAGCGAGGGGGTCCAAGCCCACCATTTGGGGTGTGAGCCGCCTCCGGGGTGGCCCACTCACACTGGAAAAAGCAAACCCGATGCCGGCTGTGGTCCCGGAGCTGAGAATTTAACCTTTGCCGAAAGTGAAAAAAACGACCACCCCGGACCTGTCGTTTTGACCGAGATCCCGACCCCGAGCGAGCGAGCCCAAACCCACGATTTGGGGTGTGAGCCGCCTCTGGGTTGGCCCACTCACACTGGAAAAAGCAATCCCGATGCCGGGTGTGGTCCTGGAGCTGAGATATTAAAGCTCGCCGAAAGTGAAAAAAACGACCACCCCGGACCTGTCGTTTTGGCCGAGATCCCGACCCCGAGCGAGCGAGCCCAAACCCACCATTTGGGGTGTGAGCCGCCTCCGGGGTGGCCCACTCACACTGGCAAAAGCAATCCCGATGCCGGCTGTGGTCCCGGAGCTGAGATTTTAACCTTTGCCGAAAGTGAAAAAAATGACCACCCCGGACCTGTCGTTTTGGCCGAGATATTGACCCTGAGCGAGCGGGCCCAAACCCACCATTTGGGGTGTGAGCCGCCTCCGGGGTGGCCCACTCACACTGGAAAAAGCAAACCCGATGCCGGCTGTGGTCCCGGAGCTGAGAATTTAACCTTTGCCGAAAGTGAAAAAAACGACCACCCCGGACCTGTCGTTTTGACCGAGATCCCGACCCCGAGCGAGCGAGCCCAAACCCACGATTTGGGGTGTGAGCTGCCTCCGGGTTGGCCCACTCACACTGGAAAAAGCAATCCCGATGCCGGGTGTGGTCCTGGAGCTGAGATATTAAAGCTCGCCGAAAGTGAAAAAAACGACCACCCCGGACCTGTCGTTTTGGCCGAGATCCCGACACCGAGCGAGCGTGCCCAAACCCACCATTTGGGGTGTGAGCCGCCTCCGGGGTGGCCCACGCTCACAGGAAAAAGCAATCCCGATGCCGGGTGTGGTCCCGGAGCTGAGATATTAAAGCTCGCCGAAAGTGAAAAAAACGACTACCCCGGACCTGTCGTTTTGGCCGGGATCCCGACCCCGAGCGAGCGAGCCCAAACCCACCATTTGGGGTGTGAGCCGCCTCTGGGGTGGCCCACTCACACTGGAAAAAGCAATCCCGATGCCGGCTGTGGTCCCGGAGTTGAGATTTCAACCTTTGCCGAAAGTGAAAAAAACGACCAGCCCGGACCTGTCGTTTTGGCCGAGATCCCGACCCCGAGCGAGGGGGTCCAAGCCCACCATTTGGGGTGTGAGCCGCCTCCGGGGTGGCCCACTCACACTGGAAAAAGCAAACCCGATGCCGGCTGTGGTCCCGGAGCTGAGAATTTAACCTTTGCCGAAAGTGAAAAAAACGACCACCCCGGACCTGTCGTTTTGACCGAGATCCCGACCCCGAGCGAGCGAGCCCAAACCCACGATTTGGGGTGTGAGCTGCCTCCGGGTTGGCCCACTCACACTGGAAAAAGCAATCCCGATGCCGGGTGTGGTCCTGGAGCTGAGATATTAAAGCTCGCCGAAAGTGAAAAAAACGACCACCCCGGACCTGTCGTTTTGGCCGAGATCCCGACACCGAGCGAGCGTGCCCAAACCCACCATTTGGGGTGTGAGCCGCCTCCGGGGTGGCCCACGCTCACAGGAAAAAGCAATCCCGATGCCGGGTGTGGTCCCGGAGCTGAGATATTAAAGCTCGCCGAAAGTGAAAAAAACGACTACCCCGGACCTGTCGTTTTGGCCGGGATCCCGACCCCGAGCGAGCGAGCCCAAACCCACCATTTGGGGTGTGAGCCGCCTCTGGGGTGGCCCACTCACACTGGAAAAAGCAATCCCGATGCCGGCTGTGGTCCCGGAGTTGAGATTTCAACCTTTGCCGAAAGTGAAAAAAACGACCAGCCCGGACCTGTCGTTTTGGCCGAGATCCCGACCCCGAGCGAGGGGGTCCAAGCCCACCATTTGGGGTGTGAGCCGCCTCCGGGGTGGCCCACTCACACTGGAAAAAGCAAACCCGATGCCGGCTGTGGTCCCGGAGCTGAGAATTTAACCTTTGCCGAAAGTGAAAAAAACGACCACCCCGGACCTGTCGTTTTGACCGAGATCCCGACCCCGAGCGAGCGAGCCCAAACCCACGATTTGGGGTGTGAGCCGCCTCTGGGTTGGCCCACTCACACTGGAAAAAGCAATCCCGATGCCGGGTGTGGTCCTGGAGCTGAGATATTAAAGCTCGCCGAAAGTGAAAAAAACGACCACCCCGGACCTGTCGTTTTGGCCGAGATCCCGACCCCGAGCGAGCGAGCCCAAACCCACCATTTGGGGTGTGAGCCGCCTCCGGGGTGGCCCACTCACACTGGCAAAAGCAATCCCGATGCCGGCTGTGGTCCCGGAGCTGAGATTTTAACCTTTGCCGAAAGTGAAAAAAATGACCACCCCGGACCTGTCGTTTTGGCCGAGATATTGACCCTGAGCGAGCGGGCCCAAACCCACCATTTGGGGTGTGAGCCGCCTCCGGGGTGGCCCACTCACACTGGAAAAAGCAAACCCGATGCCGGCTGTGGTCCCGGAGCTGAGAATTTAACCTTTGCCGAAAGTGAAAAAAACGACCACCCCGGACCTGTCGTTTTGACCGAGATCCCGACCCCGAGCGAGCGAGCCCAAACCCACGATTTGGGGTGTGAGCTGCCTCCGGGTTGGCCCACTCACACTGGAAAAAGCAATCCCGATGCCGGGTGTGGTCCTGGAGCTGAGATATTAAAGCTCGCCGAAAGTGAAAAAAACGACCACCCCGGACCTGTCGTTTTGGCCGAGATCCCGACCCCGAGCGAGCGAGCCCAAACCCACCATTTGGGGTGTGAGCCGCCTCCGGGGTGGCCCACTCACACTGGCAAAAGCAATCCCGATGCCGGCTGTGGTCCCGGAGCTGAGATTTTAACCTTTGCCGAAAGTGAAAAAAATGACCACCCCGGACCTGTCGTTTTGGCCGAGATATTGACCCTGAGCGAGCGGGCCCAAACCCACCATTTGGGGTGTGAGCCGCCTCCGGGGTGGCCCACTCACACTGGAAAAAGCAAACCCGATGCCGGCTGTGGTCCCGGAGCTGAGAATTTAACCTTTGCCGAAAGTGAAAAAAACGACCACCCCGGACCTGTCGTTTTGACCGAGATCCCGACCCCGAGCGAGCGAGCCCAAACCCACGATTTGGGGTGTGAGCTGCCTCCGGGTTGGCCCACTCACACTGGAAAAAGCAATCCCGATGCCGGGTGTGGTCCTGGAGCTGAGATATTAAAGCTCGCCGAAAGTGAAAAAAACGACCACCCCGGACCTGTCGTTTTGGCCGAGATCCCGACACCGAGCGAGCGTGCCCAAACCCACCATTTGGGGTGTGAGCCGCCTCCGGGGTGGCCCACGCTCACAGGAAAAAGCAATCCCGATGCCGGGTGTGGTCCCGGAGCTGAGATTTTAACCTTTGCCGAAAGTGAAAAAAATGACTACCCCGGACCTGTCGTTTTGGCCGGGATCCCGACCCCGAGCGAGCAAGTCCAAACCCACCATTTGGGGTGTGAGCCGCCTCCGGGGTGGCCCACTCACACTGGCAAAAGCAATCCCGATGCCGGCTGTGGTCCCGGAGCTGAGATTTTAACCTTTGCCGAAAGTGAAAAAAATGACCACCCCGGACCTGTCGTTTTGGCCGAGATATTGACCCTGAGCGAGCGGGCCCAACCCCACGATTTGGGGTGTGAGCAGCCTCCGGGGTGGCCCACGCTCACTGGAAAAAGCAATCCCGATGCCGGCTGTGGTCCCGGAGCTGAGATATTAAAGCTCGCCGAAAGTGAAAAAAACGACTACCCCGGACCTGTCGTTTTGGCCGGGTTCCTGACCCTGAGCGAGCGAGCCCAAACCCACCATTTGGGGTGTGAGCCGCCTCTGGGGTGGCCCACTCACACTGGAAAAAGCAATCCCGATGCCGGCTGTGGTCCCGGAGTTGAGATTTCAACCTTTGCCGAAAGTGAAAAAAACGACCAGCCCGGACCTGTCGTTTTGGCCGAGATATTGACCCTGAGCGAGCGGGCCCAACCCCACGATTTGGGGTGTGAGCAGCCTCCGGGGTGGCCCACGCTCACAGGAAAAAGCAATCCCGATGCCGGGTGTGGTCCCGGAGCTGAGATTTTAACCTTTGCCGAAAGTGAAAAAAATGACCACCCCGGACCTGTCGTTTTGGCCGAGATATTGACCCTGAGCGAGCGGGCCCAAACCCACCATTTGGGGTGTGAGCCGCCTCCGGGGTGGCCCACTCACACTGGAAAAAGCAAACCCGATGCCGGCTGTGGTCCCGGAGCTGAGAATTTAACCTTTGCCGAAAGTGAAAAAAACGACCACCCCGGACCTGTCGTTTTGACCGAGATCCCGACACCGAGCGAGCGAGCCCAAACCCACCATTTGGGGTGTGAGCCGCCTCCGGGTTGGCCCACTCACACTGGAAAAAGCAATCCCGATGCCGGGTGTGGTCCTGGAGCTGAGATATTAAAGCTCGCCGAAAGTGAAAAAAACGACCACCCCGGACCTGTCGTTTTGGCCGAGATCCCGACACCGAGCGAGCGTGCCCAAACCCACCATTTGGGGTGTGAGCCGCCTCCGGGGTGGCCCACGCTCACAGGAAAAAGCAATCCCGATGCCGGCTGTGGTCCCGGAGCTGAGATTTTAACCTTTGCCGAAAGTGAAAAAAATGACCACCCCGGACCTGTCGTTTTGGCCGAGATCCCGACACCGAGCGAGCGAGCCCAAACCCACCATTTGGGGTGTGAGCCGCCTCCGGGTTGGCCCACTCACACTGGAAAAAGCAATCCCGATGCCGGGTGTGGTCCTGGAGCTGAGATATTAAAGCTCGCCGAAAGTGAAAAAAACGACCACCCCGGACCTGTCGTTTTGGCCGAGATCCCGACACCGAGCGAGCGTGCCCAAACCCACCATTTGGGGTGTGAGCCGCCTCCGGGGTGGCCCACGCTCACAGGAAGAAGCAATCCCGATGCCGGCTGTGGTCCCGGAGCTGAGATTTTAACCTTTGCCGAAAGTGAAAAAAATGACCACCCCGGACCTGTCGTTTTGGCCGAGATATTGACCCTGAGCGAGCGGGCCCAACCCCACGATTTGGGGTGTGAGCAGCCTCCGGGGTGGCCCACGCTCACTGGAAAAAGCAATCCCGATGCCGGCTGTGGTCCCGGAGCTGAGATATTAAAGCTCGCCGAAAGTGAAAAAAACGACTACCCCGGACCTGTCGTTTTGGCCGGGATCCTGACCCCGAGCGAGCGAGCCCAAACCCACCATTTGGGGTGTGAGCCGCCTCTGGGGTGGCCCACTCACACTGGAAAAAGCAATCCCGATGCCGGCTGTGGTCCCGGAGTTGAGATTTCAACCTTTGCCGAAAGTGAAAAAAACGACCAGCCCGGACCTGTCGTTTTGGCCGAGATCCCGACCCCGAGCGAGGGGGCCCAAACCCACCATTTGGGGTGTGAGCCGCCTCCGGGGTGGCCCACTCACACTGGAAAAAGCAAACCCGATGCCGGCTGTGGTCCCGGAGCTGAGAATTTAACCTTTGCCGAAAGTGAAAAAAACGACCACCCCGGACCTGTCGTTTTGACCGAGATCCCGACCCCGAGCGAGCGAGCCCAAACCCACGATTTGGGGTGTGAGCCGCCTCTGGGTTGGCCCACTCACACTGGAAAAAGCAATCCCGATGCCGGGTGTGGTCCCGGAGCTGAGATATTAAAGCTCGCCGAAAGTGAAAAAAATGACCACCCCGGACCTGTCGTTTTGGCCGAGATCCCGACCCCGAGCGAGCGGGCCCAAACCCACCATTTGGGGTGTGAGCCGCCTCCGGGGTGGCCCACTCACACTGGCAAAAGCAATCCCGATGCCGGCTGTGGTCCCGGAGCTGAGATTTTAACCTTTGCCGAAAGTGAAAAAAATGACCACCCCGGACCTGTCGTTTTGGCCGAGATATTGACCCTGAGCGAGCGGGCCCAACCCCACGATTTGGGGTGTGAGCAGCCTCCGGGGTGGCCCACGCTCACTGGAAAAAGCAATCCCGATGCCGGCTGTGGTCCCGGAGCTGAGATATTAAAGCTCGCCGAAAGTGAAAAAAACGACTACCCCGGACCTGTCGTTTTGGCCGGGTTCCTGACCCTGAGCGAGCGAGCCCAAACCCACCATTTGGGGTGTGAGCCGCCTCTGGGGTGGCCCACTCACACTGGAAAAAGCAATCCCGATGCCGGCTGTGGTCCCGGAGTTGAGATTTCAACCTTTGCCGAAAGTGAAAAAAACGACCAGCCCGGACCTGTCGTTTTGGCCGAGATATTGACCCTGAGCGAGCGGGCCCAACCCCACGATTTGGGGTGTGAGCAGCCTCCGGGGTGGCCCACGCTCACAGGAAAAAGCAATCCCGATGCCGGGTGTGGTCCCGGAGCTGAGATTTTAACCTTTGCCGAAAGTGAAAAAAATGACCACCCCGGACCTGTCGTTTTGGCCGAGATATTGACCCTGAGCGAGCGGGCCCAAACCCACCATTTGGGGTGTGAGCCGCCTCCGGGGTGGCCCACTCACACTGGAAAAAGCAAACCCGATGCCGGCTGTGGTCCCGGAGCTGAGAATTTAACCTTTGCCGAAAGTGAAAAAAACGACCACCCCGGACCTGTCGTTTTGACCGAGATCCCGACACCGAGCGAGCGAGCCCAAACCCACCATTTGGGGTGTGAGCCGCCTCCGGGTTGGCCCACTCACACTGGAAAAAGCAATCCCGATGCCGGGTGTGGTCCTGGAGCTGAGATATTAAAGCTCGCCGAAAGTGAAAAAAACGACCACCCCGGACCTGTCGTTTTGGCCGAGATCCCGACACCGAGCGAGCGTGCCCAAACCCACCATTTGGGGTGTGAGCCGCCTCCGGGGTGGCCCACGCTCACAGGAAAAAGCAATCCCGATGCCGGCTGTGGTCCCGGAGCTGAGATTTTAACCTTTGCCGAAAGTGAAAAAAATGACCACCCCGGACCTGTCGTTTTGGCCGAGATCCCGACACCGAGCGAGCGAGCCCAAACCCACCATTTGGGGTGTGAGCCGCCTCCGGGTTGGCCCACTCACACTGGAAAAAGCAATCCCGATGCCGGGTGTGGTCCTGGAGCTGAGATATTAAAGCTCGCCGAAAGTGAAAAAAACGACCACCCCGGACCTGTCGTTTTGGCCGAGATCCCGACACCGAGCGAGCGTGCCCAAACCCACCATTTGGGGTGTGAGCCGCCTCCGGGGTGGCCCACGCTCACAGGAAAAAGCAATCCCGATGCCGGCTGTGGTCCCGGAGCTGAGATTTTAACCTTTGCCGAAAGTGAAAAAAATGACCACCCCGGACCTGTCGTTTTGGCCGAGATCCCGACACCGAGCGAGCGAGCCCAAACCCACCATTTGGGGTGTGAGCCGCCTCCGGGTTGGCCCACTCACACTGGAAAAAGCAATCCCGATGCCGGGTGTGGTCCTGGAGCTGAGATATTAAAGCTCGCCGAAAGTGAAAAAAACGACCACCCCGGACCTGTCGTTTTGGCCGAGATCCCGACACCGAGCGAGCGTGCCCAAACCCACCATTTGGGGTGTGAGCCGCCTCCGGGGTGGCCCACGCTCACAGGAAAAAGCAATCCCGATGCCGGCTGTGGTCCCGGAGCTGAGATTTTAACCTTTGCCGAAAGTGAAAAAAATGACCACCCCGGACCTGTCGTTTTGGCCGAGATCCCGACACCGAGCGAGCGAGCCCAAACCCACCATTTGGGGTGTGAGCCGCCTCCGGGTTGGCCCACTCACACTGGAAAAAGCAATCCCGATGCCGGGTGTGGTCCTGGAGCTGAGATATTAAAGCTCGCCGAAAGTGAAAAAAACGACCACCCCGGACCTGTCGTTTTGGCCGAGATCCCGACACCGAGCGAGCGTGCCCAAACCCACCATTTGGGGTGTGAGCCGCCTCCGGGGTGGCCCACGCTCACAGGAAAAAGCAATCCCGATGCCGGCTGTGGTCCCGGAGCTGAGATTTTAACCTTTGCCGAAAGTGAAAAAAATGACCACCCCGGACCTGTCGTTTTGGCCGAGATATTGACCCTGAGCGAGCGGGCCCAACCCCACGATTTGGGGTGTGAGCAGCCTCCGGGGTGGCCCACGCTCACTGGAAAAAGCAATCCCGATGCCGGCTGTGGTCCCGGAGCTGAGATATTAAAGCTCGCCGAAAGTGAAAAAAACGACTACCCCGGACCTGTCGTTTTGGCCGGGATCCTGACCCCGAGCGAGCGAGCCCAAACCCACCATTTGGGGTGTGAGCCGCCTCTGGGGTGGCCCACTCACACTGGAAAAAGCAATCCCGATGCCGGCTGTGGTCCCGGAGTTGAGATTTCAACCTTTGCCGAAAGTGAAAAAAACGACCAGCCCGGACCTGTCGTTTTGGCCGAGATCCCGACCCCGAGCGAGGGGGCCCAAACCCACCATTTGGGGTGTGAGCCGCCTCCGGGGTGGCCCACTCACACTGGAAAAAGCAAACCCGATGCCGGCTGTGGTCCCGGAGCTGAGAATTTAACCTTTGCCGAAAGTGAAAAAAACGACCACCCCGGACCTGTCGTTTTGACCGAGATCCCGACCCCGAGCGAGCGAGCCCAAACCCACGATTTGGGGTGTGAGCCGCCTCTGGGTTGGCCCACTCACACTGGAAAAAGCAATCCCGATGCCGGGTGTGGTCCCGGAGCTGAGATATTAAAGCTCGCCGAAAGTGAAAAAAATGACCACCCCGGACCTGTCGTTTTGGCCGAGATCCCGACCCCGAGCGAGCGGGCCCAAACCCACCATTTGGGGTGTGAGCCGCCTCCGGGGTGGCCCACTCACACTGGCAAAAGCAATCCCGATGCCGGCTGTGGTCGTGGAGCTGAGATCTTAACCTTTGCCGAAAGTGAAAAAAATGACCACCCCGGACCTGTCGTTTTGGCCGAGATATTGACCCTGAGCGAGCGGGCCCAAACCCACCATTTGGGGTGTGAGCTGCCTCCGGGGTGGCCCACTCACACTGGAAAAAGCAAACCCGATGCCGGCTGTGGTCCCGGAGCTGAGAATTTAACCTTTGCCGAAAGTGAAAAAAACGACCACCCCGGACCTGTCGTTTTGACCGAGATCCCGACCCCGAGCGAGCGAGCCCAAACCCACGATTTGGGGTGTGAGCCGCCTCCGGGGTGGCCCACTCACACTGGCAAAAGCAATCCCGATGCCGGCTGTGGTCCCGGAGCTGAGATTTTAACCTTTGCCGAAAGTGAAAAAAATGACCACCCCGGACCTGTCGTTTTGGCCGAGATATTGACCCTGAGCCAGCGGGCCCAACCCCACGATTTGGGGTGTGAGCAGCCTCCGGGGTGGCCCACGCTCACTGGAAAAAGCAATCCCGATGCCGGCTGTGGTCCCGGAGCTGAGACATTAAAGCTCACCGAAAGTGAAAAAAACGACCACGCCGGACCTGTCGTTTTGGCCGAGATCCCGACCCCGAGCGAGCGAGCCCAAACCCACGATTTGGGGTGTGAGCCGCCTCCGGGGTGGCCCACTCACACTGGCAAAAGCAATCCCGATGCCGGCTGTGGTCCCGGAGCTGAGATTTTAACCTTTGCCGAAAGTGAAAAAAATAACCACCCCGGACCTGTCGTTTTGGCCGAGATATTGACCCTGAGCCAGCGGGCCCAACCCCACGATTTGGGGTGTGAGCAGCCTCCGGGGTGGCCCACGCTCACTGGAAAAAGCAATCCCGATGCCGGCTGTGGTCCCGGAGCTGAGACATTAAAGCTCACCGAAAGTGAAAAAAACGACCACGCCGGACCTGTCGTTTTGGCCGAGATCCCGACCCCGAGCGAGCAGGCCCAAACCCACCATTTGGGGTGTGAGCCGCCTCCGGGGTGGCCAACGCTCACTGGAAAAAGCAATCCCGATGCCGGGTGTGGTCCTGGAGCTGAGATATTAAAGCTCGCCGAAAGTGAAAAAAACGACAACCCCGGACCTGTCGTCTTGGCTGAGATCCCGACCCCGAGCGAGCGGGCCCAAACCCACAACTTGGGGTGTGAGCCGCCTCCGGGGTGGCCCACGCTCACTGGAAAAAGCAATCCCGATGCCGGCTGTGGTCCCGGAGCTGACATTTTAACCTTTGCCGAAAGTGAAAAAAACAACCACCCCGGACCTGTCGTCTTGGCCGAGATCCCGACCCCGAGCGAGCGAGCCCAAACCCACCACTTGGGGTGTGAGCCGCCTCCGGGGTGGCCCACTCACACTGGAAAAAGCAATCCCGATGCCGGCTGTGGTCCCGGAGCTGAGATATTAAAGCTCGCCGAAAGTGAAAAAAACGACCACCCCGGACCTGTCGTTTTGCCCGAGATCCCGACCCTGAGCGAGCGAGCCCAAACCCACCATTTGGGGTGTGAGCAGCCTCCGGGGTGGCCAACGCTCGCTGGAATAAGCAATCCCGATGCCGGGTGTGGTCCCCGAGCCGAAATATTAACCCTCGCCGAAAGTGAAAAAAGCGACCACCCCGGACCTGTCGTTTTGGCCGAGATCCCGACCCCGAGCGAGCGGGCCCAAACCCACCATTTGGGGTGTGAGCCGCCTCCGGGGTGGCCAACGCTCACTGGAAAAAGCAATCCCGATGCCGGCTGTGGTCCTGGAGCTGAGATATTAAAGCTCGCCGAAAGTGAAAAAAACGACAACCCCGGACCTGTCGTCTTGGCTGAGATCCCGACCCCGAGCGAGCGGGCCCAAACCCACAACTTGGGGTGTGAGCCGCCTCCGGGGTGGCCCACGCTCACTGGAAAAAGCAATCCCGATGCCGGCTGTGGTCCCGGAGCTGACATTTTAACCTTTGCCGAAAGTGAAAAAAACAACCACCCCGGACCTGTCGTCTTGGCCGAGATCCCGACCCCGAGTGAGCGAGCCCAACCCCACGATTTGGGGTGTGAGCAGCCTCCGGGGTGGCCCACTCACACTGGAAAAAGCAATCCCGATGCCGGCTGTGGTCCCGGAGCTGAGATATTAAAGCTCGCCGAAAGTGAAAAAAACGACCACCCCGGACCTGTCGTTTTGCCCGAGATCCCGACCCCGAGCGAGCGAGCCCAAACCCACCATTTGGGGTGTGAGCAGCCTCCGGGGTGGCCAACGCTCGCCGGAATAAGCAATCCCGATGCCGGGTGTGGTCCCCGAGCCGAAATATTAACCCTCGCCGAAAGTGAAAATAGCGACCACCCCGGACCTGTCGTTTTGCCCGAGATCCCGACCCCGAGCGAGCGAGCCCAAACCCACCATTTGGGGTGTGAGCAGCCTCCGGGGTGGCCAACGCTCGCTGGAATAAGCAATCCCGATGCCGGGTGTGGTCCCCGAGCCGAAATATTAACCCTCGCCGAAAGTGAAAAAAGCGACCACCCCGGACCTGTCGTTTTGGCCGAGATCCCGACCCCGAGCGAGCGGGCCCAAACCCACCATTTGGGGTGTGAGCCGCCTCCGGGGTGGCCAACGCTCACTGGAAAAAGCAATCCCGATGCCGGCTGTGGTCCCGGAGCTGAGATATTAAAGCTCGCCGAAAGTGAAAAAAACGACCACCCCGGACCTGTCGTTTTGGCCGAGATCCCGACCCCGAGCGAGCGGGCCCAAACCCACAACTTGGGGTGTGAGCCGCCTCCGGGGTGGCCCACGCTCACTGGAAAAAGCAATCCCGATGCCGGCTGTGGTCCCGGAGCTGACATTTTAACCTTTGCCGAAAGTGAAAAAAACGACCACCCCGGACCTGTCGTTTTGACCGAGATCCCGACCCCGAGCGAGCGAGCCCAAACCCACGATTTGGGGTGTGAGCCGCCTCTGGGTTGGCCCACTCACACTGGAAAAAGCAATCCCGATGCCGGGTGTGGTCCCGGAGCTGAGATATTAAAGCTCGCCGAAAGTGAAAAAAATGACCACCCCGGACCTGTCGTTTTGGCCGAGATCCCGACCCCGAGCGAGCGGGCCCAAACCCACCATTTGGGGTGTGAGCCGCCTCCGGGGTGGCCCACTCACACTGGCAAAAGCAATCCCGATGCCGGCTGTGGTCGTGGAGCTGAGATCTTAACCTTTGCCGAAAGTGAAAAAAATGACCACCCCGGACCTGTCGTTTTGGCCGAGATATTGACCCTGAGCGAGCGGGCCCAAACCCACCATTTGGGGTGTGAGCTGCCTCCGGGGTGGCCCACTCACACTGGAAAAAGCAAACCCGATGCCGGCTGTGGTCCCGGAGCTGAGAATTTAACCTTTGCCGAAAGTGAAAAAAACGACCACCCCGGACCTGTCGTTTTGACCGAGATCCCGACCCCGAGCGAGCGAGCCCAAACCCACGATTTGGGGTGTGAGCCGCCTCCGGGGTGGCCCACTCACACTGGAAAAAGCAATCCCGATGCCGGGTGTGGTCCTGGAGCTGAGATATCAAAGCTCGCCGAAAGTGAAAAAAACGACAACCCCGGACCTGTCGTCTTGGCTGAGATCCCGACCCCGAGCGAGCGGGCCCAAACCCACAACTTGGGGTGTGAGCCGCCTCCGGGGTGGCCCACGCTCACTGGAAAAAGCAATCCCGATGCCGGCTGTGGTCCCGGAGCTGACATTTTAACCTTTGCCGAAAGTGAAAAAAACAACCACCCCGGACCTGTCGTCTTGGCCGAGATCCCGACCCCGAGCGAGCGAGCCCAAACCCACCACTTGGGGTGTGAGCCGCCTCCGGGGTGGCCCACTCACACTGGAAAAAGCAATCCCGATGCCGGCTGTGGTCCCGGAGCTGAGATATTAAAGCTCGCCGAAAGTGAAAAAAACGACCACCCCGGACCTGTCGTTTTGCCCGAGATCCCGACCCTGAGCGAGCGAGCCCAAACCCACCATTTGGGGTGTGAGCAGCCTCCGGGGTGGCCAACGCTCGCTGGAATAAGCAATCCCGATGCCGGGTGTGGTCCCCGAGCCGAAATATTAACCCTCGCCGAAAGTGAAAAAAGCGACCACCCCGGACCTGTCGTTTTGGCCGAGATCCCGACCCCGAGCGAGCGGGCCCAAACCCACCATTTGGGGTGTGAGCCGCCTCCGGGGTGGCCAACGCTCACTGGAAAAAGCAATCCCGATGCCGGCTGTGGTCCTGGAGCTGAGATATTAAAGCTCGCCGAAAGTGAAAAAAACGACAACCCCGGACCTGTCGTCTTGGCTGAGATCCCGACCCCGAGCGAGCGGGCCCAAACCCACAACTTGGGGTGTGAGCCGCCTCCGGGGTGGCCCACGCTCACTGGAAAAAGCAATCCCGATGCCGGCTGTGGTCCCGGAGCTGACATTTTAACCTTTGCCGAAAGTGAAAAAAACAACCACCCCGGACCTGTCGTCTTGGCCGAGATCCCGACCCCGAGTGAGCGAGCCCAACCCCACGATTTGGGGTGTGAGCAGCCTCCGGGGTGGCCCACTCACACTGGAAAAAGCAATCCCGATGCCGGCTGTGGTCCCGGAGCTGAGATATTAAAGCTCGCCGAAAGTGAAAAAAACGACCACCCCGGACCTGTCGTTTTGCCCGAGATCCCGACCCCGAGCGAGCGAGCCCAAACCCACCATTTGGGGTGTGAGCAGCCTCCGGGGTGGCCAACGCTCGCCGGAATAAGCAATCCCGATGCCGGGTGTGGTCCCCGAGCCGAAATATTAACCCTCGCCGAAAGTGAAAATAGCGACCACCCCGGACCTGTCGTTTTGCCCGAGATCCCGACCCCGAGCGAGCGAGCCCAAACCCACCATTTGGGGTGTGAGCAGCCTCCGGGGTGGCCAACGCTCGCTGGAATAAGCAATCCCGATGCCGGGTGTGGTCCCCGAGCCGAAATATTAACCCTCGCCGAAAGTGAAAAAAGCGACCACCCCGGACCTGTCGTTTTGGCCGAGATCCCGACCCCGAGCGAGCGGGCCCAAACCCACCATTTGGGGTGTGAGCCGCCTCCGGGGTGGCCAACGCTCACTGGAAAAAGCAATCCCGATGCCGGCTGTGGTCCCGGAGCTGAGATATTAAAGCTCGCCGAAAGTGAAAAAAACGACCACCCCGGACCTGTCGTTTTGGCCGAGATCCCGACCCCGAGCGAGCGGGCCCAAACCCACAACTTGGGGTGTGAGCCGCCTCCGGGGTGGCCCACGCTCACTGGAAAAAGCAATCCCGATGCCGGCTGTGGTCCCGGAGCTGACATTTTAACCTTTGCCGAAAGTGAAAAAAACGACCACCCCGGACCTGTCGTTTTGACCGAGATCCCGACCCCGAGCGAGCGAGCCCAAACCCACGATTTGGGGTGTGAGCCGCCTCTGGGTTGGCCCACTCACACTGGAAAAAGCAATCCCGATGCCGGGTGTGGTCCCGGAGCTGAGATATTAAAGCTCGCCGAAAGTGAAAAAAATGACCACCCCGGACCTGTCGTTTTGGCCGAGATCCCGACCCCGAGCGAGCGGGCCCAAACCCACCATTTGGGGTGTGAGCCGCCTCCGGGGTGGCCCACTCACACTGGCAAAAGCAATCCCGATGCCGGCTGTGGTCGTGGAGCTGAGATCTTAACCTTTGCCGAAAGTGAAAAAAATGACCACCCCGGACCTGTCGTTTTGGCCGAGATATTGACCCTGAGCGAGCGGGCCCAAACCCACCATTTGGGGTGTGAGCTGCCTCCGGGGTGGCCCACTCACACTGGAAAAAGCAAACCCGATGCCGGCTGTGGTCCCGGAGCTGAGAATTTAACCTTTGCCGAAAGTGAAAAAAACGACCACCCCGGACCTGTCGTTTTGACCGAGATCCCGACCCCGAGCGAGCGAGCCCAAACCCACGATTTGGGGTGTGAGCCGCCTCCGGGGTGGCCCACTCACACTGGAAAAAGCAATCCCGATGCCGGGTGTGGTCCTGGAGCTGAGATATCAAAGCTCGCCGAAAGTGAAAAAAACGACCACCCCGGACCTGTCGTTTTGGCCGAGATCCCGACACCGAGCGAGCGTGCCCAAACCCACCATTTGGGGTGTGAGCCGCCTCCGGGGTGGCCCACGCTCACAGGAAAAAGCAATCCCGATGCCGGGTGTGGTCCCGGAGCTGAGATTTTAACCTTTGCCGAAAGTGAAAAAAATGACCACCCCGGACCTGTCGCTTTGGCCGAGATATTGACCCTGAGCGAGCGGGCCCAACCCCACGATTTGGGGTGTGAGCAGCCTCCGGGGTGGCCCACGCTCACTGGAAAAAGCAATCCCGATGCCGGCTGTGGTCCCGGGGCTTAGATTTTAACCTTTTCCTGAAAGTGAAAAAAACGATCACCCCGGACCTGTCGTTTTGGCCGAGATCCCGACCCCGAGCGAGCGAGCCCAAACCCACCATTTGGGGTGTGAGCCGCCTCCGGGGTGGCCCACTCACACTGGCAAAAGCAATCCCGATGCCGGCTGTGGTCCCGGAGCTGAGATTTTAACCTTTGCCGAAAGTGAAAAAAATGACCAACCCGGACCTGTCGTTTTGGCCGAGATATTGACCCTGAGCCAGCGGGCCCAACCCCACGATTTGGGGTGTGAGCAGCCTCCGGGGTGGCCCACGCTCACTGGAAAAAGCAATCCCGATGCCGGCTGTGGTCCCGGAGCTGAGACATTAAAGCTCACCGAAAGTGAAAAAAACGACCACGCCGGACCTGTCGTTTTGGCCGAGATCCCGACCCCGAGCGAGCAGGCCCAAACCCACCATTTGGGGTGTGAGCCGCCTCCGGGGTGGCCAACGCTCACTGGAAAAAGCAATCCCGATGCCGGGTGTGGTCCTGGAGCTGAGATATTAAAGCTCGCCGAAAGTGAAAAAAACGACAACCCCGGACCTGTCGTCTTGGCTGAGATCCCGACCCCGAGCGAGCGGGCCCAAACCCACAACTTGGGGTGTGAGCCGCCTCCGGGGTGGCCCACGCTCACTGGAAAAAGCAATCCCGATGCCGGCTGTGGTCCCGGAGCTGACATTTTAACCTTTGCCGAAAGTGAAAAAAACAACCACCCCGGACCTGTCGTCTTGGCCGAGATCCCGACCCCGAGCGAGCGAGCCCAAACCCACCACTTGGGGTGTGAGCCGCCTCCGGGGTGGCCCACTCACACTGGAAAAAGCAATCCCGATGCCGGCTGTGGTCCCGGAGCTGAGATATTAAAGCTCGCCGAAAGTGAAAAAAACGACCACCCCGGACCTGTCGTTTTGCCCGAGATCCCGACCCCGAGCGAGCGAGCCCAAACCCACCATTTGGGGTGTGAGCAGCCTCCGGGGTGGCCAACGCTCGCTGGAATAAGCAATCCCGATGCCGGGTGTGGTCCCCGAGCCGAAATATTAACCCTCGCCGAAAGTGAAAAAAGCGACCACCCCGGACCTGTCGTTTTGGCCGAGATCCCGACCCCGAGCGAGCGGGCCCAAACCCACCATTTGGGGTGTGAGCCGCCTCCGGGGTGGCCAACGCTCACTAGAAAAAGCAATCCCGATGCCGGCTGTGGTCCTGGAGCTGAGATATTAAAGCTCGCCGAAAGTGAAAAAAACGACAACCCCGGACCTGTCGTCTTGGCTGAGATCCCGACCCCGAGCGAGCGGGCCCAAACCCACAACTTGGGGTGTGAGCCGCCTCCGGGGTGGCCCACGCTCACTGGAAAAAGCAATCCCGATGCCGGCTGTGGTCCCGGAGCTGACATTTTAACCTTTGCCGAAAGTGAAAAAAACAACCACCCCGGACCTGTCGTCTTGGCCGAGATCCCGACCCCGAGTGAGCGAGCCCAAACCCACCACTTGGGGTGTGAGCCGCCTCCGGGGTGGCCCACTCACACTGGAAAAAGCAATCCCGATGCCGGCTGTGGTCCCGGAGCTGAGATATTAAAGCTCGCCGAAAGTGAAAAAAACGACCACCCCGGACCTGTCGTTTTGCCCGAGATCCCGACCCCGAGCGAGCGAGCCCAAACCCACCATTTGGGGTGTGAGCAGCCTCCGGGGTGGCCAACGCTCGCTGGAATAAGCAATCCCGATGCCGGGTGTGGTCCCCGAGCCGAAATATTAACCCTCGCCGAAAGTGAAAAAAGCGACCACCCCGGACCTGTCGTTTTGGCCGAGATCCCGACCCCGAGCGAGCGAGCCCAAACCCACCATTTGGGGTGTGAGCAGCCTCCGGGGTGGCCAACGCTCGCTGGAATAAGCAATCCCGATGCCGGGTGTGGTCCCTGAGCCGAAATATTAACCCTCGCCGAAAGTGAAAAAAGCGACCACCCCGGACCTGTCGTTTTGGCCGAGATCCCGACCCCGAGCGAGCGGGCCCAAACCCACCATTTGGGGTGTGAGCCGCCTCCGGGGTGGCCAACGCTCACTGGAAAAAGCAATCCCGATGCCGGCTGTGGTCCCGGAGCTGAGATATTAAAGCTCGCCGAAAGTGAAAAAAACGACCACCCCGGACCTGTCGTTTTGGCCGAGATCCCGACCCCGAGCGAGCGGGCCCAAACCCACCATTTGGGGTGTGAGCCGCCTCCGGGGTGGCCCACTCACACTGGCAAAAGCAATCCCGATGCCGGCTGTGGTCGTGGAGCTGAGATCTTAACCTTTGCCGAAAGTGAAAAAAATGACCACCCCGGACCTGTCGTTTTGGCCGAGATATTGACCCTGAGCGAGCGGGCCCAAACCCACCATTTGGGGTGTGAGCTGCCTCCGGGGTGGCCCACTCACACTGGAAAAAGCAAACCCGATGCCGGCTGTGGTCCCGGAGCTGAGAATTTAACCTTTGCCGAAAGTGAAAAAAACGACCACCCCGGACCTGTCGTTTTGACCGAGATCCCGACCCCGAGCGAGCGAGCCCAAACCCACGATTTGGGGTGTGAGCCGCCTCCGGGGTGGCCCACTCACACTGGAAAAAGCAATCCCGATGCCGGGTGTGGTCCTGGAGCTGAGATATCAAAGCTCGCCGAAAGTGAAAAAAACGACCACCCCGGACCTGTCGTTTTGGCCGAGATCCCGACACCGAGCGAGCGTGCCCAAACCCACCATTTGGGGTGTGAGCCGCCTCCGGGGTGGCCCACGCTCACAGGAAAAAGCAATCCCGATGCCGGGTGTGGTCCCGGAGCTGAGATTTTAACCTTTGCCGAAAGTGAAAAAAATGACCACCCCGGACCTGTCGCTTTGGCCGAGATATTGACCCTGAGCGAGCGGGCCCAACCCCACGATTTGGGGTGTGAGCAGCCTCCGGGGTGGCCCACGCTCACTGGAAAAAGCAATCCCGATGCCGGCTGTGGTCCCGGGGCTTAGATTTTAACCTTTTCCTGAAAGTGAAAAAAACGATCACCCCGGACCTGTCGTTTTGGCCGAGATCCCGACCCCGAGCGAGCGAGCCCAAACCCACCATTTGGGGTGTGAGCCGCCTCCGGGGTGGCCCACTCACACTGGCAAAAGCAATCCCGATGCCGGCTGTGGTCCCGGAGCTGAGATTTTAACCTTTGCCGAAAGTGAAAAAAATGACCAACCCGGACCTGTCGTTTTGGCCGAGATATTGACCCTGAGCCAGCGGGCCCAACCCCACGATTTGGGGTGTGAGCAGCCTCCGGGGTGGCCCACGCTCACTGGAAAAAGCAATCCCGATGCCGGCTGTGGTCCCGGAGCTGAGACATTAAAGCTCACCGAAAGTGAAAAAAACGACCACGCCGGACCTGTCGTTTTGGCCGAGATCCCGACCCCGAGCGAGCAGGCCCAAACCCACCATTTGGGGTGTGAGCCGCCTCCGGGGTGGCCAACGCTCACTGGAAAAAGCAATCCCGATGCCGGGTGTGGTCCTGGAGCTGAGATATTAAAGCTCGCCGAAAGTGAAAAAAACGACAACCCCGGACCTGTCGTCTTGGCTGAGATCCCGACCCCGAGCGAGCGGGCCCAAACCCACAACTTGGGGTGTGAGCCGCCTCCGGGGTGGCCCACGCTCACTGGAAAAAGCAATCCCGATGCCGGCTGTGGTCCCGGAGCTGACATTTTAACCTTTGCCGAAAGTGAAAAAAACAACCACCCCGGACCTGTCGTCTTGGCCGAGATCCCGACCCCGAGCGAGCGAGCCCAAACCCACCACTTGGGGTGTGAGCCGCCTCCGGGGTGGCCCACTCACACTGGAAAAAGCAATCCCGATGCCGGCTGTGGTCCCGGAGCTGAGATATTAAAGCTCGCCGAAAGTGAAAAAAACGACCACCCCGGACCTGTCGTTTTGCCCGAGATCCCGACCCCGAGCGAGCGAGCCCAAACCCACCATTTGGGGTGTGAGCAGCCTCCGGGGTGGCCAACGCTCGCTGGAATAAGCAATCCCGATGCCGGGTGTGGTCCCCGAGCCGAAATATTAACCCTCGCCGAAAGTGAAAAAAGCGACCACCCCGGACCTGTCGTTTTGGCCGAGATCCCGACCCCGAGCGAGCGGGCCCAAACCCACCATTTGGGGTGTGAGCCGCCTCCGGGGTGGCCAACGCTCACTAGAAAAAGCAATCCCGATGCCGGCTGTGGTCCTGGAGCTGAGATATTAAAGCTCGCCGAAAGTGAAAAAAACGACAACCCCGGACCTGTCGTCTTGGCTGAGATCCCGACCCCGAGCGAGCGGGCCCAAACCCACAACTTGGGGTGTGAGCCGCCTCCGGGGTGGCCCACGCTCACTGGAAAAAGCAATCCCGATGCCGGCTGTGGTCCCGGAGCTGACATTTTAACCTTTGCCGAAAGTGAAAAAAACAACCACCCCGGACCTGTCGTCTTGGCCGAGATCCCGACCCCGAGTGAGCGAGCCCAAACCCACCACTTGGGGTGTGAGCCGCCTCCGGGGTGGCCCACTCACACTGGAAAAAGCAATCCCGATGCCGGCTGTGGTCCCGGAGCTGAGATATTAAAGCTCGCCGAAAGTGAAAAAAACGACCACCCCGGACCTGTCGTTTTGCCCGAGATCCCGACCCCGAGCGAGCGAGCCCAAACCCACCATTTGGGGTGTGAGCAGCCTCCGGGGTGGCCAACGCTCGCTGGAATAAGCAATCCCGATGCCGGGTGTGGTCCCCGAGCCGAAATATTAACCCTCGCCGAAAGTGAAAAAAGCGACCACCCCGGACCTGTCGTTTTGGCCGAGATCCCGACCCCGAGCGAGCGAGCCCAAACCCACCATTTGGGGTGTGAGCAGCCTCCGGGGTGGCCAACGCTCGCTGGAATAAGCAATCCCGATGCCGGGTGTGGTCCCTGAGCCGAAATATTAACCCTCGCCGAAAGTGAAAAAAGCGACCACCCCGGACCTGTCGTTTTGGCCGAGATCCCGACCCCGAGCGAGCGGGCCCAAACCCACCATTTGGGGTGTGAGCCGCCTCCGGGGTGGCCAACGCTCACTGGAAAAAGCAATCCCGATGCCGGCTGTGGTCCCGGAGCTGAGATATTAAAGCTCGCCGAAAGTGAAAAAAACGACCACCCCGGACCTGTCGTTTTGGCCGAGATCCCGACCCCGAGCGAGCGGGCCCAAACCCACAACTTGGGGTGTGAGCCGCCTCCGGGGTGGCCCACGCTCACTGGAAAAAGCAATCCCGATGCCGGCTGTGGTCCCGGAGCTGACATTTTAACCTTTGCCGAAAGTGAAAAAAACGACCACCCCGGACCTGTCGTTTTGGCCGAGATCCCGACCCCGAGCGAGCGAGCCCAAACCCACCATTTGGGGTGTGAGCCGCGTCCGGGGTGGCCAACGCTCACTGGAAAAAGCAATCCCGATGCCGCGTGTGGTCCTGGAGCTGAGATATTAAAGCTCGCCGAAAGTGAAAAAAACGACCACCCCGGACCTGTCGTCTTGGCCGAGATCCCGACCCCGAGCGAGCGAGCCCAAACCCACCACTTGGGGTGTGAGCCGCCTCCGGGGTGGCCCACTCACACTGGAAAAAGCAATCCCGATGCCGGCTGTGGTCCCGGAGCTGAGATATTAAAGCTCGCCGAAAGTGAAAAAAACGACCACCCCGGACCTGTCGTTTTGCCCGAGATCCCGACCCCGAGCGAGCGAGCCCAAACCCACCATTTGGGGTGTGAGCCGCCCCCGGGGTGGCCAACGCTCACTGGAAAAAGCAATCCCGATGCCGGGTGTGGTCCTGGAGCTGAGATATTAAAGCTCGCCGAAAGTGAAAAAAACGAACACCGCGTACCTGTCATTCTCGGCCGGAATCCCGACCCCGAGCGAGCTAGCCCAAACCCACAATTTGGGGTGTGAGCAGCCTCCGGGGTGGCCAACGCTCGCTGGAATAAGCAATCCCGATGCCGGGTGTGGTCCCCGAGCCGAAATATTAACCCTCGCCGAAAGTGAAAAAAGCGACCACCCCGGACCTGTCGTTTTGGCCGAGATCCCGACCCCGAGCGAGCGGGCCCAAACCCACCATTTGGGGTGTGAGCCGCCTCCGGGGTGGCCAACGCTCACTGGAAAAAGCAATCCCGATGCCGGCTGTGGTCCCGGAGCTGAGATATTAAAGCTCGCCGAAAGTGAAAAAAACGACCACCCCGGACCTGTCGTTTTGGCCGAGATCCCGACCCCGAGCGAGCGAGCCCAAACCCACCATTTGGGGTGTGAGCCGCCTCCGGGGTGGCCAACGCTCACTGGAAAAAGCAATCCCGATGCCGGGTGTGGTCCTGGAGCTGAGATATTAAAGCTCGCCGAAAGTGAAAAAAACGACCACCCCGGACCTGTCGTTTTTCCCGAGATCCCGACCCCGAGCGAGCGAGCCCAAACCCACCATTTGGGGTGTGAGCCGCCTCCGGGGTGGCCAACGCTCACTGGAAAAAGCAATCCCGATGCCGGGTGTGGTCCTGGAGCTGAGATATTAAAGCTCGCCGAAAGTGAAAAAAACGACCACCGCGTACCTGTCACTCTCGGCCGGAATCCCGACCCCGAGCGAGCTAGCCCAAACGCACGATTTGGGGTGTGAGCAGCCTCCGGGGTGGCCAACGCTCGCTGGAATAAGCAATCCCGATGCCGGGTGTGGTCCCCGAGCCGAAATATTAACCCTCGCCGAAAGTGAAAAAAGCGACCACCGTGTACCTGTCGTTCTCGGCCGAAATCCCGATCCCGAGCGAGCGAGGCCAAACCCACCATTTGGGGTGTGAGCCGCCTCCGGGCTGGCCAACGCTCGCTGGAATTATCAATCTCGATGCCGGGTGTGGTCCCCGAGCCGAGATATTAACCCTCGCCGAAAGTGAAAAAATGCCTCTCGCTCCCGTTTGTCTGCTCTTTAATCTCAGGGACCAGAGGAGTCCTGTCCAACAAAGTCTCACAAAGAAATTTCTATGATCACACTTCACTCACCGCCTTTCCCCTTTACAACAGAGGACGGGGGAGTAGCAGCTTATCTCCCTGTGTGTTTTCTTCTCTCTCTCTCTTTTTGTCTTGTCGTCCTTCCCCACCTCTGCTCTTATTTTTTATTCATCCCTGTGTGTGTGCAGCATGCCCAGCTGTTGCTTTGATTCCTTTAATGGACATTACCTAAGAGCAAAGCAGGACGATAAAACGCGCAAAGGTAATTGGTGCGGCCAACTCACCGAGCCATTTCAAATTGTTGTAATAAAAGCCCCGACTATGATCATCTTTTTCCACCGTCTGGATCTCCAAAAGCCTCGCTCTTGTGATGCAAGACCAAAATTAATGTTCACTATTATTCAATTACAATTCATCTGCCCATTAAATGGTAAATGGGCCGGTCTCTTCTATCATGTTTTCCCCTAGTCTATGAAGTGCTTCATACTGTGGACACGAGCCCCATTCATTGACTCCGGTTCATACTGTGGTGGAGGAGGCTACCCTACAGAGTCCATCTGCTCAGCCAGCATGTCTGGTTCAGCGCACGTTCACTATCTCGCCCAAGGAGGCTGTACTGTCGGTTGCAGTCGGGGAGGAGTAAGGCTAATCTGAATCTGAAAGTTCATACACACACACACACACACATAGACAAATTGTAACTTCACTGTATTTGTTTGCCCTAGCCCCGATAAAACTACCCAGACATACGTAATGTGGCAAAATGAGATCAAACATGGTTTCACGTTTACGGGAGCAAACCTTTCTAATTACTGGAGCAGATTTGTACTCACTCGCAGCCTAAATGAAAAAGTCGTGAAGAATTCTCCCTGACGCGTCACAAGTTCAGGGGGTGAAGAAACATCACTCAATGTGGCGTCTCCACCAAACAAAAATGTCTTCTAATTTGGAAATCAGATAATCGCAAGCCTCCGGCGCACACTGATCCCAATGACTGCTATTTCCCATAATTCTCCAGCACCTTATTTCTCTCTGGAACACCCACGAATCCAGAGAGAGGAAACAGCTGGCAGATCATGAAAGGCCCGCGTGCTTGTATGAAAACAAATTGTTTTTTGGTTATTTGATTGTGCTGTTGAAAATTACTGTGTGTGTGTGTGTGGTAATGAGGTCATTATTGAAGCTCTGTCTTGTTTTGACTCTCGTGAACATTGAGTCCATATTGTTTACCTATAACATCCTAGCTGTTTGTTGTTGATTGTTCTTTTTGAAGTTGACACAAACTTGTCTGTCTGAAGACCGCTCCGCTCCACACCGTATCGCACCACCTTTACAGATGATAAATGGCTTGTCTCAGTCCTTAAAAAAATCCCTCAGATCTTAAAAAAGCTGAACCATCGAATTTATTTTCAGAAACCCTATAGTCAGAGTTGACTGGCCTATTGACCTTCTCTTGGGGAGTAATGGAACACGTGTGACTAACTGTATTCCAGTACAGCTGGAGAAATTCTATTGTTGACATTAATAATGGATTAATAGATATACATAATTGAAATTACGTGTTTAGCTTTTAAGTTATTGTCCTGTGTGACCGATTACATTAAAAATGCATTCACGAGAATCAAGAATAGTGATCGGCGGTGTCATAATCATACAGCTGAAAAATGGAGGGTACATCTTCAACAGCTGCTCTTCGGTGTTTGTAGAAGAGAAAGAAGAGAAAAGTGAGAATAAATGGAAGAAATGGAGAAAATGCCACCATGACATAATTTTACCATTTTTTACTGTCATTTTTTCAAAAGGAAAAAAAAATGGTCCAAGTCCTCACTTTGTAAGGTCCTCACTTTGTAAGGTGCCTTGAGATAACGTCTGTTATGAAACGCCACTTAAAATAAATGGAGATTTTTTTATGATCAGTTAAAAAGTGCATGGTCTTGTTTTCTTTTTCCAGAAACAATGTCACTTGTGAGTCTACCCCCTGGGAATCACAATATTCCATCATCTATATATTTATGCCCATTTTTTAGTACTTCACTTCCTCAGGTGCAGTTTCATTCAGTGCTAATGTTGACTCTGAATTTCTGGACCCCTGTGCCTCACACGCATACTCATGTACAACTCTCAATGCTTTTAACTTCGTTGTTTTATGTAAATTTTTGCACTGTCATCAGTATGATATGACAGAATGAAACCTTATCCCCCTCTGTTTTTTCTCCCTCACCAAATCTCTCTCTTCATTTTCCTGTTCTGTATGTATGTATGAGTGTGTGTGTGTGTCTGCCCGTGTTCGCTTCCTGTGTCCCACTAAGCCTTCTTAAGCCTAAGCTAAACACGTCGGCTGTGAAAGGTCGTTCCGGGGTCAGAGGAAATTGAAAATATGTCTCACAAGCACCATTATAAATTCACACACGCAACCCTCTCTCTCTCTCTCTCTCTCTCTCTCGATCTATCTCTTTCTGTCACACACACTCACACACAAACACACACTGATACAGTCTTTTCTCTGCCCCGCTCACTGTCACACAACCGATCTGTCTGCAGTCATGCTGGCTGAGGTTAAAGTGTGTGTGAGTGTGTTTTGGTAAAGTGTTAAAAGCTTAAATGGACATAGCTCAGGAATGTAAAGATAAGGCATCCCTGCTTTTACAAAGAAACACACACACATGCACTTGCCATGCCGAAGTGGTAATTATCTAAGTTACACACATGACGGCGTTAATGGGCTAAGCACCACCAAATCTTCCTGTCCCTCTATATAATGTCTGACATATTATACAAGGGGTCGTGACCTTGTAATGGAACAGCTGAGCTCACAGAGGCATATCCACAGGGGCAGTGATTTTGATTTTGGTTTCTGCAGAAGTTTGTTTCACTTGCATCATTAACTCTCAGCTTACGTTTGTATGGGCAGGAATCCATTGAGCCGTCATGACTGGACTGTCTTCTCAACCAAAATCCTCAAACTGCCAGACAACTGTATGCAGGGTAAAGGAGCTACGGTGGAGGAACCATCAGTGGATACACTGGTAACACTAAACTCCTGCCTGATGGAGGAGGGGTGTTCTGATCTACATCAAACTTGTAATTTACGTCATTCCGATATCTAAAATGTATGTATGAACGAGGATGTAATGATGCTTTTGGACTTGTCATGCATCTTTATCTGGAAAAAGACTGGAGAATAAAACATGTTTTCATTCTAGGTTGATGATATCTAAGGGAGTCATAGAATCTGTGATGCAAGCTGAAGCAACAGCACCCTTAGCATATGACTGACTTCCTGCCAAGAAGCCAGAGAGGGCATGTCTCTATGTCCCAGGTGCTTTCCACTCCCAGTGTATCCCCTACACTATTCTCAGGCCATTTTACATCTCCATAACACTCATGCTAGTCTCAACCACTTGAACACATGACACCTTCATGAACCCGGGAGGAGTTGTGAGCTGGTATCTTGTTCTATGGAACGATTCAACGTTGTCCCGGATCAAAGCATTTACAAACGTCTGGAACCTTCCCCCCCCCCCCCAGTAATCTGGCATCAGGTTCATCCCGTGGTTGCGCTCTGTTCTCTTCTCCCTGAAAATGGAAACCACCACCCACTCTGCCATTCTGTGGTCCCCTTGACCTCCATGCAGCACCCGAAGAGTCGGGGTGTCCCAACAATGCCCGGAGCTGTCAACATCTGAGGAAGACTGTGAGACATGGGAGGAGCTTTTGAAGCACAGTTTGGATTTAATTAGCAATTTAGATATGAATTAATGGGGTAACTAGCGTGATGTTCATTTGGTAAACTTAAGCTTCATTAAGAAATCAGTGCAGCAGTTAATCCTTGCCATGTAGTGTTTCAGGTTCTGCCGTACATGTACATTCACATTTGCTCATTCAGCATATAATCTAACCCAGAAAAATTAGCATAGAAGTCAAAAAAATTCAGGCACTGTACATCACCGAAGAGAGCATGGAGTAAGAATAAATCGCACTAGAGTAAGCACCCCAAGGACTGCAGATTTTATATGCTATTGAGTCAAGGAGAGTGAGGAGGAGAAGGGTAAGAAGAGGGAAGAATGAGATCAGTTGTGAGTTGGAAGAACAGATGCTCTCAGAGGAGTTTGGTCAGAGCAGGTTCAGGGTTCAGAGCAAGTTCTCAGTGAGATAAGGACAGAGAATAGAGGCATAGCTGTGTCTGTCCAAAGCTAAATATACATATGATAATTTTTAGCTCTGATTTAGCAATTTTGGAAACTGTGTGGGTAGGGCGACAGTATACTGGTCAAAACTTGAATGCGAGGCCCATTTTCTGGCTTTTTATTGCAAAACCCAAGCAAAACCATTGTGATGGCAGGTTGTAAACAACTACAAATAAACACAACTTCTTCACCATAAATAGAAGATGCATGAAAGACAGAGGCGTAATGACAAACTCGAGCCCTAAAACCAAATTAACTTTATAAATACATACATAAATGCTGAGCGTATAATTTCCCAGACTGAACGGTTCCCATGCTGCCCTTTTCCAGGCTTTACGTACCCTGTTCCCTAATCTGTGAGTCTTATTTCTGAGAAACAGGCTCCTCTGTGTATGAATGTGGTAGATTGTCCCTTAAAGCTGTTTTGCTGCAGGATTTACATACATTACATACTGTCTTTACAGTAATCCGCAGGTCACTCGCACGTTTACTGAGGTGCACTGTGCTCCATGTAAACACAGTGCATCACAGACTCTACACGTCAGTCACCATTGACTGCTGAAAAGTACATTATTCTGTAGTTTTGGTTTAGTTTCTGTTTTTATAATATGCATTTTAAAGTTGATTTTCAGATGTAAAATGTATTCTGCTGCTCACTACAGACATAATATGATTGACGTGAAAATACAGAAAATACAAATATTCTGAGTCTGGAGACATGATATTCCATATCCCAGAGGTCACTTCAGATAGTTGGACTCCAACTGCCCAAGACACTTGTCTTATTCTACTGACCCATCCATACTTGACCAGACCCTTCTTGTAGGAGGTAGGGGGGACAGACTCAAATCCATACTTTGGGCTGAGCCTGACTTGGGACCTGGGACTGCTGGGCCCCTTCTATGGACACCTTCTTGGATCTCCAGTATCCGTCCAGACAAAGATCTCACAGCATTGCTCTTATAATTCGTGATGGTCTTCTTGACTGCACTCTTCACCTAGGACCTCTCTGCCAGGGAAGACCCTGCTATGAGCAAACTGCCCCCACCGGCACAGCTCCTAGGATCACTAGTGAACTCCTCCATCAAGATGTGGTGGTGGTTGACTGGGAGGAGCCTGAATATGCATATGTGTATTTGGTTTAGAATACCCTTGATTTTATGAACTGAAGGGGATCTGGTCTGGCCTTGTTGAATAATGATGGACTATATCAAAGCTTAACACATACGAAAGGCCCACAAACATCATCACATCCTTGAAATGCAGCTTGAGAATAGGCGAAGAATTGACTAAGTAAAGGCACCCAACTGTGAGTTTGCAGCAGTTTGGAGAAGTTTGAAGTTTTTATTTATTTATTTATTTATTTATTTATTTATTTGCTCCTCGTCTTTCCTCAGTCTCTGATTCCTTCTACGATTTTTAGTCAATTTCTGGCCGGGCTGGATGTCAATGGCATCCATCGCTGCACTGCTCCAAATATCACAGATCACTCATTCGAGTGGCCGGCAAGTCAGCAATCACAAAAATAAAACAGCAGAGACAACTTGACATACTCAGCAATATACACAGTCGACTAACTCATCTATTTCTCATGTCCGCAGAAACCTTATCAGAACTGTGAGTGAGCAAGTGAGTGTGCATGTGTGTGTGTTCACAACAGTTTCTGTGCCTAAATCTGAACTTGCAGGCTAAAAGGTGTGCAACTGAACAATGAAGACAATCGAAGCATCGCAGTGTTTTGGTTCTCTCCCTCTCCCATCCGTTCCTCTGACTTCCCACCTCTTTCTGGCCGGCTGCCATGTGTTTCTCGCCCGCTAGGCGGCGGCATTGAGCCGTTTTCGGACAGCAGGCGTGAGACTGGAACCAGGAGAGAGCGAGGGAGAGAGAGAGAGGCAGAGACCTGGAGTTCCTCGGGGGAACATCTCTCGGAGACGTTTCCCTTATTCTGAGGGAACACGTGAAGACAATACCGAGAGAAAGGAGGAGAGGGGAAATCGAGATGAAGGGGCTGAGAGGAACTTAAAGAATGGTTTAGATCGTGGGAGGAAAAAGAAGGCAAACAGCAGCAGAACAGATGGAATAATGAAAGACAGAAAAGGAGAGATGACACTGAGTGGATGTGCTGACAGATGGATTGAAATGAAAGACAGTTCATTGTTCATGAACCAAATGTCTCTATCTGACCGACCTTATGTCCGTGTGTGTGTTATATAATGGCCAGTAATATTCTGATCACAGGCAGAGGAGCTAATTGAAGCCAGTCATTTTCTTTGGAATGGAGGTGGCGCAGCCCCCTCCCCCAAGCGCCTGCTGCATCTCATTGATCTGATTGTTTTCCAGTGACCAAGGCCAGGTCCAGGCCAGGACGAGGCCAGGGCAGGGACATGTGGCTCTGGAACGGGAGCTGGCCCACTAACCACAGACCTGCCAGTGACTCTCCCATCCCATCTGACGGGGTCACCTCGCAGGTCATGTCACATTCAGGATGAAAACGAGGAGAATAGGGAGCGATGGGAGGAAGAGAGTTTTAAGGAGAGACAACAACAACCAGAACTGAAGACCAAAAAAAAGTGAACAAACACGGGTCATGTCATACACTGTTGTGCTTATGTTGAGACGTTCAGATGAGAGAGAGGGCACAAAATAGCAAGGGGTAGATAGGAAATGGAACAACCGACAGATATGTGAAAGAACAGATGAAAGGGAGAGAGAATGAAACACGATAAGAGTGTGTCTGTGGAACTTAAGGTGATAATATGTAAATACACACACACACACACACACACACACACACACACACACACACACACACACACACACACACACACACACACAGTGACCGTAAGTAGACCGTAGGTCCGTGGGTCATGTCCCAGAGATGGAGAATGATGGAGAATGAAGCGACAGGCGATCCGGGAGCGGCAGCTCCGCGCGTAAATGCGCATCAGCCGCAGCCGAGATCTGCGCCGCGCTCAGCGCTGCAGGTGAGCGCCGCGGCAAGTCGGTACGCACGTCCCGCACGGAGACACAAGTCAGAAACGTGACTGTGAGCCCTCCCCATCCCATCCCTCTGCCTACGTTTCTCCCCATCTTTCTCTCTCGCCCTCGCTCGCTCGCTCTCTCTCTATCGCTCCCTCTGGCTGTGCGCCAGCTCCAGCACGCTCCGAGCCTCCTCTGCCTCTCGCGCCGCTCACCAGCCCAGAGTAGGGAGAGAAAGAGAGAAAGGGAGAGCAAGCGAGCGAGAGAGAGAGAGAGAGAGAGAGAGGGAGGAGAGGGGGAGGAGGGAGAAGAGGGAGAGGGTCCTACAGGAGTTGAAAGAGGTGGAGCAGAGGGAAGGGATGGAGGGAGCAAGGGGTGAAGGGGAGGGAAAGGGAGGGGAGTCTCTCTCTCTCTCTCTCTCTCTCAGTCTCTCTCTCTCTCTAGCTGTGGGGGTGAGGTGGGGGTGAAGGGGGTGGGGGTGGGGGGGACGGGAGCCCTTGGCCGCCTATTCGCCTTCCAGTTGCCTCCGCAGTATATAAACACTCATTGGTGCCTCTGGCTTGACGCACACGCACTCCTGCGCACGCATCCACACACACACATCCACGCACACACACAGACATACGCGCGCGCACATACACACACACACACACTGAGGGTGACTTGTGTAGGCAGCCAGCAGTGAGGGAGAGAGAGAGAGAGAGAGAGAGAGAGAGAGAGAGAGAGAGAGAGAGAGAGAGAGAGAGAGGGGAACAGAAAGGTACACAGAGCAGAGTGTGGACGACAGAAAGTGAGAGAAGCAGAAGGAGGACGGTGGCTCCTGAGCATCTCCTGCGCACCTCTTCTTCACTCTCGGATCTTACACTTGATCTTCCTCGGGGTCGCTCTGCACACAGAGAAAGAGATTAAAACTTCCACAAAGAGGCTTTTAAGACATTTTTTTAGTGGAGCGAGAGAGAAAGAGACGCGATTCCTGGAAGACTTTTCCTTCATTTTTTCCCCCCAAACCAAGTCTTTCCATCCCCCCAAGAAGTTTTAAAAAGTAAAGTCCTTGTTGCTTCCAGGGCTCGGCTTTCACTTTTTTTTTGTTTCCACGTGTCCCACGCTGTCCTAGCAGCTTTTGACATAAGAACGTATCACTTTGTGATTTTTTTTGCCTTGCTATCACCACTTTTTTATTCAAAGAAAGAGAGACAGAGAAAAAAAAACTCCATACAAACGTCTATCTCAAGTCACTGACCCACAAACGAGACTAAACATGAGATTTCATACCCCAGGACAGTCCCCAGTCTCGTGTGATCACTGTCCTGCACTCTTAAACCATTAAAACACGCTTAGCTTTTAATGGTTTGACTTTTTTGCCACTCCACTTTTCCAAGCGGCACAGCTCACCTGTGGCATCTAGACCACGCTTTGATTTGCACTTTGTTTTCCAGCCACTCACTTGCAGTGACTGTCTGAAGGCAGAGATTTGTCTCTGTGAGTGTGACAGAGAGACAGTCATCCCCAACCTGCGCTGGTTCATTCATTCTGAGTCGCCTGCAGCGCCGTGCGCCTTTACGCACACCCCCACGCACAGAGCGAGAGAGAGAGAGAGAAAAGTTTGGATTCATCCCCGTGGATCCAGACCTGCAAAGTTTTCGAAGAACAACTTCTCCAGAGCCGCAGAGAGGCAGGCACCCTCCTCCTCACCACCCTCCATCACCATGCTGTTCGACAGCTTCGACCTGGTCTCGGCTCTGGCCACTTTGGCCGCCTGCCTGGTGTCCATGGCCCTGCTTCTCGCCGTGTCCCAGCAGCTGTGGCAGCTGCGCTGGACCGCCACCCGGGATAAAAACTGCAAGCTGCCCATGCCCAAAGGATCCATGGGCTTCCCCTTCATCGGAGAGACCTGCCACTGGCTCCTGCAGGTAAGCCCGCCCGCCCCTCACCCCGGCTGTTTCTCCATTTAACTCCTAACAGCCTTTATTTCTGCATTCATCCCCCCATCAAAAAAAATCTGGCTTCATTCATGGCATGTTTTTTTGTCTTTTTTGGCGCGCCGGTTTGATGGTGTTAAATCTGCGGGATGATAGACCCGAGGAGTTAGTCTGCGGCCGGGTCTGACATAGAGATTAACAGCCGCGCGCACTCTGCGGCCGACGCGCACAAAGCGCATTGAAAGCTACGCCAAGTTGGTCAAGAGCGCACAAGACTCCCGACTCTGACCCCAGTCACCTCTGCCTTCGCCGTTTGATTTGTTCTATTTGCTCTCCATCCTAAGCGTCTGCAGCAGCACACTCTCACACACAGATATGGCCGAGGTGTGATTAGTTTAGATCACATCAGCCTGTGTTATCCAGCCCTCGTATCTGATAAGGGGTTAATTAGCGGCAGCGGCTGTCTCTGAGGCACGGGTCAGACACGGGGTAGAAAGTCTGGGGACGTTCTCCAGGAGCCGCCGTACTAAAGTTCAGTTCAATATTGAAAAATGACAAGAATGCGATGATTGTTTGGAGAGAATAAGCGAGGCAGGGGTGGCAGAGAGAGAGAAAGTACCGAGCGGGGCAAAAGGTGGAGGTGAGGGTAAAGTGCACACCTAGGAGCCCAGTCCTGCTCTGCTTGACTGAGCCGAGCCCACAGAGGTTCCCAGCATGCTGCATGTTTCTAGACATCAGAGTCCTCCTGCTCCACCAGCTGCTGGCACAGACGCACAGAGGAGAGTCCTGCCACATGTGTGTGAGCGTGGACTGGAACTTTTGAGGGATCCCGGTCTGATGACTTAAAAACTTGGAGACTTTGTCTGACAGTCCTCTCTGAACAGGAGGAACCTCTGACTGTGCCTGAGTGTGTGTGTGTGAGGACTGAAGATTAGATCAGTTCACATCGGACAGGTTGCTTTAAGGTCAATTTAATGCAGTTTGGCACCAAACCATGAACGCAAACAGTTAAGTGTAAATATGTGCAGAATAAATGAATGAAGAACTTAATAAGTTACTATGAAGGTTAATATAATACAGCAATATATAGTGCATGTGAATGGGGCTTTGGATATGTGCAATAGGATGGGGCTGCTCGTATGACCCCTGTGGGACTCGGCACCGCTAAGCAGCACAAAGTGATGGCTCCCAGGAGTCGACAGAGGGGGCCGGGGGCAGATGAGAACAAATGAAAAAGGAAAGAGAGCACTATAGAGAGAGAGAGAGAGAGAGAGAGAGAGAGAGAGAGAGAGAGAGAGAGAGAGAGACAGGGAGACACCTCAAAAGAGAAGCAGAAGTGGGAGGAGGGGGCATGGAGGTGGGCGGGGTGCAGGGGTGGGGGGGGGGCGGGAGGAGGGGGGTGCAGGGTCTGGACGAGCGGAGGCACGTCGGCCGCGTGCGGGGCTTGAACTCAGGGTGCTCCTCTCCGTTACATCTGACACCCAGGGAGACGCGTTTCTCGGAATGCAAGTAAGGACCACGGCCAAGTTTATGGTGGGGGTGTGGGGTGGGAGGGCTGGTGCTGGTGCTGGGGGGAGGGGGTGCATGTCAGTCTCATAGAAGTCCTGGCCTCCACAGAATCACAGTCACATCAAAATCAAAATGAGTGCCACTCATACCCTGTAGCTGGGTGGCAGGTGAGGAGCATAAATGGGCGTGCATATATAGAGTGTCCAGGATGCTGGACCTTTATGGAGATGGGTGTCGGACATGCTCAGCATCTCTCCAAAAGTTCAGGGTAAAAAAAAAAAGGCAGATGAAAGCGTTAAGAGCCGAGGCGCGTTTTTAATCAAAGTCTGGAAATCAAGAAACGAAACGAGCCGTTTGGGGGCTTGGGAACAGAGCGGTCTGATCGGGAGTGTTTGGGCACAGAGCGGTATCTGTCTAGCTCTGGCTCTGTTTCGCCTCACAGCAGCAGCCGACGGAGGGAAATAGTTCCTGGCGATGCTGTCGCTTCGAATACAGCGGAGAATGATGAGGACTGTATCACAGCAAGGCGTGTCTGAGACACAGCTGCCAGACCTGCACGCACGTTTTTTTTGTTTTTTGCCCCCACCCCCCCCCCCCCCCTCACCTCCTCTCGGTACAAGTTCAAACATGCGGACGACTATCAGGAAGGGAAGACACACTCTACCGGTTGTTTCGATCGCTTCACTTCAGACAAACAATTGTTCTCCAGTCAAGCGACCGTCACACGCAACCGAGACACGTCTTTGGTCGGCCTCTCCTAATGCATTACGTTCAGTGCTCAGCAGGAAAGCACCTCTGATTGACGGGGTCCCCAGCTCGCATCCCTGTTGTCTCCCTCTGTCCCACACATGCTAAGATGAAAACAATATGGACAACCATGAAAATAAAATCGCAAAGCGGGTGAGATCGAAACTGGGATCGGGAGTCTCTGCTTCATCGCTGTTGTGAGTTGTGTTGATATCTCACGTTCAGCATTTCCTATGAGCTCTGCTTTTGGTCCCTGCCGACCCGCCAGCTCGTCTCCGAGTGCGCCTCTCCGCAGAGAGACTTTTACAGGGAGAGAAAAAACAAACACAAATAAAAAAAGTAAAAAATGACATCATGGGAGCAGAGTCTGTGCCGAAAAAGGGACACCCACGCTGTTGGTCCCGACTCGGAGCAAAGCGTCACGTCATGCGGGGGGAGCAACGGATCGTTGCTCGGAGTGAAATGTTTCAGAGTCCTAAAACCATCGATTATTCTCACTTTAACGGACCTGTAATAATCTCTGCTCCGGCTCCAAGCACACGGGTGATTCTTCCTCCTTCCCTCCTCTCTCCCCCCTCGCAACGTCTCCTCCAGATTCCCTACATAAACACGCTCCCTAAATGCCAGTCTGTGTACATACGGTGTATTTTTAACTCCGCGTGCATGCGGCGGCGGCAGGGGCACGGTTTTTTTGTGACGGATCCATTTTAAAAGCGATCCGCAGTTAGAAATAGTTTTCTCCCGCCGCTGCCAAAGACCTGTCTGCTCTCATTAGGAGCTGAAGCTGTGTGAGGGGACTGCGCCAAGCAGGAGCATTACTACAGAGCAAGCGCGCATGCACACACACACGCACACACGCACGCACGCACTGAAACACTACCTGCACGGAGCATATTCATGTATATATCAATGCGAATGCACACATAATAAGCTCTGCGTGTATGTCTGCTTTCCAGGCAGGTGCACAGATGTCCAGACGCACCCTTAAGCGTATGCATACCGTATGCCTGCAGTCATACGCTGTGATTTATGAGCTCAGCCACGAATCCATACAGTTATCTTGTTATGGACACGTTTTCATGACTTTCGATGAACTCCAGAGGAGGCGACACCATTTTTGTGGAGATAAAATGGCCGAGTAACGTTCCAGTTTGTCTGTTTTGCTCCATGTTTCTCGGTGTTTAATCACATTGTATTACATCAACAGATTTTCCAGCAGCTCAGACACAAAGTGACGTTTGGGGAGGAATAAAGGCTGCTTTATACAAAGTGACGCCGCAACCAGTCGGGTTCGATACGGAAGCCTCGTCACCACTCGGGTCAGGCTGAGAAGTACAAGTGGGCTCATGAGCCACGAAATGTTGAACTCGTCTCAAACACTACAGCGTCATCAGTAGCATGACACGATTAACATCTGACCTCTGACACCGTTTGGAATTAGAAGCAGTTACACACTGCTGCCACAGGGGGTCACTAGACTGCAAAATCCCCAAATGTGATTTTGAATAAATTGACGATTTAGATGTGAAATTAAAATCATTATTGAGGGTTTTTAGCCTTGATACAGTTTACTGATTACTTTTTTTTAATTCTGGGTATTTCTATTGCTCCTCCAAAAGTAAAAAAAAAAAAACAGCCTCTAACCATCTGACGGTGCTACGGCGGGATTTCACGGAATGGTTATGTACCTCGAAGCTCAGATGGCCACAGATGCTGATCCCCATCAACCAAGAAAAACCTATCTGCTGTCCTGGATACAGCTTCCTCTGGTCTGGTCCCGATACCTTACACACACGCGCACACACACACACACACACACACACACACACACACACACACACACACACACACACACACACACACACACACACACCACATACACACACACATGCGGTGCAGACAGGCTGGACTGAATCTGGGTCAGACCAGAGGAAATGAACACATGGCACAGAGACTCAGACTGTACTGTTTGTGTGCGTTGTGTGATTTAAGTTTGTGAATGAGCCCGAGTTAGAGAGAGCCAAACACACGCACACACACACGTGTGCACACACACACTCACACACAGACATGCATGATCTCTACGCAGGAGGCGCAAAGAACCATTAGTGTTTTTTCTTTATTTTGTAACTGGCCGAGTTTGGACAAAAGTTAGTTGCCACTTACATACACTGTTTGCACAGACACATACTGAAACACACACACACACACACACACACACACACACACACACACACACACACACACACACACTAATGCGTTGTCCTTCTGTCTGCCAGCCTGTCGTCTTGTCTGTTTTGCAGTGATGAAGTGTAAATGACGGTGGGCAGAGTAATAACAGTCCTGCAGACCGAACGCTCTCTCATCTCCCACAGTGATGACAGTTCGCCCCCCAACCCCTCCTCCCATCGTCTTCCTCCTCAGAGCTCTTCCTCGACACCTGTCCCGCTGTCTCCGGCTCTCTCTGGACGCACGTTCAGAGCCCTAAGTGCGGTCGTCTTTATGAGAACACCCATCTAATGCGGTCTGCCTTCGCTCGGAAAGTTTGAGCTCTGACGAGCACATTAGTATCCAAAATAACTCTGGTTTCCTTAAATGCTCTTTAATATCCGCGTCAAAACGCTCTCGTAATTGTTGAAGCAGCAACAATGTGGCATCTGTTTTTGTCCACAAAGTACGAACCCATATGACAGAAAGTGAAAAGTTTCCACGTCTGATTGGATATTAAAGACCGAACTCACAGTAGTGCGAGTTAGCACCTCCCTGCAAAAAACGATCCCCAGTATGACTTCCGGTTGGGGTTTGCGCATTCTCCTCATGTCTCTTTGTACCCAGGTTTTCTCCCCCAGTCGAAAACATATACCAGGGTGTGATGTGATTTCTATCAATAACCAGCTCAAATTCCGCAAAATATTCAAACGCTTTAAAACATAACCCTGATTTAACTTCCAACAGGCTCATAATAGAAGTCGGACGGTACCGACCGCAGACCAGATTGTGGGCCGAGCGTCATCTTGTTTTCCAGCGGATCGCCTCAGTGTGCCCATCTCTGTTCTTTTGGGGCGGACGCTGCCTTTAACGGGCTCAGACAGAGGCGGGATTGTGAGGCCCGGTGGCTTCATCTGTGCTCAGGTTCCATTACTGCGGTGCAGCACGCCGTGTGCTGCATAGCTGCGGTTACACAGCTCCGACGGGCACACACACACACACACACGCACTCACACAGTTAATGGAAATACTGGAGGTATGTGAACGCATATAGATCTACGTAGGTGCGACGCGCACGCAGCTAGACAAACACGCGCGCAAGAAAGCGTGTGAGCTCGGTCGGATCGCATTGCAACACGAAATGATTTATTCTGTTATTCTGTCCCTTTCGTTCTCTTTCTTTCTGTCTTTCTTGGGGGCAAGAAACTGGCAAGCGTGAGAGATACATAGTTCACTGGGTGGCCACAAGGGGCAGTTCTTATTGTGTGTGTGTGTGTGGTAACAGTGTTAACATTCAAAGCAGGACCCTTAAACCTCCGGGGACTCTTCCTCTCACACCCGTCTGATCGTTTTTTCTCAACTTCTTCATCTTTCCTCCCTCAATCGCGCCCTATTTTCCGCCATTTTCCTAAAAGTTTGATTTACTGGACGATGGCATGCTTCTGTTGGTCATAACCGCAAAGAGCAATTTTTATTCGATTTCAGGTTTTGTCGCTCACAGTTTTTCTGCCCCTCTTTTTTTTGTCACCTTCACTTTTCGAACAGAGATTTTACTGGTTTTTCCTTCGTTTTCTCAACCTTCTCCGAACCTCTTACATTGCTCCATCGCTTCATGTTCCCCTCCATGTCTTTACCTTTCCCGCCTGCTGCCCTGACTGTAATCGCAAAGAAAAACCTGGCGACTCAAAGATCACAAAACGTGACATCGTCGATGTAGAAACGTCGCTCCCGTCAGGGTTTCCTCTCTCCACCTCCATTTCTTCTTCTTCCTTTCCTTCATCTCTTCGTCTCTCCATCCCTGCCTTCCTCCTCCTCTTCCTCCTGCCCTTGTTCAGATTAGCAGGAGGTGCTGGCAGCACTCTGCCTTGCCCCTTCTTTCACCCCGAGAACACACTGCTCCCTCCTCCGGCACTGTTGTCCCGGGCCCAGTATAGAGCACAGTGTTAAGCTGCCTTTCTCAATGACTGTGTGAGTGTGTGTGTGAAACACATGTTGGACTTTTTTTTGGCTTTACCGGTTACCAACTTTTCAGCTTTGCACTTTTAAATACCACAAATCTGATGAAAAAGCAATGGTGGATCTCACCACTCTCCAGCTTAGATGTGTTGTTTGCGCCTCGCGTCCGTTTGCTTACTCTAAATTTCAATCCGAAATCATTTGTCAAGCTTTTTGACAAACAAAATTGCATTTACAGTGGCAGATGAATCCACATTCGGTGCTGTGACAAGTGGCAGTCTATTCGTTTTGTGTGATAGTTGTTTATGGATCGTGAAATTATGAACGAAAACATCATCGTAAAAGCGTACAAACGAACGGTTTGGTCTCTGCATTTCGTTTGTTGACGACAAGAAAAATTTAGAGCCTACCCTGAACTTAAAGTGTATTCGTGGAGTTTCACACTGTGTCTGTATTCACTTGCACACACTTGTGAGTGTGTGTGTGTGTGAGTGTGTGTGTCAGGGTATTAGCTGGGGTCCCGGGGTGAGTGCTTAGAGAGTTTTGAACAACCATAATCTCCCTCCCTATAATGTCCCTGGGTCAGGGGCCAAGCCTCTCTCTCCCACTCTGTGTGTTGCTCTCTCTCTCCGTTTCCATTCTCCCGGGTTTTTGGCTGAACTACCCGAAGCCCTTCTTCGCTAATCCGTCCTTTCTCAAACCAGCACCCTTCCCATCTCTCCGCCTCCTCCGCCACGCTCTGCGCTCGCTTTCTCTCGCTCCAATTTTTGGCACTTTCTTCTTTCACCCCTTTTTGTCTTTCCCCGTTCCCCTCTTAGATTCCCCCCCTCCATTCTTTACCTTTCCTCCTCCCCTTCTTCCCTCTCCTCCCTTCTTTCCTTTCCTCCCTCTCATCCTGCTTTCTTATCCCTTCCCGCCCTTAGCCTTCCCTCTCTGTCCCTCTGATGTGGTGGCGTGACCGCAAAGGGACGGGGTTCATTGTCAAGTTGAGGACCTATCGTACCATTCAAACACACACACACATGAAAACCCACACACTGGTTCCTTGGTATCTCTGGCACCAGCTGAATGATTGACAGCTGAAAGGAGAGAGGGAATTCCCTCACAGCCTTTGACCTCGTTTCCTCTCTCCCGTCCTCCTCGGTTCCTGCTGCGGCTGCTTTCTAACTTTTCATTTTTAACCTTTGCTTTCTTTCACTCCTTATTGATTTCTTTTTTTTTCTCCAGTTCACAAATCCAGCCACCAGCTTTGTGTTCCTCCACTGAAATCACCTGCCTGTCAAGCACAGTGGGCAACATTTTGGTTACTTCAATTTTCTTATAAAGAACCGGAGGTTCAGTGGCGAAGCGGTGGTTCATTTCCTTCAGTGATTTTAATTCCATCCATCCATTTAGCCATCCATTCATCCTTCCAACCATCCATCCATTGTCTTACTGGCTTTGTGCCTAAACGGGCAGGAAATACACCCTGGACAGGTTACCATTTCAATGCAGGACACACCCACCATTAATTCTCAAACTCACACCTTTATTTAGAGTCTTCAGTTGACCTAAACATGCATGTTTAGAGACTGTGGGAGGAAATACCCATGCACACAGGATGAGAACATGCAAGCGCCATACAGAACGGTGTCCAACCTGGAGCTGAACCAGAGACCCTCTTGTTGAGAGGCCATGACGCTACCCACCAAGCCATCATTTCACTCCCATAGGAGAATTCAGTTTATAAATAACCAACAACACACAAAGAATATGTGTATTAAAAAGGGAACATCACAATGAATCACAAAAATGACACAAAACAGGAATGAAGAGAAAAAAAAGTTTCAGATCTGAATCATGTACTTCAAACATACTCACACCTTGACCAGAGTGACTTCATATAAAAGAAAGAGTGAGCAGAGAGGCGTGAAGCAGTCTCTAGCAAAATACAACTCTCTTATTTAACTCTGCACTGAATGACTTTTACCTCCCGGATTATGACACCGTTGGAAATTTGATGGCCATAAAGCTCATGTCATCACCAGATCTATCTTCTATCTCCTTCTGCTCACTCTTGGCAGTAAATGGCTCATTGCCTCAAAGTTTGCAGCTGTCATTCATCTCCTGCTACTGTTTTCCCATCAGCCTCTGCTTTCCTGCTTTTCTAGAAACACACTCTCTGCTCCCTTGAGCCGTCACCCTAATATTTCTGTTTTATAACCGCTCGCTGTCCCCACAGCTCACTGGTGTGTGTGTGTGTGTGTGTGCGCGCGCTGGTCAGGCCGTGGCGTTGATCTGAGTAAACATAATTAGCTGTGTTTTTTTGTCTTGCCCTAATAAAAGAGTCATTTGTTGGACATTTCCACTGCGCTACAAAGAGGACATTTATAAGCCTGGGCCCAGGTTTGCCCCTAGGCCAACCCCAACAGAACAGACGGGGGTATTTTTAGCACGGCCGTCGCGCTAGCTAGCTCGACTCGGACAGTGTGTGCATGAGTGTGTGGGCTGGAGATGGAGAGGAAGGGAGAGGAGTGTGCCACAGAGAGAACAAGAGAGATAGGGAGATATTCTGTCATCGTGGTGGCGCTTGTCAGAAATTACGAGTGTATGTAGAGAAGAGAAAGATTGTGTGTGTGTGTGTGTGTGTGTGTTTGAATGGCGTGTGTGGAAAATCCTCACCAAGCCACCCCTCCTCCTCCTCTCACCCTCCTTTATTGAGGTTCTTGTAAAATATCTGATAAATCTCTGTTCAAAAAATATAAAAGGGACTCTGTAGAAGCTGACATCGCTGGTTACAAGAACGCGCCTGTCTAGACTGCATATGCAAACACATACACACAAGCCCAGAGCGAAAGAGGGAGTTAAGCTGAAAGCTCGCTACTTTGCTACTACTTTGCCATTCATAACCCTCATTGGTCTGTGCATAACCTCTAACCCTAACCTTTATTTCAGTCTTGTTCAGACCCTAATTTAAACAGAACTCCAGGTTAGAGATCGACTGGCATTGGTTTCCAGTTTGAAGCTGTATGCTCAATGTAAGCATCAGTTTCAGGCTCACCTTCAAGTAAACAAAGAAGTTTGGTGTGAGACAAAGTGAGTTATAAGGCAAACGAAAAGGAAACCAACCTTTCCATAGCTTCAACGTTAACGTAAGAGCGCAAGGATAAATGCTCCATTCAACTATTTTAGGTCCCCTTTAAAACTATGATCGCTCGATGATGTGAAACTACAGCTGCAAATAGGTGGTGGTGATGATGAACAGAGCAGTAATTGGAAAAAAGTCTTGAATTTCCCAACACTCATGTCATAGAGTCGTGTTTACTGCGCCCTGTCAACTTGAACGAAAAAAAAAAACACTGGGCAACTTAATATCTCACCACTCGACAATTGACCAGCTGGTAGGTGGACGATAAAGCCACAGCGCTCATAGAATGTGACTCTATAAGTAAGAAAGCGAAGAAAAATTTAAACTTAATTCGAATAATTATCCCGGCATAGAGCCTGTGCCTGACGCTCGGCCATGTTCCTCACAACATGCACATGCACACATCATGTTTCGGAGGCAGCGCCAATTGCTTGTGCTTCTCTTAGTTGCCAGGGCAACGCATCCACAAAAAAAAAATCCTTTAAAAGTTTATGCCCACCATCATTAAGAGAAACCTCTTTATGGTTTTCAGCTCACATGAGAGTTTGTTGCCTGTGACCTCGGCGGTAAAGCCTGCCGTAATGTTGTGGTAGCAATTTTGGTTTCTGGGCTTTTTTTTTTTTTTTTGTTAAAAGGAGCGAGTGTTTACAGCGAAGGCTCCGTCGCTTCACTGGAGCTTGGAGGGAAAGTGTGTGTACGTCCAGCCAGCGCCATCACCGCGAGGCTCTGACGCCTGCGTCTCCGCGGCGACGTCTGCGACACCGTGCACGTGTGTGTGTGTGTGTGTGTGTGTGTGTGTGTGTGTGTGTGTGTGTGTTTGTGTGTGCATGCACGCGTATGTGTTGTGGTCCTGTGTGCGGTTATGTACGTGTTCTCTTGCAAGAGAAGTGTGGCGTCATTACATCACAACTTTTCCATGCTTGCTGTGTGTGTGTGTGTGTGTGTGTGTGTGTATGTGTGTGTGTGAGCGCGCGCGCGTGCTTTTTGCCAGATTTGGAGGGGGTGGTGGGGGGGGGGGGTAAACTTCTCACCTTTTATGCTAAATGTCATCCAGACCACACCCCTGGCACACATACACACACACACACAGATTGTTTCAGAATAACTTTTTTGTGGGGTGTAAGACAAATGAAAACCTTCAGCTTCCAGCCAAAAAGTGTGTGTGTGTGAACAGAAAATAAGAAATGGAAAGAGAAAAAGTTGCACATAACGTGCACAGCTTTCTCTCTCTCTCTCTCTCTCTCTCTCTCTCTCACACACACACACACACACCACAAAAAGTACACAATCTGCCCAATCTGATGCTGTATCTTAGAGTGTGAAAGGGAGCCTTGTCTGGCTGCCTGAGGAACTCCCTTCGAATTGGACCATGTGTGTGTCCGTGCGTGTGTGTGTATGTGTGACTAAGTGTGTGTGTGTGTGTGTTTGAAAGAGCAGGCCTGCCAGGCAGACATACTAAACCACTCTACATCCATGTGGCAGCAAAATGTAGCTTGGAAAACAACCCCACTCTTACACGCACACACACCCCGAGGGCTCCAGAGGCCAGCCGGCGACCTGGTGTGTGTGTCTGTGTGTGCTGGTGTATGTGTGTGTGTGGGGGGGGTGTATGTGTATGTGCATGCCACAGTAAAAAGAGGAAGTGTACAGGAGCTGTGAAAACAGTTCGGGTCAACAGTTTGTACCCAGACAGACCGACAGAGAGAGAAGAGAGAGGTGAAGCAAGGAGGGATAAAAGAATCAAAGTTTCTTTCAACTCCGCAAACACCGAATGAACAGGCAACAAGTAGAGAGTGGATGACAGAAAATGTTCCAGAGCTGGTATGAATCCTTTAAAAAAACCTCAGAAAAATCAAAGAGTGATTGCTTTCTATTTGTTATTTAGCTGCTCCAGCTTCCACTGCGACTACAACACCCAGGACCAGAGGTGCACCCTCAAAATGCACGTTGCAGATAAAATAATGTCATCGCCTCGTGAAAAGTCTGAACATCTGAAGTAGCTTAGGCGCGCTGACAAACGCGAGCCACAGAGGTGGGGAGTGTTGGGCCGAATGCTAATTAGCAGCATTTTTCATCTATAAAAGCAGTCTGGCAATCAGAAGTTTTCAAAGCAACATGAAACAGCCAGCAGAGCCGCGCAGGGGCTGAGGCATCTGTGCTCAATTTGGGCCCCCGGTCCACATCGAGAAACGTTAAGATGTGAAGTGTGCGTCGCAAGGGCCCGCCGAGAGGGATGAGCTGCAACGTCTCGTCTTCATCTGTGAATGTCCTCCAAAGAAGGGGGGGGGGGGCGCATAGGTGAGCAACAATTCGAACATACTATAGTAACAAGTGTAGAATCCTGCAGTATGGGAGTAAGCCAAGAAGATGCCGAGTGCGACGTATCTATCTATGGTCTCTGTTCTCCTTTATTTACCGGCTCAAGTGAAAGGAAATAAGCGGGTAGTTCACAGTGTGTTTCCTCTATTTTAAACCGTCATGGCATCTCCAATTTGATTGTGTGAACAGTATCAAAGTGTCGTCGCAGGGGACGCTCGGCCACAAATTACACCATAAACCAGAAGCACAGCGAGGCGACGCTTCCAGTGGCGCATCGCTCTGGAAGATGAAGTGCAAGCACATGCACACACGCACACACCTCCACACGCTTGCCGCACTGCTGTGAGGTGTGTCTCAAACAGGAAGCAAACTAACCCGCTAAAATTAGTACCTGAAAACTCACACGTTTCAGATACGTACTCTGAAGCTCGCGCTGTTGCACACACACACACACACACACACACACACACACACACACACACGCATGCATGCACATACAAACACACACAAACTGTGGGCTTCCTGTGGTGTGAGGGCTCGAGTTGCTCTTAACATTAACTCCCGACAGAATAAAGGGGGAAATAAAGAAAAATGATGGCTCAAATACAAAAAATGAGAGCAGGGGAGCCTCTCGTATAAATGTAGGCCCAGACCTCACAGTGCTGCTTCTTTGGCTCGTATGTTTACAGTACATATGTTGACCGTGTGTGTGTGTGTGTGTGTGTGTGTGAGAGTGCCTCACAGTCGTACATATCTCTTTCCCCAGGAGTAAACTGGGGTCAAACCAGTTAGTGTTGTCACGGCAATTTGCAGTTCGGCCTCTGCGTGTTTGTTTGCTTTGCAGATTTTTTTTTTGTGACTTTGGAGTGTGCGTGCGTGCATGTGTGTTTTCACTGTATGGTGTGAGCCTCGATGTGTGTGAATGATGCGTTTGTCTGCGAGCGTTGGTGTGTATGCCGGGTGTGTGCGTGTGCGTGTGTGCGTGCTCGCTCGTGTGTAACACAGTGAGCTGCCCTCCGGCTGATATATATTCTTTTCACTCGAACAGCCCATTTACAGTTCTGGGGTCGGCTCCCTCTCGCTCTGCCGTGACCCGGACCGTTTAGAGGTCAGCGTCAAAGCTGAACCCGGGTCAGCTCGCTAACTGACTCCAGCTCCGGTCCTCTGGGGGTTTACTGACAGCCGAGGGGTTCAAACTAAGGGGCGGGGGCCTGAAACGGGCTGCCTGGCTTCTTCTGGGAAGTCGCAGTGTAGGAATGGGTCAGGACAGACCTCTGGGTAGTTCCTGAGGCACGACCTGTCTTTTTGGCATCTGCCTGAAAGGGTCATTGCTGTGGTTTTCTGGGCTCCAGTTCCTCTCTATCTGCTGTCAGCTTGGCACCTTCCTCCCTCGACTTCCAGTCCTCTGTTGCCATATTTTCAGCCAAGGAAATGACCAGACCATCCAGTTTTCAGTTTCTATGTCCATCTCATAACTGAAAAGAGAGAATAGAAAGTGTAATAGGTGTAAATAGGCCTATAATATGAGACTTGTGGTCTCACAAATCATTGGCTGGAAGCTGTGTCAAATAAATATCTGCCATTTCATTGGTCCAGCTGTAGCAGCCAGAGTCTACGGATACACAGTAGTAAACCTTACTACAGAAATGCCAAAACGAAAGACTTCTCCTAGGGAAATCTGCAAAGCAAATGGACAGAGTAAATTAGTTTTATGGATGTTGTATGTTATAGTTTTGGGATCAGATTTTGTCCTGGCTTCACTGTATCCTGTAGTGTCCTCCTTGTTAATGGTCAAGAAATTACTGAGTGCTTCATGTTCTTCTTTCAAACAAGATCCAAATATTAACACAAGATTTCCTCACACTGAATTGTCACAAAACACTAACAAAACATGGAAAATGGAAAATCAAATCTGGCTCCCAGGCCTGAAAATGGGCACTTGTTTCCAACCTGGAGATTATAATCATATTAAAAGAGTACAAAAGCTTGAGTGTAAAGCGAAGAGGTGATCTCATCTCAAATATAAACTGTACGCAAACGTTTCGCTGAACTGAGATTTACAGGAGGCGACCACAACAAAGGATGGCATGAGCAGATGAAATCTCCCAGCAACCACATTGAGACCACTTCAGAATCCTTCATCCTGGTTCTTCTGGATGAGAAATTTCATTTACTGTACTTTTGGCTTGAGCTGAAACTGTTTTGAGAACCTCTGACCCCAACCATTCATTGGGCGATGTTAATGCTGAACTCAGATCAGATCCTACAGGCATCCTAAATCAGTTCTCATTGAATTAACCTGCTGTATATGGGCTTCCTAAACATGTGCAGTCTGCATGGATAAGTTTACCTTTGCTCTGGGAGCAGGGATGATGGAAACATCAGTAACTTTTAGCATGTGGGGACCGGGCCGAGATAGTCTGTTTGGGCCTCAAACCACAGAGAGAAAAAATACTTACTCGGAGCTTTTAGAGGTGAAGATCAAAGCTGGAGTGAAGGTCAGATCCTAAAAGGCTGTTTTAAATTAATAGCAAGCGTAAAAATCAGTCGTAAGAATCACTGGGGAGCTTAAGCTTGAAAGGTTTTACTCATCAGTATCATTTGGAGACCCGCGGAGCAAGTTTCACCAGCGAGTAATAATCAATCACAGTGAGCAAAAAATAAGTAAATAAATGAATAAACATAAGTGATGTGTTATTCAGTTTTGATGTCATCATTCATCTTTTCAAGCTGAGTAGTAGTTGGATCCGAATTCATGGTCACTCTGTTGTGGAGATTCTCAGTTCCAGGGTGGGAGCAGCCTCCTCCTCCTCCCCCAGAGTAGCCTCCTCTTCACACCTCCTGCAGCACATCACCGCTGCTAGAGGGAAATTCCACCTCTGGGCAAAATTCTCTGAACTTCCTGGATAGCTCACTCCCTCCACTCTGCTCTCTTTGAAATGTCCAACCCGTCTTGGTTTGAAAACAAACAAAAGAGAAATCGATCGATTATAGAGAGAGAGGGGGAAATATGACCTCATTTGCCATTTGTCATTTGGCATAGTCCAGGCACATAGGAATTCTCATGCGGCGTTTTCAGAGTCAATGAATTAAATTAGCACATAAGTAAATTGGAATAGGGCAGATCCAAAAACTATATATCAGCGTGGACTGAAACAACTTGCAAGTGCACTTCGATGATGTATGCCCCTGCTATTTTGTCATCCAATGGAAAGAGTTTTTGGTTATGATCCTCATGTCCTCGCATCCAGGGTTCGGGCTTCCACGCGTCGCGGAGGCAAAAGTACGGCAACGTGTTCAAGACCCACCTGCTGGGCCGCCCCCTGATCCGGGTGACGGGCGCCGAAAACGTGCGCAAGGTGTTGATGAGCGAGCACACACTGGTGACGGTGGACTGGCCCCAGAGCACCTCCACGCTGCTGGGCCCCAACTCACTGGCCAACAGCATCGGAGAAATCCACCGCAAGAGGAGGAAGGTCAGGATACACACACACACACACACACACACACACACGATCATGTACATACATGTAGACATGTAGACAACCAAGGTGTTTGTAAGTGTAGACACCAACCAACCGAGGTGTGGATGCCAGTTTGTGTAAAGCGGGTAAGATAATAGAGATGGAATCTATGATAGTAAGGAGAAAGCCTCCATTTATACTGTCTCTCTGCAGCAGCACAATCTGAAGTAAAACCACACATTCATAGACACACACACACACACACAGTAGAGCGAAAGTCCGTGGGTCGTGTCCCAAGAGGAAAGCAGCTCATTAAACATTGACAAGATATAAGGTACCGACAAACACTACCCTCGTTATTGCTGAAATACGAACACTGGAAAGGGGACACACACACTGTAAAAAACAGTTAACCGTCCCACAATGAGCAAGGTACGCACACACACACACACACAGACACAGAGGGAGAGTATCAATGTAAAGCGATCCCATCCTCCTGGTCTTATCAGCAGCGTTCTGGCTGCTGAAGCGTGAGAATGCCGCCTCCATCACTCCGTCCTCTCCTCTCCTCATCTGCACAGGGAGAGAGGGAGGGAGAGAGAGAGAGAGGGAGAGAGAGATACAGCCGGTCACCCTCGTTTATCTGTTGTCTATTTTCTTGCACATCCTCTCTGTGTATTTTCTCTGATTTCCCCCTGATTTGCTCTCTTTTTCTCATCCCCCCTCTCTGTCCGGTGCCAGGACCATTTCAGGTAATCAGCCACTTACCTCTCCCTCCCATTATCCCGTTATCCCCCGGGGCACATACCTTACCTCTCTCTCTCTCTGTCTCTCTCACACACACACACACACACTTGATGCTTATACACACAGAGATAAACACACACACAAGCAGAGTCTGGCGTGTTTTCCTGTAAATCAGGCTCTAGTTTTCTCTCTCTGGATCCGCACTGGAGGGAGGCTTTTTTTTTTTTTTGGAGGGGTTCGAAGGCGGGGTCAGGTTTCGTTACTGCGGTGCCCGGGGACAGTGAGGGGTCGGCTGGGTCTAATCTGGGCTCTGATCCCCTCTCCTCTCCCTGGAGACCCGTGCACTAACCTCATGTAATGACCCCTGATTAGGAAGGCTGCCTCCAACACAGCACAAAGAGGGGCTTTCTGTGGGGGCCCAACACACATACACACACTCATAGATTACACAAAAGCATATGTGCGCACACCTGAACATTCCCCTCCTCTCAAGCCAAAAAAGTAATGTACAGATGGAGGTCAGCAATGGCACTTTTAGTCACGAGTTGGCCTCAGTGAGGATGTGCATTTGAACAAGATGACTGTCTATGACCTCTGACCTTCAGGAGCGGCAAACCCAAAAAATTAAGAAGGGTTCCTCAGAGGGATGAAGCGGGACACTCATCCTTGAAGTCCTAAAGTAGGACAGGCTGTTAGGAGGGCTCAAAATGATCTTTGTCGTTTTCATCTCCTGATTGTCAGTGACAGCAGTCATGCTCAGCTGCCTCACACATGATTTGGTTTCTGCGACTGAAGATGTCCAGAGTGGCTCCAGACTTCTGTTTCCTCTAGGACAGAAAAACACATTCCATGTCCTGTAAGAAGGCCACACAACAGATGAGTGGTTAGAGCTGTCACCTCACAGCATCAAAAACCTGAGTTTGATTTCCCGGATCAGAACCAGGCCCCTTTCTGTTTGCATAGTCTCAACCTGTCACCATGGATTCCCTCTGGGCAGTCTGCTGTCCTCCCACAGTCCCAAAACACGCATGTTTACACCAATTGGAGGTTCTATATTGCCCCTAAGTATGAGTGTGAGAGTGAATGATGTGTGCATCCTACAGTGGACTAGAGACCTGTCCAGGGTGTATCCCCTGCTTTCATTAGAACTAGACATAGACTCCAGCAGACCCCTGTGACAAAAAGCTGGTAAGATAATGATGGATGGGTGGATGTCCTATTAGAAATGGTAAACCTGCGTAATAAACAAGAGTAATTGAATAAATTCACTGCCAAATGTCTTAGACTCAAGCAATATGATCAGCACTGTGTAAAACTGCCGTTTAAAGCAGACTTTATGGGAGAAAAGGAAAGGTCATACTGGGAGTGGACACCTACAGTAAGTATGAGCAGACAGAAATGTTGGCCACAGAGACTGTCACACCAGGAAATTAGGTGTGATTCCACCCATGCTGATTGATTGACATTACACATAATGCGAGGTGATGCGAGGATTACCACTTCCGGTAATATATCTTGCTCTGTGTAAATATGTGCAAGTGTGTGGCTGGCAGCCCTGCTCAACGGGATGTGTGGTGGGAATCACGTCGCTTCTATCATTGAAGGCTCTATGGGACAGAACAGTTCAAGAGCAAGAGAAAATGGCCAGAGGGACACAAAGGTCAGCTGGGCAGTTTTCAAGGCTCATGTAGGCATGTGTGAGTGTGTGTGGGGGTGTGTGTGGGTTGGCAGTGCTCCCTCCTGTTTTCTGGGTAATAAAACTAAGTCAACAGACAGAAGCGAAACAGCATCAACTGAGAGAAAGAATGAACGACTGGCTTACTGTCTGACCCACTGGACCAGAACTGCTCCTCTGTTCGAGTGTGTGTGTCTCGGCCCTCCTTGTGGTTTTTGTTCGGAAAAACAATCTTCACACAGCACATTAGCCTTTGGTGGATCAGCAGAGGCAGCCAGTTTCCATATAACCCTGTGTTAAGCTAGGAAACCAACTCCCTCAAAGAGCCACACTGGCCTGCTTTTCCACTACGGGCCAATCAGGGCCAAACAGCCCCAGCCAGGACTTACACATCATCGCAAGTCTAAAACAACACCACATATGTGTACCTCTGCAGCAGAGTGGATCGACTTTGTCGCCATTTCAAGACGTTTGTCACATGCTGGTAGACAGTAAGGAGCTGGAGGAAACAACATAATTTGGCTATCCATCCAGTATCTTACCTAGGAGGGTCTCCTAGAGTCTACAGTCAAGATCTCCAGGGAGACAACAGGGAGAGCAAGCAAACTCCACACACAAACTGCAAACAGGCTTCAAAATAAGCTGCAAATTCGGAGTTAGCCGACAGCGCTAACCACCAAAAAACCACGTACTATCCACCTAGTATAATTATTCAGTTATTAATTATATACCCTTTAAACTTAGTTGCAGAAGCCAAAACTTTGTTTTTCATTGTTGTTAGCTTGACGTCAGCATTAGCTTAAAAACAGCACTGCCGACTTGAAATCGGCTATTCACTGATCTTCAGCTGGCCTTGGTCGAGATCAAAACAGTAACCATTTGTGAGCCACCACTGGGACCTTATCTTTTGTTCGGTGAATGTGAAATGTTTCAGATCCACTGGACACGACACGAAAGTCTGTTTTATCTTAACACTTCATGCTAAAAAGTTAGCAAAGTGCAGTGAACCTGCAGACATGCCCTTGGTGAGCTGTGCACTTATACTGAAACAGCACCATGTGGCATGTTTGATGTGCACGCGCACACACACATACACACACACACACACACACACAATGTTGTTGACAGCAATAGCAGCAGCTTCTTTATTTCCACCGCTCTGACACAGACACATCTGTCTTTCCTGCTCCTCCACCATTTGAATTCCCCCTTTACTCTTGTCTCCCTCTCTCTCCTCCCTCTACACATTTTCCTCCTCTTGACTTGTCTTCAGAAATCTCCTCTCATGTCCAAATTGAGGAAAAGGCAGAAAGGATGAGTTTGAATGCAGATAGCAGAGACATGTGAAGGGATTGCAAACTGCTCTCTGTCTCACGACCCCCTCCCCACCAGCTCCACCTCTTTGCCTACTGTAGGCTTAGATCTGATGTCTGTTTACTCTTCACTCATTAGGCAACTCTGGTTGTTGTGCTTCTGCTCGCAGCCAGTAGAGGGCACTGGAAATTCTAACTGAGCTGAAGCCCCTTCCATCACCCTGTGTCTTCTCTGATTTACTAGCTTTGCGGTCATACTCCAAAAAATGAATTAAAAAAGTAAACAGCTGAGCGAAGGGTTTAAGAAAGATACAGTTAACAAAACCATGGACACAGGCCCACAGGGGTTACAACAACAGAGCCTGACTCACTGCTGTTCAAAGAAAGTGGCAGCAGTCCAGGTGATTTTTGTGGTAGACATAAGAATCACAAAAGTGCAAAGTATCCACACAATCTTAAGGTAAAAAAGCGCTGACAATCTTTACAACTTATTTATTTGGTGTCTGCAGGTATGTTTAACGGACTACAAGAGAATTTTTGTTTATATGTAAGGAAATTAAATGATGAACTAGAAATACTCTAGGGTCAGCACTACATAATTCGAAACAACTAGTTTGCAGTTTTAGTACCTCCCACCACCTTGGATTCGAAAATATATCCTGGTCCGGCTGAGGGAGCATGTATAAAAACACAGATATGGTGGAAATGTTGTGTGTTTGGTTAAAATGATTTCAAATGAGTCCTGAAAGTGAAACAAGGTGTCTCTGACTCCTTTGACTCTTCCGTGTGAAGAGCCTCATCTTGCCCACAAAGCAAAACTTCCCCCGAGCTGACGCGATGATGGAAGCGGGGGGAAGACATACGCACTGCTTGTTTGACTAAGAGGAACAGGGCGAGAGGCGTAAGAGGTATTTTAAAAAAAGGATGGATGGAGGGGCAGGGAGAGACGGGAAGAGGTGGGAGTAAAGAGGGAGAGAAGGAGGGAAAGGAGGGCAGAGAGAAGAATAAAGGAGTCTTTACATGTCTGTGGAACCAGCAGCTCGCAGCACTTTCACATAATTTAAGACATATGGACGTTATTAGGACGACCGTTTCTGTGTGTGTGTGTGTGTCTGTGACTATATCAGTGTGTGTGTAGACGCATGAGCCTGGGAGTGTGTGCGCGACAGTATGCGTGCGTGCGTGTGTGTGTCTTTAAGCCCGTGTCTTTGCCCCGCAGGCTACAGAAGACAGTCACGTTTTTGTGGTGCAGCGAAATGACTGTTGTACCGAACGATCTGCACCCCCCCCCCACATCCACAGCCCCCCAACCCCCCCCCCCCCCCCCCCTCCCCCCCATAACCACCCTGGCCCTGTGTGGAACTTGGAGCGTTCCAGAGTGACGCTGCATAAAAAACTGTGTTTGACTGGCAGCAAGGCTATGTGGGGAGATACCACGCTCATGTGTGTGTATGACCTATAGTTACCTCTCAGAGCCTCGCCTGTGCCTATACACACACACACACATACACACACACACACACACACACACATTGTACTGACTGACTCACCAGTCTTACAGTAGCTGAACCCTGCTGTGTGTGTGTGTGTGTGTGTGTGTGTGTGTGTGTGTGTGTGTGTGTGTGTGTGTGTGTGTGTGTGTGTGTGTGTGTGTGTAGGAAGAGGCACAGCACTCACCCAAATTGACCAATTACGCGTAATACCGCGCAGACGGGTTAAATTCACAACCTCTGCTGGCTTAATGAGTGTTTTGCCACCCCTCGGTCGCTCCCTCAGTGTTTTTCTTTCTCTTCATTCTTTTTAGGATCACTCTGAAGAGCGATCGACAAAGCAGGCAAAATTTTGTATCCATTGTTTCAAAGAGCTTTGGCGTGAACAGTGGATGAGCGGTGACTCATTGGCACTTTTCACCAGTGAATGGCTGCGTCCGCCTTATGAAGTTAAACAGTTTTCTACATCAGCCGCGGAGCAGTTAGTCATCTCTGACACCAGGCGTCTGCTAAGTCAACATCATTAAAACAATAACAACAAAGGACACTGTCTGACGATGTCATGGACCAGCGTGGGATGATGGGAGTAACTGTGCTTGCTCTCGCTCATCGCAGATGAGAATCTTTCTGATGTTAACAGCCTCTTGGATCGAAGTTGAAGCATCAACATGGTCCTGGGTTTGATGACGACGACGAAAAGGACAAAAGTGAATGTCCCCAATGATTCACTCTGTTTTGTGGCTTCTCACACCTCAGATTCTCCTCCTCTTAAAACCCAGAGACAGAGACAGTAACCTGCCCCCAAACTCACTAAACCCATGACCTAAAGACAAAGGAAGGGCCGTGACAGCCCTGTGTTCCCTCTCAGACCGTTCTGAGGTCAGATGGTGTGTGTAATCCCCTGTGGTCGGGGTTGGAGAGCAGGTCATGTAAGATGATCTGTGACCAGCGGCCCCAGGGTGCGGCAGCAGAGGAAATGTAGTGCTGCTAACGTCTTGGAGCACTCTGTGATCTGCGCTAACCACTCCCTAACGTACACACACGCACACTCACACACACACACTCACACAGATTATATAGCGTCTACCCACACGGTGCATACACGTAATTCACACATGCACACTGCAGCGGCTTAGTGGACTATTGTTCATTCATTCTGAGGGCGACGGCAGGAGGGAAACAGGGTTTGGAGGAATGATGAGAGAGAGAGAGAGGCAAGAGAGTAACACAGGAGACAGAAAATGAGAGGAAAATGAGGTGGAGGACAAAAGAAGAGCACAAGGGCCCGGCTGATGATTTAGTGACCTCAGCAACCACATGCATCCTTGCTGGCCTGGGCTGGGATCCCACTGGAAGCTGCTCTCTGTCCTCTCAGGATCCATTATGTCTCAATGAAAAAAAGCAGAACACTTTGTTTTTCTAACCATGAAACAAACATATGGAAGCTATATTCAAAATACACAATAAAGTAATTTCTTTGTGCATGGCATGCTTTTACAGTCCCTAAAATCACAGTTCAACTGTCAAACCAGCGCACTTCGGCAAGGGGACACTTTGGAACATACTTCAAGAGGGCTCAGCCTCTGACAGCGACTGAAAGTAGAGTTTACACTGTTAAAAAAAAGCTACAAAAAGAACGAAATGAATGAAATAAATCAGAAAAACTGACTGACAGACGCAGTCGCGACTTAGAAAATCATAAAAACAATAAGCTCATGAATGGACGCGCAAAGAGGGCCTAATATAGCGAGACTAATCCACGTTCAGTGCTTAACCCACATCTTAACTGGCATTTCAAAACCGATCGCAAGGCTCTTAAAGTGAAGTGAGGCCAGCCACTCATCATTAGACAGAGGCATTCGCGTCTGATATCGAATGTGCTTGTTCAAATGTTCCAGTCTCATTTCACTGGGCAGAAAATGCAAAACATGTGTACCAGTTGCCGAACCGCCGACAATGTGCTGCGTTGCCTCCCTACCACTGATAAAATTAATCCCATATTGTGACACTACAGTTGAGGACCTAAACGCTCCTCCAGGATCCGAACACTGTACTCTTTCAAACTTTGCAGCTCGACCGTTTGCGCTCACAGCTGAAGAGCTGACAACCAGTAGCGATTAATCACTCCCTTCCGACCATTTCTACGTTTCCACCAAATTGTGACTGTTTTTTGGGGGGGAAGGGAGAGCGCTAAAGGTTAAGTGCACGTGTTATTTCACGGAGTGTCGGTGACTGATTCATATTAATGTAAAAGCCCTGTTGTAGTCCAGTCGACTCACTTTCCTCCCCTCTAGTGTTCTCCACTTCAGAATCATTTCCAAGGCTGTCTTAAGGGTAGTTTTGGAGGTTAAATCAGATGGAATGTTATTTGTCCAAACAACGCTGACGACTGGTGACTGATTCATACTAAGAAATACTACGAGCGGCCAGGAAAGACTTAACCCTCCCCCCTCCCAACCGCTCTCTCGCTCTCGCTGCCTGTCATTCTAATTCTGCTGACTACAGGGGAAAACCTCCACAATGTATAAGTCTCTGTAAAGACGAGTTAGGGAGAAAGGGGAGAGGGAGAGAGAGAGAGAAAGAGAGAGAGAGAGAGAGAGAGAAGTTGGGGTTGAATAAGGAGTGGGCATCACAGAGAGGGAATAAGAGGGAACACACCATGGAAAGTCTTGTCTAGGTATAACTCAAGAGAGTACGGGGGGATTCATGGATAGAGAGTGTTGCAGAGATATGACAGGAGAGATGAAGAAGAAAGGGTAATATTTGGAAATTTGTACAGGGATCAACTGTGCAAAATGTCAAGTGAGTCAGACTTACGACTCTTGAGTTAAAGCTGCTATTCATACTGCAATCAGCATCTGAAGGGAACAGAAGAACACTCTTATTGTTCACTTCATTTAGGAGTCACGGCATTTTGTCGAAGAGCTCAAACCATTCATGACCATTTATGGCTACATACAGTGGCACTAATGGAAAACAATGATGGCTTGACTGTAACAGTCACAGTCTTGTAACAGGTCTTACTTGACTGAAACTTGACTGTTGACATGTAAAGCAAGGACCATTCACCATGGTCTCAGTCAAAAAAGACTGAAAAAACAGTACTGAGTTATTGCTCTTCATCAGTGTCCTCAATACTAATAACCCAAATAACCTCTTTCTATACGTTTTGCTCTGTCTCTCCAGGTCTTTGCCAAAGTGTTCAGCCATGAGGCCTTAGAGTCCTACCTCCCAAAAATCCAGCAGGTCATCCAGGAGAGCCTCCGGGTGTGGAGTTCCAACCCGGAGCCTATTAACGTCTACAGGTACAGCAGAGATCCTTTGCACTGCAAACAATGCAAAATGCTGTCGTGGCTGAAGGGAAATCTGAGACTTCACGGGCACCAACCGCTTCACCCGAGGTAACAACATCTTGTGTCTCTTGGTGTTTCTTCACAGGGAGAGCCAGCGGCTGTCGTTCACCATGGCAGTGAGGGTGCTGCTGGGATTCAGGGTGTCTGAGGAGGAGATGAAGCACCTGTTTGCCACCTTCCAGGACTTCGTTGACAACCTGTTCAGTCTGCCTATAGACGTGCCATTCAGCGGCTACAGGAAGGTATGTTCTGGCACCCTCGACTTCACAGCAAGAGAAATTACACTGCTCACTCTGCGTTTTTTGACGCCTGACATGTCGTTAAATTGCGTTTTACTCGGCGAGGTTGACCTATATAGCGTAATGAGTGGCTTGAATGCCCATTTCCCCATTTTTCCACTTCACTTTCTGTAATTGAGAGATTTTGTAACCTCACAAGAGGAAAATAAAGAACAGAAAAAAAAACTATGTTTGGCTTCTCAGGTGTATAAAATGAGTGGGTGCAAGTGGGCCCAGTATGTTAAATTCCGCCTGTGTGCATTTTGCAGGGTATCCGTGCACGAGACAGCTTGCAGAAAAGCATAGAGAAGGCCATCAGGGAGAAGCCGCTGTGCTCCCAGGGGAAGGATTACAGCGATGCGCTGGACGTCCTGATGGAGAGTGCCAAGGAGAACGGCACCGAGCTCACCATGCAGGAGCTGAAGGTAACCACACACACAACACACACACACACACACACACACACACACACACACACACACACACACACAGATTACCGGAACAGGAGGAAGAAGGTGTGCAAACAGACACTGCAGAGAGGCCAGACTCAGTCACACATTACCACATACAGTACAGACACAACTGCGACGTGTATGTGTTCAAACATGCACACAGCGACTGTTTACCCAGTCAAGAGCTGCCAAAGGGAACTGGACTTGGCTTGCTCAGCTCACTCATACACTTCAACAATTATCCGAATTTGTCCAACAAATCATCTTTGGATCATGAGCAATGAAAGTAACTCATGATACATATCTTGGTGTTGAGTATGACTGCAGGGATGCTAAGCTGAAGCCCATAGCATAGTGTGTGTGTATGTGTGTGTGTGTTATATGAAGCCCATATAACACACACACACACACACACACACACACACACGCACGCACACATACACACACACTCGTGGACAGGCACACCCTCTGTTTACCTATTAAAGTAATTCTGAGGAATTCTGTGGAAACTCAACTCTCTCTCTCGCTCACTCTCTGTGGTTTCTGGGTGAAGTCCAGGGCCAAAAATAAGTCAACACTCCTCCTGCTAGGGGTCTGAAAGAGGCCTCCTGTACGCACACACACACACGCGCACACACACATACTGTATATAAATACACACTCAAAGTGAACTGGGGAGCCCCTGTCGCAGAGGCCCAGGCTGAAGCACTCTCCTGCAGTTTTCTGACGCATGCATATATAACAAACACACACACACTGATGTAGAGATGTATTTTGACACATATGATGGCAGATGAGAGGTTTATAATCAGAGTCGTGCTGCCCAGCCTCAGTGTTATTTATTCCACTGCCCTAATAATGGGCCCGGCGCGAAGCACTAAATGTTGTTATTGGACAGGACTTTTCATTTCCAAACACACAAAGTTTCAGGAATTAAAAACAGCATACTCTAATTGTACACTTGCTTTTGTCTGTTTGTTTTTCTTCCCTTTTGGCCCGTGTTGTTACGAAACAAATGGCAAGCTTGAGGTGTGGGGTAGTGGGTTTGTGCCCAAAGTACGATTGAAGTCACAGGTTTTATTTACTTAACATTCATTGACAAAAATGGCCACCTTTAGAAAAATACATGCCTAAATGCCTCCCAGCTTCTGTATAACATTACTCGATATTTTGTATTCTTGCCACAGCGTAAACAGTTATCGTGGCTATGGTTGGATATTTGGCCAGCATCCACCTTGATCCTTAAGTACATAATACTATCATCTTTATTTCCACTCTCTGTACTCTTTATCCATGTGACAAGCAATTAAGCCCATCAGGGCTGAAGGGGGGAATTCACTTGGCTTACACACAAAGAAAAGGCAAATCTACTCGTACTCCATCAGTGCAGTTCAGTGTTAGTGTGTGTTTAAATTACACTTTATTTTCCATATCAGTGAGTGGCTCCTCAAGGGCCTAGCTGAGTAGGGAATAGGGACAGTTGGAGGGAATGCTTGCACAGCAAAGAGTCAAGACTGTTTTCCAATGACACGGAACATGTACGGAACATGAAACCCATACATACACTGATGCACTATCTTCCCTTTCTATGGTCCCGCAGGAGTCAACCATTGAGTTGATCTTCGCTGCCTTCGCCACCACAGCCAGCGCCAGCACCTCGCTCATCATGCAGCTCCTGCGCCACCCGGCCGTCCTGGAGCGCCTACGGGATGAGCTGAGAGCCAGGGGTCTCCTGCACAATGGCTGCCTGTGCCCCGAGTCAGAACTGAGGTTGGACACCATAGTCAGCCTCAAGTATCTTGACTGCGTCATCAAGGAAGTTCTGAGACTCTTCACACCTGTCTCAGGGGCCTACAGGACCGCCATGCAGACCTTTGAACTCGATGTAAGTAACTCAATAGCGCCTGACTGAACACTGTAGTCGAGGCATTCTTCCCAAAATCTTTGTTCAACTGTGATTTTTTTCAGCTGTGTTGGTTATACCCATCAATTATTACCAAAGTCCTATGAAACAAAGGATATGACCCATAACTTTCTGAAAAGATCCAGAAGAAAACGCTGTTTATTTTTAAAATAATGGGTCATCAGCATATAGACACAGTCAACAAAGACTTTCATGAATAGCTTGCAAAGAAAAAAGAGCTTTGAAACTGAACAAAAGAAGTCTACTATGCTTAGTCATAGGTAAAATAATGGTGACGCCATTTATCACAGTTACCAAAGTATCCTTGCCTCCATTCCACAATGTGTCCACCATTAATAACACTGAGAGAGCCAACTTGAAGTCATAATTATTATTCTTCAAGATGTTCTCGGAATCTTAATTGGTCTGACTTTGTGTTCCCAGGGAGTTCAGATTCCAAAGGGCTGGAGTGTGATGTACAGCATCCGGGACACCCACGACACCTCGGCTGTTTTCAAGGACGTGGACGCCTTCGATCCCGACCGCTTCAGTCAGGAGCGGGGAGAAGACAAAGAGGGACGCTTCCACTACCTTCCCTTTGGTGGCGGCGTGCGGTCCTGCCTGGGCAAGCAGCTCGCCACCCTCTTCCTTCGCTTACTGGCTATCGAGCTGGCGAGCACCAGCCGTTTTGAGCTGGCCACCCGGCAGTTCCCACGAGTGATCACGGTGCCGGTGGTCCACCCTGTCGACGGTCTGAAGGTCAAGTTCTACGGCTTGGACTCCAACCAGAATGAAATCATGGCAAAGTCAGAAGAGCTATTAGGAGCAACTGTATGAAGGGCAGAGGGCTGATGAGTGTGGGGCGGGGAGGGTGGGTGCGTTGTCGAATAAGTCTTTGGGGAGAAGATTGAAGGAAGGAAAGAAAGAATTTCTGGGTTATTTTTTCTTGTCCACCTTTGCTGCCAAGTTGGGGGTTCCTTTTCAGACTAAAAGTAAAGCAGAAGTTTCTTGTTACAAGTGATGATGATTAGGACTTTCCTACGTGAAAGACAGAAGCTGCCAAAAAAATTCTTAATTATGCTCTATTCTGTGTATTTTTTAAAAGAAATATACAAACAAAATGTATGTAAAAAATAGCTATGTAATATAATTTGAAAGAGATTGTGGGTAGTGCACAATGTGAGAAAGAGAAGTATGGTGGTACTTTTGGGGGAGATGACGTGCTGAAATCAGAGAAGCAAAAGTGAAGATGGTTTTTGGGGGAGGAAGGTGAGATGGATGAAACAGGGTAGGATGAAAGAATATATTTTAGCATTGTGCTAATGCTCAATCAGATGCAGTGAATCAGTTGTCTGGCAGGGTAAAAGAAATGGATCTGTTGACTGAAAAGTTTAAGATTCTCCTGTTAAAAAAAAAAGAAAAAAAAAGAATTGGTTGGTCTCGAATTGGCGGTGGCTTCATGTAATCCTTAAAAGAAAAGAACAATTCTATCAATATTCATTGTGTTTACAGTCACAGTCAAAATGGTCATAGTGCATTGGGTAGCACACTTTGGCACACTGTTACTGAGTTTCAGACGAGCACTCCACCATGTCTTTGTGTAAAGATGCCGTAAGTTAGCCAAGCCTATATTACACTGCATATTCAAAACAAGCAATGTAGTTTGGATGGGAAGCTTAAGTACAGTAGCTGCATGTGTTAAGCGGTAGAACACAATATCGGGAAGTACTGCAAGTGGGGAATGTGCTCAGTCTCTTACTACCTTTTTTCTGCTGTTTTTTTTTCCCCACAGAGGTGCCTCTACACTTGACCTTTAGTGGTTTTTAACACAACAGTCCAGTGATGCTTCCATTCATGCGTCATGCTGTGGGATAGGGCTCAGTTACAGGTAATAATTAGTAGAAGTAGCGGTTCAAAAAAAAAAACAGTTAGTTAAGCCTTGGTATGAGATTGACCCATTAATAAAATATTTCAAATTCCAAATCCAAGAAAAGGATTTACAGACTTTGTCACTGTACCATGCCTTACACTTGGCGACCGTGCATTATTCTCTTCCTCATTACCCACCACCCCACATTGTCCACCCACCATTTATTTTTTTGCCCCTATCCTAATGATCTTGGTGGTGTGTGTGTGCGTGTGTGTGTGTGTGTGTGTGTGAACTCAGGTGCAGAGTGGAAATTGTGGTGAAAAATGAATAAGCCTTGGCTTTTTGATATTTGATATTTACCGACTGCACATAAGTAATGTCACTTACTCACTGTTATAGTTTCAGAGCTGGACTGATTACTTTTTGAAAAGCTATAAATGACTTCTCTTTCTGTCCACACAAACAAAATTATATCAGGGGTTTCGAATGGCGCTTTCTCTAACTTGATATATTACCTTCTGCAACCATTTTGTATCCCCCCCAAGGAAGCAATTTCGGTGATGTAAGCGGAGTCAACCAACAGGAATTCCCAGTTGGCATCGTGCGAGATAAAAGTTACTGAATCACGGTCAAATAGTAATGAGGTCCAGGTCTGCTTCTTAAACTCTCTGAACCTGTGCTTTGATACGTAAACTACACTTTCAAGTTGCATTGAGATCGCGCTCACTCGGACAGTGACTTTGTCCCGCAATGCGGATACGGTGGGGAGCAGCGCAACTTCCTAAGCGTGAGGAGGAGAAAGGACAGAGGGATGAGGTAGAGAGGAGAGGATCTACATACATGCTGCTTGAGTGTTGCTTTGTCATTCTGTGTGTGTGTTTATTTGTGTGGTGTTTTTATTTTCCCGTCTCCTCGAGGCAGCCATTTTGAGTTCTGTGGAGAAGGTGACATTCCGACTTGCTGCTCCTCCAATCAACGCTAAGTATGCAAAAAACGAAAAATAAATTCCATGGTTTAAGCAACTTTATTAGCTAAAAGAGATTTATTGTTTGAGGTGATTGCACAATCAGAACTCTCAGAGCTTTGTGTGTTCCATTATTCTGCGGAGAAGAAGATTTTTTTTGTCTTATTCCTCATGTATGGAAAGCTTCTGCTTTGGAACTCTGGGACTTGCTAGCCGAACACTTGGACATTTTTGGACGTTCCAAACCGAAGCTTGAGAGAGAAGGACCAATGAGATTTCAGGGGAGGGCAGGGTCATGCTCAGAGGGCTTTCTTTATTGGACTAACCTGGTGTCCAATAGCATTCCAGACGCATTCAGTCTGTGCTAGACATTGTTCACTCTTTCTACCAACCACACCACTGTCTTTATGATGAAAAAGTATATAAAAATAGATTTTTTTGCTGCTTTTCTTGTGTACATTTTCTAATTGAGAGTTCTAGATTGCAATAGTTTGTATCAAGTGAGATTTGCTATTTCTTTCTCTTTTTTATATATATATAAATATAATTTAGCTGATAAAAATATTTGCATTTTGTGAAAGCAAGAGCGCATTCATAGGTTATAGTGTATATTAATTTGTACAATATTCCTTTCTTTAGCAGGCCATGGGGAAAATCAGCTATTTACATCTACTAATAACCTAATATTAATGTTATTGTACGATTAATATTGTTGTTATAAGATATTTGAAATGCTATTTTTTATTCTATTTCAGATTTAGAGTTTTTAGCCTAAATGAGAAGGTCTTTGGTAAATATTGGATGTATTTAGAATGTTATGTATTTCAGTTATATTGTAAACAGTGTTTAAAATGTTAATATTGTTGATTTGATTACTGTAATAATTATTATTTGTTTTGTTACTCAGACTTATTATCACTGCATTTTATTTGATATTAATTATGGAAAACAGAAAGCACTTGCGAGGTATGTCTATTTTTTAAGTGCCATGCGACTACACCTTCCCTTCCTCTCACCTGTTGGTTTCTCTGAACCTTTCTCATGTCAATTTGTACATATTTGTATTTCTTTTTACAGGGAAAAAAATGTTCCTTTAGTTTAAATATGAATGTCCTGTTCGACTTTCCTCCATTTCTTTTTTTTTGTTACCGTGATTGTTCAATGTACTCCTGTAATAAACTATAAAGAAAAAAAACACGAGTGAGTTGTGAAGTTTGTACCATTTCGACTGGCCAATTTAACAGAGGGGGTTTTAAACGCAGCATGCCTTTAATGTTGGACATTTCAAGTGATAAAGTCTGCACCAGTGCAGCAGCTGTGCAACAACTCCTTGGAAAATAAAACTGACTTGGCTCGGATATAAAACAGCTTGACAACAGGAGACGGATTCAAAGAGCACCCACCAATAAGGACCATAAATTCTACACTTAGCATTCCCATGTGTCGTGGCAGTTGACACTGCACTGCACTGCACTGCTGATAAAGTAAAAACACATAAAGGTGTTAATGCAGCGCAGTTCCAGATGCCCAAACTGCTTCCAGCGTCGGTAAAGCATGCCTGGGTCCTGTAGAGCGAAAGCCAAAAGTTTTGTGTGCCTTTATAAACCACAAGAAACAAGCAGACAAACAACAATAAAAGTATATGCACAGGCGCCTTCGTGATGCAAATCGAACAGATGGCCGGCACCCTGCATATGCTAACAAGCGTGGAGCACTGAAAGCGCTGACATGTAATCAGAATGGTCAGAAAAAGCTTGTGGATAGGCAACAAATGATACCAGGTGGCTCCTGTCAGTTTAAATTAACTGTTAATAGCCGTAAACACTGCAGAGACAAACATAGCCATTACATTGACAGGATTACGTCTTAAAGGAGCCACCTGCTAATTTCAGCGCTCTGTCGAAATACAAGCTCCGACAATATCTACACACGACAGCACCACTGTTCACGAATTAGACCTGGGGTCTTTCTCAGTAGACGCAAGGCACTCAGTTAAAGGTGATGAATTTCCATTTAGAAGTTTTTAACAAATCTCATCTTCAGAGTCACAGATCTAAAAACTTGGCCACAAAAGCAAAACTCAAAAGACTCATCTTGCACATATCAGCTCAAGGCACCGACCAGCCTGATCAGGCTTCAGATCAGATTTTCATAAGTCAATTGACTGGGGACAGTCCACATCAATTTTGGGGACAGGCATAAGAAAACAGTCAGCACCAGTCAGCATGCTGTTCCAGAGTCTCAAACACAAATGTTTCTGTTGTACAAACAGGTCAGTTATATCTAACTGACATACTGCACAATATCGATGTTGCCAGATGGAAAATCCAATAATATCGTACTGTGACTTTAAAATGATGTGCGTTTTGACAAACACTATTGTACGTATCAAAACTTCAAAATGGGCCGAGATTCTACAGTTAATAGCAAAATAATGCTATTTGCACCATACTGCAATGGCATGGAGGTCCTGCTGTCTGAATAAGGGGCTACTGTTTGTTGCTTCACATGGGAGCCAGGCAGTCAACTACTCATCTCACCCTTCAAAATGAAAGGCAAAAGATCACACACTGCGCCACTGCTTTTAATAGAGGAGACAAGCCATAAACTAAAAGGAAACTCAATAAAAAAAGAAAAGCTTGAGCTGGCGCCTGGCGTCAGGGATGCCAATATGATTGGTTTGTTACTCTCAAATCACAAACAAGGTTTCGTGGTGACTTCTTTAGAAACGGCAACTTTTTAAACTCTTATGTGACAGTAAAAAGACTGACACTTCTTCTAGACTCTATAACCACTCACAGTGATTTTTAGGTTATTTGGATATCTAAGTCAAGTCTGCCGCTCTTGTTTATCTCATGAGGTTTAAGCAAGTTTGGATATCTGGCCCAGAGATGCTCTGTAAGTAAGCCATACTTTGCTGTGCATTGATAAGCCTATGGTGCTGTCTCTGGTGCTGAAACAGCAGATGGATTTTCAGATTTTGGATGTGTAATACTCTTTGAATTACATACTTCAAAGAACCAATGTCCTTATTTACAGCAGCCTAAAAAGTGTGGTCACCATTATGATCAAAATCATGGATATGAGGAGGGAGACACTTTGCTGCCACAGCCATTCCAACAGTATTCCTATATAAAGAGCGACTGACCATTCATAAGCATCTGTGCTGATTGGAATGCGTCCAGGTACCAAGCAGCGGGTGCTTCCTCCACCATCACTACCCTCCTGGGTCAAAACGAACATTCATTTTTGGGGGTGGAATATTCTCGAAAGAAGAATGCATGTCGTTACCCTGACCATTTGACGTCTGACTCAAAAATCTGAGCTTGACCCAAAAGTGTCACAGCAGTGATCTCACCATGGGTTAATGTCAGCTTTTGTTGTGCCTTTTTCTGCCTCACGTTGTGCAAGGCCGTCTTGTTACTGAGCATTTGGAGACGAGCGCGACACTGGGACTGAGAGCCGTCACGTTGGGGAACACACAGAGAGCGGCCGTCTGGTTTCTGCTCTCAGCGCCCTCGGTGACTGATGTCTCCATGCCACTATAGATGTTTCCATTTACCAGCCAGCAGATCGCTGCGGTTTGGGAACATCAAGAAGAAACGGGCTAAGATGTTTGCTGGGAGTTTTCCTTCAGAGTGATGGAAGACAGAGCGGAGGGAGAGCCATGACAACGATGTGAAAAAAAATACACAGACTTCAAAGACTTCTCACAGACGCACAGTGGATAACGAGTTAAGGAATACACAAACATTTGCATAGATAAAATGAATTTCATTATGCATGAAGGCAGCACTGGCTTGATAAGTTGAACATGTACAGTGCTTGCTCTTGTACATATACACATACACAGCATGTAGGAAGAACACAGAGTTCAACTCCATTTATTTGTAGTCTTGCCGCCAGGAGAGACTGTTTGCCACACAAACTACTCCAAGATGAACCATTTAAAGGGAACCATGTGTGTTTGTGTGTGTGTGTGTGTGTGTGTGTGTGTGTGTGTGTATGTGTGTCTGATGGCTTTCATGAATGGACTGATGTCCCGTGACCATTCACTCAGTGGCCTCTTTCATCCTTTTAACTGTTCCTTAACTAGTTCTAGTATACTAGTTTAACTAATAAACTATACACTATAAATTAATGTTCATCACTTGAATGTTTGTCATATGATATGACAAATGAAAACAGTATGCACTTTTGAAAGTAAAGAGTCATAGGAGTTTAATGAATTCAGCCACAAAAGACCCAATAAATTATGAATTATTATAGTTTTATCTGGTTTTGAGTTTTTCTTATTTCTGTTGAGTTAATCACACTGCATTGTTTATTTAGAACCAGTGTTCTAATACACAGTACAGAGTGCTGTGCTGTGCTTCTGATTTGAATTTATGAGGTTTTGAAAAGATAAAGAAAAGCAAGAATGCAAAGAGGGAGGAAAGACAAAGAGAAAGTGACAGGGAACTGGGGAAAGCAGAGAGTCTGAGAATGCTCTAGCCTGTGTCTCTCAGCTCCTGTGAGGGATTAGATGGGAGTTATTATCCAGTGCACTGGATGCAAGCTCACACATCTGAACCCTCGGCATCGGGGATGAGGGATGATGAGAAACAGCACGCAGACAGAGTCCCCAGATTCACACTGTGCTGGGAGCAGGGGTGTGATGGTCCATCTCTCCACAGGATGATTGGGCAGCCAAATCAAGGAACTGAATGATCATCTGATGGTCTCCTTATAGATATATACTTCAGATCAGATAATTGCAAATAGTTTGATGTGAGCAAGCTCAGATGACACTACTAGGGAAAAAATAATTTATAGATCTTTTAGCCATCCGTCCATTCTCTTACCAGCTTAAGTGCTTGAGATCTTACAAGTGCTTTCATCTAATATTAACATACTGAGGTGCATGAACAAAAGGATGTTCTCAGTGGTTGTATGACTTTCAATTTCATTTTTATATCCTACTGCATGGACTGTTTCCAGTAAGAGCGGCTGAGAACTTCTTAGTCAGAGTGGAATCAAAAGCCAGGGGTGAAGAGGTCACAGATGGGGAGACGTGGTTTTGATGAGAACAAGAAGTTACTCGACTCTATCAAATATCTAACAAGAAGGAGATGGTTAAGTGTTTGGTGCAGTTTTAGGAGGGAGAAAATAATCGTGTGACCATTAATGGTTTTAATGGAATCATATGTGCATAAGGGCTTATTTTCATTTTCTGTGTATGACTGTAAGTGTTTCCTTGTTCCTGAGTCAACATTTCCTGGAAGGCCGAGGCGTCGCTTGATTAACTGGTGTTGCAGCATGTTTGAGGTGTGTGATTTTCCCCGTTACTGAAACGTGGGGTTTCCCTGCCTGATGGCCTGTCAAACACGTGTGAACTGCTCCAGGCCCAGTAAGCAAAACACATCTGCTGCAGTTTGTGGATGAGGCATTTCCCAAGAAAACAGGAATGACCCCCAATGCCGCTGCTTTGCAGTACTATTTCAATCAGCGTTACTTGTTGGGGTTTTCCCTGCAGAGCTGAAACTCCTTTTGCAATCGGTATGATGCATCAGGAAACAACAGATTTTTCTTCTCAGTTCCGTCAGTCCATCTGCTTTTGTGTCTCTTCACAGTGTGCACATGGCCTCATACAGAATGAAGAGCTGGGGGTTTTCAGGTGCATGAAATGTACATGCTGTACACATCTTTCATGATTCTCAGATGGGAAGAAATCTTAAGAAAGTCTGGAAGACAGATGAAATTCAGCATAATCTAACAGACAAACAAGATGCAATGTCTTTATGTGAGGATGGAGGGTTTTCTGTGTTAGGAAAAAAAATAGAGAAGTAACACCACCCCCATCCATTGTTTAGATATCGTTATTGAGAAATAATCACATCATTTTGCTAGAACAGCTGGAAGCCCTGTGAATGACCCCTAAAATTCCCAAAACCATCGCAGCCACATCTAGTTTCACTTTGACACTGGTGAGAGCCAAAGTAGTATTCTGTGCAAACAGCCTTGTTTATTTAAGTATTTCTCTCTTCTTTTCATAATAATACATGGTTAAAAAAAAAAAAAACTAAAAGAAAGTGAAAGAAAAGGTGTGACTCACTGAGAACTGAAAGCAACACTGTTTCAGAATTGGATGATACTATTGCGTAAGTGACTGGCAGACTAAAGAGAAGCAGACCATAACGCTTAATAATGGGGAGAAGCCAGGATGAGGAAATGCTTGACAATGTGCATGGGAGGTAAAGGAGAAGGTGACAGGTGATGATGATATGATAAAATGAAAGATGAACTGTTGGTGTTATCACAGGTGTATGTGCGGGGGTGTTGTGAACTTCAGATAAACTCACAACCATACACCCAATGCTCAGCAGGTGCATAGGTCGAATAGAGTTCACAAGCAAGCACAGGCATATGCAAGGCTATAGTTTAGAGAGTAACTAAACCCCCAAACCACTTTTTTCGGCTGAAAAAAATCTATTTGGGGATGATTAGTAGTAGTCGATTGATTCTGGTCCAGCTCTTTGACATTTTAGTCAAAATATTTGAATTTAGTGTATTTTGTTGTTTTGTGTAAAATGTATGAGTAACTGTTCTCTAAGGGTACCCGCCATTACAACTGAATTGTGTTATTGAAAAGGAGGAGGACGTTTCGGAAGCATCTTTTGCCCCTCCCGTCCTATAAAAACTAGCAGCTGTCAGCTAAGATAGTGCTGGGAACATTGTACTAAATGCCCATTAAAATTAGCTGTTCAAAAGGTTCCTTCACTGAATGGCTGAGTGCTTGGCAGGAGCCCTTACTTACTTACTTAGTTCACTGCACTTACTGAGGGACAGTTCACGGACCCTAGTCATTTGTGGGACATGTAATGCCACTTTGAGTGGCATACATGGACTAAAATTACTAGGTGGTGAACTCAAGTCCCCTGTGCACAGTACTTTCACTGAACATGATGCTATACGGGTAAAGCATCATGTTTATAGCATCTGCTATAGCAGTAGGGTTACTGAACGTGAATCAAGTCCTCTGCCCTGAGTGGTAGAATTTCCACTATAGCAAAAACCTAGGTGTCTGGTTTCTCTTTAAGTTTGCCCATCAGGACAGTCGGGTGTCATCGAACCCCAACCCTAACTACAGCTACATGTTCAAATCCAGCGATTAATGACTTTTGTCAAAAAGCGTGACGTCAAAAAGTTCTAGAATGTCAAAGGTTTAACTGAGCAAAAAAAACATATAACATATAATCTCAACATATGCGGCACCGCAGTTTGTGAAGAGGATCCAAGCATCGCTCATCCCTTGACATTGACCTGGCATGAACTTGTACGTATGTCAGTCATGGGCACTCATCCACCGCTGTAACTCTCAGGTGTTCTTTAAGGTTAAAGCGAAGTATTTACCCTCGTTTGTCGGGTTTAACATATGAGAAGGTTTTATCAGACTTGCTAGACTTTATAGCAAATTTAGAAGATTTTATATAATCCTATTTTTGTTTGCAGATATCACACAATATTTCAAAATAGATAAAAAAATATCAATTTCTCTTGTCATTCATGGAAACGACATGTCAAAGTTTACACCGATTGGCCTTGGTGTCTGCCACTCAAAATAATCAGTTGACTGGAGCAATACAGCTATGAGTTGTTTTTAGTTTTCAGTTTCTATACAGGTAGATGGGAAAAAAACCCTTGGAGGAACCTCCCTTAGGGACCACTAAAGTTTCTATCTTTGTATCGTCTGTCACACCCGTCGAGCCTGACATGTTGAAGACTGAATGGTTTCACATCACATTTACATCACATTCTGTTTCTGTTCAGATATTTTTAGCTGCAATTGTGATTTTGGATATTTAGGTTTCAGTGAATCTGTGCATCTAATATGTGGAGTGAGGTTGGACATATATGCTGTACAAAACAAAATGAGAACAGAATATAATTTACATGGACAAAATAGTAATGTGGAATGTGCCAAACATGTAAGTATGTAGCAAAAATGTGAAACAGAAACTAAGAGAGACTAAGAGAGAACTTTTGCTCCAGGAAACCAAAACCAATAATGATGAATTATTGATGAAGATTGCAGTGGAGTTTGTATCAGGTTCAATGACTTCATTCTTCTAACCACTGGCAGAAAGCCTTAATAAGATGAATAAGTGGGTAGCACAGGCTGGGCATGACCTAGAGTTACAGATATTTTCGTATTAAACCTATGTTTAAGTGCTCTTGATAATGTTAATAACACTGTTTAGAATGATTGAGCCATAACACAAACATGGTACCACATTTGAACCTGGCCAAGGTAATCAGTTTCATGTGTCTACAAAACTGCATGCTTATTGCTTTTTCTGTAACCCCAAACCTCAAGAGGAGAGTCAAAGATATCCATAATCAATACACATGATTAATAAGTGAAACTCAAAACTATCATTCACATATCTCTAGGGATGTAACAACAGCGTGGCCCAATGAAAGCAACCGATTCTACGATGATGCCAACAGGGTCTGAATCCAAAATGCCACATCTCTTGATGGTCAAAGGTGAGGGACAAGAACTGCGTGGGGATGAACTGAGAGCACGCATAGACGAAAGGAGGGAGGAGGGGGCAGAGACGAAGGGGGAGGAGTGGGGTGGGAATAGGGTGAAGAAGTCAGAAGGGAGAGAGAGGTAAAGAGAAAGACAGAGAGGTCAGGAGTGAAGGAATTTCTCATGTGGAACGGTAGACAATGCGATAAAGCTGAGGTGTGGGGAGGGAGAAAAAAAGCTGGACGCAGGGCACAGGTTTGATGAAACAAGGATGGATGGCAGGCATTACAGGAGGGAGGAAAAACCAAGAGGGTACATGTAGAAATGCAAGGGAAAAAAAGAATGGGATGAAAGAAGCAAGAGAGATAAAGAATAAAAGTGAAGTACGGAGGAAAAAGGAAAGCAGGAGTAGGTGTGCCTGTATTGGCTCTGCCAAGTGACCTCTCCTATCAGTCCATTAGCATCTAAATTGTTGAAGAAAACTCCATTTCTTTATCGATGCCATCACAAACACACAGTGACTATTTTGACTACACTTGCCCTTGAGTTCTTGGGCTCTTATCTGTTTTTATGAGGGAACAATGGCTTCTTTCAGCCGTCTGCCCTCCCTCTCTGTCCAACTCTCTCTTTCTCTCTCCTTCCCTCCTCGTCTTCCTCAGCCTCTCTCCATCCTCGGAATGCAGATTTCCGACCACAGGGTTTGAAGTCGGGCTGGAGGGGAGCTAATTATCATGGAAAAGAGACCAAGACACGGAGGGAGGGGAGGGGGGGAAGAGATAGAGAGAAAGAGAGGGAGAGAGAGAGAGAAAGACAGATGTCGAGAGGGGAGACGAGGAGAGGCGCAGCACTGTTGTTCATTAGCAGAAGAAAGACAAAAAAAACAAAGAAACAAACACAGAGAAGTGAAGAGTTCATTTCCCATACTTTATGTGAGATTTAAAGAGCTAGTCAGCAGCTGGGGCATATCCCGGCATGCTGCCGGCACAATGTTGGGAAACATGTCGAGTTCTGATCCACCTGACTCGTTTGTGTTCAAGGAAAGGACACATTCATTATTAGCCACAGACTCTAACCCTTGGGAGAGGCTTCTATAGGCCCATAGCTCAGCCAGACTATGGAAGTAAGATTAACAGCTGGACTCAGTGACAGAGTGTCTGTCCCTTTTTTATGCCGATTCCTGTTCTACCACGGGTAAGTGTCTGATTGTGTTCTTTTAAAAAAAAAGAAAAAAAAGTCGGTGACCAGATCTCATCTCTGCTCTTTGCAGACGATGCAGTCCTGATGGCACAATGGATCGGTCCAGTGTGGAGCAGCACGGATGAGGATCAGTACCTCTAAATATGAGGCCATGTTCTCAGTAGACACCGATGCAGGGCCTACTCCAGGCTGGTAATAACTGAAGACTCTGTGTTGCCCCTGGGTATGCTGTGTGAGAATAAATGGTGTGTGTGTGTGTGTGTTTGTTTGTGTGTGGATGTGTTGCCTGTGATGATTTGGTAACCTGTTCAGGGTGTATTCCCTGCCTTCATCCCATGTATGCTTGAGATAGGAACCAGCAGACCTAGCCAATGCCATTGTGTCTAAATTATGCGAGAGGCCCCTTGAGACCACAAGAGGTCACTCTTCGGGTAAACCAAAATGTTGCATTTGTTGTAATACTAGGAGGAAAAGGTAAATAAATCAAATAGCATTTTCTTAGGTGACTTTTTCACAAGCGCACATCTCAGTTTTTAGCAAAACTTGGATGTTGGAATCGAAAAGTGCCTGTAGATGTAGCCGTTGGTTGCCCCACAAATGGAAAGTAATGGAAAGAAAGAGGATGAGAGAAAATATTTCCCTCCACAACTATTGATGACCTGGTAACAAAATGAATACAAGTCTTGCAACTACGAGCCTGCAATATCCTGACATTTGAAAAGTTAATTTTCAAAACTGGCATTCCCATAGAGCTCTAATATCCAGGCGGCCCGCCCAGGTAAATTGACAAAAGCCAAGTAGTTTTATTATTGTATTATTCTTAATATTCATTTTGGGCCATTTCACGTATATAGCTGGTGATTCACATCAATGCAGATTTCAAGCAGTCACGATCCCGGTGCTGCCAAGTGCTGAGAGCTTGTCACTAAGCGACACATTTCTAATTTATTTTCACTGCATCTGTGCTGCTCCCAGTGTCTGTGCCAACACAAACCGAATGAAGAGACAGTTTTGAATTGTAGCCTCAAAAATGAGGAGGAAGTAATCAGCTAATGTTGTTGCACTGCCTCCCTGCCTTTACCTCATCCAGCATTACTATGAGTGCGCCGGAGAGCTATATGTCTGAGAGCTGGCTCGAGTGGCCGAGACACCGTTTTCCCATAATGTGTATATCATTACTGTGAAAGCTGCAGGGAAGTTTTTAATTTTACCAAACTACAAACAACTTGGCAAAAGACTGATTTCATTTCTTCCTAATAAATGCAAGCAAAAGTAATTAGCTGATAAAGGAAGTACTTTAAATGCAACAAGTCTCTTTCAATGAATGCATCAGACAAGATGTCGACTTAATTGTATCATTCTTGTTGAACTGGCTGGATTATATTCAAAGATGGTCCAAAGTTCAGAGTGACAAAGCAAATATGTGACTTGGTGAAAAAAAAAGAAAAAGAAAATTACTTTTTTGCATTTCGCAATAACTTCATAAATCACCTCATGGTGCAACAAAAACAGCTTCTTAAGCAGTTCAAGATGCACACTGGGCAACAAAGATGCATGTGCAAAAACACCAGATAAGGAATGTAAATACTCAAGATTAAAACCGCAACAAGGCAGTAAGTCGGTCCACATTGAAACACAAGAAAACCCAAGGACGTGCAGCTTGATTGACCTGAATTTTCAGGCACGTCCGAAACAGGGGCTCGGCTCCAATCACGGTGATTTGTCTTTGTTTGGGCGTACTTGTAGAGTGCAGTGATAATGAACTGCATCTGAGGCCGGGGTCTAAATCATTGCTTGCAGAAATATTGCTGGCTGTGTGGCACTGGAAGTGGAAGGAAGCAGTTTGTCTGGCTCATTAGTCCCCCAAAATATTCAGTGGGAGGCTACATAAAGCTGACAGCATTTGATATAATGGCGTGTATGGAAGCCCACTTCGGTCCGCAGCTGCTAGGTACAAACGGGTTTCTTCCAGATGATTCTAAGCGGTGCGAACAGGGACAGCCATTTTGATAATTGATAAGTCAAGTACCTTGCACAGGGATGGTTTACAGCTGGGTGAGATGTGGCCAGGATGAGAATCAGCAAATCTGAAGCTATAGTTCTTAGCTGAGTAGAAATGGGAGTGCTTTCTGCAAGCCAGGAAGGAATTGCCTTAAATATCTTGGAGTCTTGGTTAGCAGTAGATAATAGACGGTTAGTGGATTATTAGATTAGATTGACAGATACATTTGGGCACCATCAAAAGTGATGGATGCTCCTCTGTGTTGAGAGGAACCAGCTGAGGTGGTGCATCTCGGACGCCTTTCTGGGGAGGCGCTCCGGGCATGTCCACCTGGGAGGAGACCCAGAGGCAGACCCAGGACACGCTGCAGAGATTACATCTCTCAAAGATTCAGATAAGTCAAGCATGTTTATAAGAAAGTCTCTGATATCAACTTCTTCCTTTTCTTACTTTCCTCCAAATATTTTTTGGCACCCAGAAATTAGATTAATTTACGAATCGCCTGTATTATTCTGATTCTTTTTCTTATTACAGGTGGGCTCGAGCCTGCTGCGGAGAAAGTATTTGGCCTTCTACCCGTATTATATAATTCTGAAGTTGGGCTCCAGTGTCTCTGCTGAACTTTAAACTGCCCTCAAACCACACACCACATGCTCAGCTGCAACTGTTCTGAACAGCAGCATCAGCATTTAGTTTTAGGAGGAAATAAATAATAAATAAAAGAAACAAAAGGAAAATAAAGGGGAGAATGAAAGACTGTATGTGTTTTTTTCCCCTCAAAATGCCGCATAACTAAGCTTCAGCAAACATCTGCCAACCTTTTAAATCTCAGGGATTCATATTCAGACTGTCACCAGCTCCCAGAACAATTCCTGCCCCTCTCCAAAAAAAATCAAAAATCTCAGATCCTCTCTATGTATGGTTGGAGAAGAAAGCGATGGGGAGTAAAATATAATTGTTGTCACATTGTTGGCCGGACAGCATAGCGGGTATGATGGTCTTTAGCGTAGTGACTGGGATGTTGGTTTTTGTCCCAGACCTCTGCTGAAGTTCATCTGATGCCGCTCAAGACTGGAGGGGGCTTAAGATGCTGGAAAGCTGGCGAATGATTAACACACACACACACACACAGCGCACACAGAAAGCAGGAAAGCAGGGGACACACCAAAGAAGCAGATCTTAATTGTGGTGCACAGACATGCAAATGTGTGCACAGGTACACATTCAGAAACAGACTTGCATTGTTGCCTGTAGGAGACACAAACACATACGTATGGAAACTTCTCCAGTTGACTGTGCTTTCCCAAAAGTCATCACTCTCTTTGCAGGCTGACCAGATATGCAAATTAGCGGTATGCATGGGGGAGAAGCTGCTCTGTGATTGGGCCATTAGTTTAGCTGTAGTCCCAGTAATGACTCACTGCGGAGAAGAGGGAGAAAGGGAGATGAAGTAAACGACAGGGAAAATATAGGGTCAGTGAGGGATATGGAGAAAGACAGTGAGGTCAGAGAGTGGGGGAAAAAAATAACAACCGAAAGAATGAGGTCCCCACTGTCTCTACTGAAAAAAGAGGTAGAAATAAAGAGAAAAGGAGGGAAGGAGAACAAGATGGGCAAGAGGACTCTTTCAATAAAGCAAATAAGAGGGCAAGGTCAAGCTGGAAAAAAAACAAAAAAAATAGCTGCAATAAATAAAGTGTAAAGAGATGAAAACTGGAAGCAGCGACCCTGGGGGTTACATCCACTCATGCTCACAGGAGAACATCTAAACTCAATGATGTCTGTGGAGATTCTCACTTGTCCAGGGCATCACACCCAAGGTGCATGACACTACAACTCCTTAACTGTGACCTTTTACATCTGTTTTTGAACCATGTGCCAATTCTCTCTCAAGATACAGGAGGATCCAATAAATTCCATCCATTTTACCTGCAATGGAGCTAACAGTGTCGCAGCATGCATAGGGCAAAGGCAAGGAATACACCCTGGACAGGTCCTTGCAGGACACACACATTGATAGAGTCTCCAACTAACCTAAATGTACATGGTGTTTGACAATGGGATGAAATCTCTGCAGACACTGGGAGAAGAATCAAAATCCACACAGAAAAATGCTTAATCCAACGAGGATTTGAACCAGAGACCCTTTCATAATACCGGATGAATTTCAAGCCATAAATCATCACTGACTTTGACTTTCTAGAGTGTAAATGAAAGTGTAGTGAGAAGACATAAGGTATAAAGATATAAGAAGATATGAGAAGAAATAAATATATAAAAACAGGGAGGTGAAAGTAAGAGGGAAGGAAGTAACAGAGTTTGCAGTCAAAATGAAAGAAAACTGATTAATTAAAAGGCAGAGGGGACAATAATGAGGGATCCCAGGCTCAGCTGCTTTGGTTTTTAGTGTTGGAAAACACACCGACATGACCGAAACCAAGCCATCCTCCTCACACTCTCTCTCTCTCTCTCACAGACACTTATACACACAGATGTGCGCGCGCATACACACACACACACACAGGCAGCACCACTAAAACATATCCTCTCCCTCCCATTGAGCTCTGAGGGGGAGATATTTGCGGAGAGTGGCTGGTTTGAAAACAATGTGCGTTCCAGTTTGCTTCCCTGTCCCTGCATAGAGACAAACAAGACTGTGGTCCTTTCCCCAGAGACGTGAGTCTGTGTGTGTGTGTGTGTGTATGTGTGTGTGACCTCATAAAGTTTTCCACAATAATCAAAGATGCAATCAAAGACAGAATGAAAAGAAATTCAGAGAGAAAGGGAGGAAGGACGTGTTTCTATATATCTGCTCATGAGCCGCTCCTGCACAGTAGAAAAGCAGAGGCGCATGTGCAACTTATATCCCCAATAAATATAAATATCAGCATTGTTCCAGTGACCGCAGATCCTGGTGAGATGACGACTAGTCCAGATGCATCTTTAAACAATTTATGCGGTCATGGATCAACTTTCTATGGGTACAATTAGCATTAGGGTCACCTGAGGCCATTCTGAAACCAACCACACATGACTAAACATATTCTGTATGATCCAACAGAGACTTAATGTCCAGATTGGATGATTCTATAATACTCTGTGCCAGCTTGGGTAGCGGCATGCGCTCTTATGTTGCAAGGTGGAAAATATCCAGTCAGACTGTCAGACAGGAGGCTGGAGTTTGTGCAGACCTGCAACAAATGTTTGCATTTTCAAGAACTGTGGCAATAATCTCTCTTAACCGTGACCGAGTACTTTACATGCCTATCCCTGGCCATACTTCACTTTATATGCCAAAACCCAGGAGCACAGACGCAGTGGAAAGCAATTTTAAGAAATATTAGTATTTAATGTGACTGAACAAAATAAGTTGGCGTTTACACCATTCTGCTTTCTCTCTGCATGAATCATAACAGAATTCCGTCTCCTCTGTGCTAGAAAGCTTATAACCTTTAATGTCTTTCAGTGAGGCCCCCACAGTGGTGAGCAGTCAAATCACAGTAAGAAGGTCCCCAGTTTGAATCCTCTTTTTTTTTAACTGGGCATACAGTACAGTAGTGCATGCATTTGTAGTGAGACAGTGAGACAGTTCCTTGACTTGTTTCATGGGGAGAGAAAAGCCCTCTTGAATTATTCATTTTATAAATACTCTAAAGCATTAGTGGATGAAATGGACCAGACCGGGGGACAGGGGACAGTGGGGGTGTCACGGCTTGCACTCCTCTCTGTCTCTGCCCTCCTGTCACTATGTACAACTGCAACGGAAGATTCCACCTCAGCTCAACACCTCCTGCAGCCATACCTCTCAAAACTACTTTCACCTGCTGACCTCCTCCATTCGACTCACAGAAACACACTCATTGCCAGATTGCCTTTGCTGTTGCAGACCCTAAACCCTAACCCTGCTTTCTCCGGTCCCATTTAACCAGTCTGCTTCCCGTCTCTGACCCTGTCATGTCTCAGCCCTTGAAAACCCCACCTGCCCTCCGTCCTTCTTGTGTCCTTATGTGTGGGGTTTTTATGTTCTCTCTAGGTCATGGGTAACTTGGTAGAAACAGCTGATGGGTTAAACAGCAGATATGGAGCTTTAGGATTTATTTCAAGGCATCTTTCCGGCCACTAGATGAGTATTATCATAGCTCTGTTTTTTGGTCTCATGAGTGTGAGCTGCATGGCGTTCACTGGCTCATTAACTCCAGCTGTCAGCTGGTTGATGCTGGGCAGGTGTGCGCTGGGTTTGATAGAGCTGTCTGCACTGCACAGCTTCCTGCTGCAAATACAAATAGGTCCGAGTGTTTACTTAGAGAGTGGAGGTGAATTGCACATCTTCAGATCCTGAATGGGAATGGTGGGCAATGAATACCAAACATTTCAAACAACTATAGCTCATCTTCCGTTCATTTAAGGGATGATAATGAATGCAGATTAAGTCATGTTCAGGTGTTTTTTTTTTATCTTGATTTTACTAACTAAAATAAATATATATACTAAAATATTTGATTAGTATCAATTGTTTAGTGATACCTCATTGCATCATTCAGTGAAAAAATGTGTGTTCATTTCGACCCATGATGCTGATAAAGGGACAACAACCGAACTCTGCACAGAAAGGCCCTCAGTCCGACTGGGATTCAATCTGGTGATCTTTTTGTTGCGAGAGTGGGTGTAACCAGTGTTTTCAAAAACTCATGACAATCAGCTTCAATTAAATGCCTGTTTTCAGACAGAAACCAGTGGTTTTAGGAAACACATCTACTGAACTAAGTAGATTATCTGAGGTCTCATACATTGGTCTCAGTATCTCCGTCAAACTAGCTCCAGGTGTTGTCTGAGATTTTGACCAAATGCCTCTCCAGAGGTGAGCTCCACTGTTCCGCAGACAGAAAGCTAGTGCGATCCCTCACTCCTGAGATGCTTTCAACAGGCGCCAACATTTTGCTGACCAGACTCCGTGGCTCGTTTCCAGTTCCCTTTGAACCACGGTGCATCCCTGTGAATGATGTGACTTAATGTGGAACCCGGTCTGCGAAATTTGCCGTTTGAAGATGCTCAACAAAACATTTGATATCCAGCAAACAGTTGAGGGCATGAGTTCTGCCAGTACGGGGAGGAGGAAACAGAGAGAGAAGAGACTCTGGAGGTTGCACAAGACAAACTACAAAATCCATACATCATGTTTACTTTGGAACTCTTGGATTTCCCGGCAAATTGCTTGCAAAGCCAGAACTCAGTGGGGAAAATGGAGAAGAGGAACCAGGGTCTGTCATTTCGCAGGCTAACAACAACAGTGGTGCATGTAACTACATTGTAATTTGGAGATCAGTATCCATGGCAATTGGGACATCCGTAACAGAAACAGCAGAAGATGGTACGTGACAACTGTGGCCAAGTCTGAGGACACCTCAGGAAGATTCTAGCTCAAGCGTAGCATGACGCAGGGCAAAATGTTTTCAAGGTCGCTTGAAATGAGAGAAATTATGCAGAAAATAGCGGTGGAAAGGTATTTAAAGGAATCATTATGTAGACTTGGAAGGATTTAAAGTGGCTTTGGATATTTTGAGCTCTGTAAAATGTCTCTACTAGCTTAGTTTCTTCTCAGATGAAATAATCATGTATATTGATGAATTGACTCGTAATTTCAAGTTTCTTCGATGTGAGATATATATTGCTCTATGCCACTTTAAATATTTACCCGATGTCTGATCCCTGAATGTGACATTACTGACTCACTGGTTTTTCACGGCTTCTACCCGAATCTGTTCACAATTTGTAGACGGGGCAGAATTTGATCTGGGTAGCATTGTTCTCCATGCCAATAAAGGATGCTGGAAATGAAAGTTATTTAAACGACAGGAGAATAAAAATGACGGAGACAGAGTGAGAGAATGAAAGTGTCACAGAGGGTATGACCCGAGAGTTGGAAGCTGTGAGATAGAACAAACCCTGACAACGCAAGTTTTCAATTTACACTAAATACTACAAGATGAGAGAGAACAGTGGGAGTGTTCAGAGCAGCGTGGTGTGTGTGTGTGTGTGTGTGTGTGAGAAAAAGAGAGAGTAAGACGTAGGGGGAAGTGTGTTAAAACTTCTAAGGAGGTGAATGACACATTTGTCAGTACAGAGGCCCATAATGAACAAGAACAAAACAGAGGGAGGCGAAAGGGAGGATGGAAAAACAGGAAAGATAAACAGCTACAGGGACCGCTGAGGTACTCCCAATGTGTCCTGATCAGATTACGGTTTTAGTTTCAACATAACTGAAATAATAATGAGGAGAGTATAAATATTGGCAGTGGTGCTGGCAACTCTAAACTGTTATCGTCATCACAGGGAGGAAAACAAAATTCATCAATGGCTCGAACATGGAGAGGTCAGCCTGTCAAAGATCGTAGATATCTATGCCAAAGTTATATGGACAGTTGTTGACAAAAAAGGAAAGTTATCACATCTAAGTACAATATCAACATTGCCCTTACCCTAACCTTAACCCTAACCCTAACCTGTATTTCAGTGACTTTATTCTAGCCTGTGTAGGACTGGTAATTTGGAGGCATCCTTTCTTCAACAAATCAAATTTAGGCCAGTTTTTAAAGAAATATGTAGAGATAATCCAGGTTGACTTTTTATCTCATGCCACAAGTAGCGAACAGTTTTTGCAGCCCCAAACATTCACTGAATGGATCCATACAGAATACACAAGAAAGATGTCAGGTGCTGCCTTGCAAAGACTTGATATGACAGCAAGTTCAGCTTCAAATTTGGCTCGACAGACAGACACATTTATACTATGAGTGCGTACTAAAAAGCTGATATTCAGGCACATAAATAAATAAGAATTCAGGGAAATTGCGTAACACCAGCTAAATGAAGGAAATCAGCTCCTCTCGTACACAATCAATAAGTGGATGGATGAGGGTAATGGTGATTATGATGAAAACTTAATGTCCGGTGAGAATGTTGACGCCACAGGCCTCTTTCTAATTATGTTTTCTTTTTTCAGTGGAAACAGTATGCTGTTATTTAGACACTAGACCCTATCATAGCTTGTATCAATGTGTGCAATTTTGCTATTTTCACAGGGTTACTAACAGGATTTAGCTGAGCCATTCGACCATTAAGCTAATTATCCCCTGTCTACATACACACACACACCACACACACACACGCACACACACACGCACACACACACACACACACCAACCTCCAATCAGCATTCCGATATTCAATCCCCTCCACCTGAAAGCTTCCAGCTCCTTGTCTGGAAAACCGACCCTCACACACACAGGAGTCGAGACGTTGCCGGCTATTTTCCTAGACTGGCATTCTGAGCCCACTCCCAATTATCCTAACTACTCTGACAAAAAAAAACACCCAAGGACAGGCATAAACACACACGCGTAAGCAGACAGATACATTCTCACAAAAAGGCGTGCTTGCACACAAACCTACACACTGTTGTGAGCTTCTTGCAGGCCAGGCCAGGACTGGGCCTGGGTGGACGTTGAGCTTGTGTCCAAAAGCAAATTAACATAACTGATACAGTTAAAATGTCAACATTCATTCACAAAGGAGCCTTTTATACATCTGAGCGTGAGAGGAAAGGAAGGAAACAGGAGAGAAAGAAAAAAAATAAAGTCAAAGTAGAAAAAATCTGCGAAAAAAAGGTAATAAGTATCAAATGTGTATGTTTTCACAGACACTATTAATAAACAGGAGAAAAAAAGAAGAATTATAGTCTGGCCAAATGAACATGGATCCTAATGCCAATATTGAGGACATTTGCCCAATTTATAGAGAGCCTTTCACAAAGTTTAAAAAGTGCAAAAATGGACTCTGGGATTTTTCAAGGCAGTCTGGGGTCAACACTTCAACTTACTCACGCAAGTTCCCCTCTGAAGGACAGACACTTGCAGAGACAAACTCTTCCAAAATACCAGATGCAAATTCAAAGGCAAGATGCAACAAATAGCTGCTGCTGTGTCGCTTCCTCGTGTGACTGGGCTTTAATCTTTGGGAGAAAACTGAAACAATTAGGGGAAAAGATGGAGAGCGAAGCGGAGTGACGCCACATCGAGGATGAGACTGTTGGTGAGAGCATAAAACGAAATGAAAGCAGTCAGAGAGGAAATCAAACCAAACACATGGAAATGGGATTAAAGGGACTTAAAAGATAGAGAGAATATACTTCATTAAAAACATTTCCATGAAGATTCCAATGCTTCCAATTAAAAAAAAAGGAGTCATTTTGGAAACAAAGGTCCTCATTGACGCAAAACGATCTTCCGCCTGATTTATATGGAAACATGTTTTGAAGATTAAATTAGAGGACAGACTGTTCTATTAATCAAAGGCAAACATCTTGAAACAAGTAAAGTGGCCTCTGTGCTTTCCTAAACAAACAGCGCGCCTGGTGATGAGCCTTAACGGGGATGCACGCGCTGGACATCTTAGTCAGAGCCGCGTGGAGAATGGAGAAGAAATTACACCCTTAATAAAGATAGAAATCCATTTGTGGTCTTTGCATGATCGACCCAACAAATGCTCCACTGCAAGACAAATCAAATGCGGCTTTGGAAACGTCGGAGAGATCTGTAAAATATGTCTGCTACAACCTCCGCGAAGTGTAAAACCCCCATTGCCTCTGCTTTCATGTGTAGATGAAAGGGTGAATGTCCGCCAGCGGGCACACTTTCCACTTTGAACGGGAGACGGGCTTTTATTTTGAAACACCACATGAGGCCTATTTATTTGTATCGCGTAGGTGATGGAAACAGTGAGAAAGAGAGCAAAAAGGAGTAAGCCGACATATTTATCTTTGGTTCAAATCAGACAGAGAGCAGGTCACTAGTTAAGACAGACACACACACACACACACGCACACGCGTACTGTATATGCTTACATTTGGAGTATCTGAAGGAAACAGCTCAGCCTTTCTCCTGCTGGCCAACAGCTTGAGAGCCAAACAAGATGATAAATTCATTTAGAGCAACAATGCCTCTACTGTGCTCTGCGGGCCTAACAATCTGTGTGTACGTGTGACAAGAAGACACACACACACACACGCACCATCTGTACCCAGGAGTGTATTTCAGTGTGAATATTTGCTGCATGATAGTGAACAGTAAATGCAGCAATACTAAATTCTCAGTACGCTGTAGTTTTAAGGAAAGTCTGTACATTTACACGATGTGCCTTGCCTACTGCTCATGAAAGAGGTCATGTGACTAACTAACTTATTGAAGGGAGAGCGAGGAGAACCGCCTGCAGATTAGAGCATGTCCCTTGTCGCCCTGCTCGGGCCTTATGTAAGTGTCCCCGATTTGCTGCAGGCGAGAAAAACAACAAAAAAAAAATCTCACATTTCCATCGCGTGTGAGGTTCGGCACTCTTTCGACCTCGCCATCCTACTGCGATCGTGCGTTGCAACGAGTTTCCAGCATGTCGAACTCTGAAACATCTCGACGGGCCAACATTTGTTTACGCTCTCTCACCAAATTTCTGAGAGCTAAGCTGCAATTTGGACGGAGACGCTGCTCCCCTCCCAGTTCCTGAGCTGGTGCTTGGATAAACCTGCCTCCACGGAGAGGAATCCGTCCATCATCCAACTCCGCATGGGGTATTTTGAAGTGATCGGGCTCTTGTGGTTCCCGCTACTCGCCAGACGTGTTTTTCTCAGCCAATATTGCCACCACCCCGGTGGTGCAGCCCGTCCACGGTGCACACAGGAAGGGTCTGGCTGCGACACACTAATCACGTTTGTGTTCACAGTAAAATGAGCCGCGTTTTTGATTGATGACTGTTTTCACTCTTCTCATTGGCCAAGCCCGCAGCTCGCCGCCTGCCCGCCTGCCACACAGACACAGAGTTTAACGGGTTGGAAACTTGGTGTGCGATCAATTTAAGATAGAAAATGGCTCTCTAGATTGTTTCTTTCACCTTCACGTGAACCTGATGACAGTGGGAGTTCATTTCTCGTTCACACGCACGCAGGCGCACACACATGCACTGCTTCAAATTGTAAAGAACTTCATCGGATCAGGTACTTAAAAAAATCTGTATTAGAATATGAGCAAACATTCATTTTAGCTGTAAAATCAGGAATTCTGTTTTTGGGCTTCATTGATTCATCACATTCACCCAATCTCTGTGTTTTAGTCCACTTTTGTGTCTTAATGGGACTCTGACAGGATCCAGTCCTGTCTGCACACATGTGGCAAAGGGAATACACTTATCCCATTGCAGGGCACACACATATACCATACTATTCACTTTCATATTCACACCAAGACATTTGGAGACTCCAGTTCATGTTTTAGACTGCGGAGTAAACTGAGGGAAACAAAGGCACACAGTAACAGAGGTATTACGCAAGGGATACTAAAGAGATATTATCAGGATTTAAACCGGGACCGTTCACTGCTGGAGAAAAACTGAAATTATCAGGTAGCTGATCGAACAAAGGAGAGACCTTTATTCCGAGTGAGTCACTCCGGCTCCCTGACTCATCGTACTGACTGTCCTCCTAAAAGGTCACATTTTGATAGAGACCCAGAGCCGAAGCTGTTGATCCCAGTTTGCTGCAAAGGAGAGTAGAGAAATGAGCTCCAACACTGATGTTGTCAAGTACCAGCGCAATCAGGCTGTGGAAACACAACACTTTTGTTGATGTCATTTTCTGCATTCTGGTTAAACACAAGACAGGAAAAAACACAACCACTCAAGGAAAGATCCTCCATCTTGAAACTGAAAGTGTAAGGGTAATGATTTCTCTGCTCGAACAGTTCAATGTGTGTCGGAGAAAAGGACGTTAAAAAAGAATAAGGCGTTACTTACTCAAAAAACAAAGAGAGCTGTAAACACGACTGTTAGTCTCCTGCAGAGCGTGTGCGCTATCCTTAATGAACTTTTAATTAAGATATAATTTACTCCTCTGCTTTTTTGCTGTCGCCTCTTTGAACAACATCTGCATTCTTTGACCCCAGAGTCCCCAGAGCGCCAAAATGCTCATCTTAGCTCGTGTAATTAAGCGAAACCAAGAGCGCTTTGAACGTTGTATTGACTGACTTTAAATCATGTTGAAAGGCATAGAGCACACAACTACTGGATGCATAGTCCATACATGAGGTAATGCTTTTCCTCAACCAAACCCTACAGCCAGTTGCAAAGCGGTTGCGACATGGCACAGTGAAAACAGGAGCTTTCACTTCCTCGCAAACAGTCGGGCAAAAAAAAAAAAAGCTGAATTCTAAAGAAGTTGGAAACTTCAAAAAGCTGCACGAACACTCAGAAACAGAGGCGAGTCACGCGCAGGTCGGTATTCATTTTGATCACGCTGCCCTCGATCCACCGGCGGCATTTGATTTCAAGGACAGATACAGAAGCGATGCACTATGGGCAAAAATTGAAGTAATGGAGGAGCTTCTTCTCACACTCAACCGTCCATCTCCTATCCATGTTTGCATACATCTGTGCGGGTTCGACATCCCCGCCACTTTAGAAAGTGGACCGTACCCCATCCTGTGCCTCCTCTGTCTCCTTCCCCTCCATCTCATCATCTTTCATCCAGATGCCATTTTGTTGATGATTTCAATCAAAACCTCATTTGTCACTGTCTGGAAAACACACACAGCAGGAATGGGAGCATCCTGTCCTCTGACACATTGTGAACACAAGCGCTGGACGCTGTGCGTGTGCCCCGGCGTCCCGAGAAAACCTTTTGTCACGCACCTGAAAAGGTTGAGTTTTAATTGGAGCCCAGAAGTAAACAAGGTTGTTCCTGTTGCATTTGTGATATAAAACACACTTTTCCATCTCTGCCTCCAGTGATCTGGATCCCCTGCTTGACTCAGAAGGACAGCCAAAGGTTACCAGATGCTAAATAACACAATGCAACATTATATAACAGTTTACCAGATATGAGTCAGGCCACATTAACATCATGCAAATTTCGATTCTACTGTAATTCTGCAAAGGTCATGGAACAAAGAATGTCCTGTGACTGATTATTGGCATTGTGACTTTTTGTTTTATTTGTTTAAAGGAACTTGGAATCTTTGAGGAGTTCGATCCACCAACTGAAAAACCAGAGGAAATTTTCATATCTGCAGTCCTCACGTCCTTCAACTGGACATAACTTTGTATACGTTTCAGTTTAAGTGGTTGCTCAATGGTGGCATCTTGGCAGCACTGACTTAATGTCAGTGAGGGGAGTTTTGGCAAACCCCAAGCTTTTGTGTTATCACACTTTAGCAGTAAGGTTCCCAAGTTTCCATGTTTTCCTGTCTGCATGGGTTTTCTGCAGATACTCCAGAAACACACTTCACTGGTACAGTATGATGGGCAGAGGTGTCCTTCAGCATGGTATATGGTATGCGTGAAACGTAACCGCAACAACAATGGGGGCCAGTGGGGGACAGGGGAGGGGGGGGCATTTGTGCTTCTGGACGATATGGAACAACTGGCCCCAGTGTAAGTGCACCCTAAATTGCCCTAGTATGTAGTAGTGAGTGTGCACATGACCTATGATACACCTTAAAGACCCATTTATGCTCTATGGATGTAGAATCTACGCATGAACCCGATTGTACATAGACTTGTGTGGAGCATAAATACTCCATAAATACTTTGCATTGGTGTGGCCTTTAAGCAATTTGTCCAGTGGAAGGCAGCACTGAGGTCAGAGTTTTCTTTCGAGTACGGTTTCCCTCCCAAACAAACATGGTGGAAAAGGTCAAGATTATGTACGCTTCCCAAAAGAAATCCAAACGAAGGCGACACAGGAGATGCCGATCTGTGTGGCCTCGTCCCTGTCCAACTTCATGTGAACTACTGCGCTACAACGATTTCCGGTGGTATTATTCATGGTATCAGCATATCTGTAAGCTTGCAAGATGCATGAGACAGACAAAACCTCAAGCATCGTCGTGCGTGGAGTGTAAATGGGCCTTGAGACTGACTCTCATAGCTGTTTGCTATGCAGCCTCGGCTGAAAAGTGACTGGTAATGGTTAAAAAATGGTGTTGAAGGCACCGAGAGGGTAGACAATCAATGTTCAATTATGGCAACACTATGGCCCCTCAGGGAACCCATCTTTATTTATTTTGAAGCGACATGAGATCTATGAGAAGACGGCCCTCGTTTGGCTTTTGACTTGGGTTGTTTACAGTCAGGATGAGACAACATTTACTGGAAGTTGGTCGAATCAAAGAAAACACTGAAACAAAACAGGATGTCACTTGTGAAGCTCTTGTGAAGTTAATTATGCATCTCGAAGTGTGGTTTGCAGTGGGGTTCGGCGGCGTGTTTGGTTAGAAATTTAGGCATTCTTCCCGACACTGGACACATATTAGAGTTCTTAGCAGAAACGGGGAAACAACAGAATTCCAATTCAAACAGAAAAAGAGGGAGCGTACAGCGTACAGAGCCTTCAAGTCCCAGTGCAGTGGCTGCAGCAGGATGTGCAAGGGGACGAGGCCTTGCTTTTCGCAGGAAGAGTTTCTGGAGAAGAGAGGAGGGCAAGAGGAGAGAGATGGAGCGAGGAGTCGGTCCAGGTGTTTTTAATTACGACGGCTGAGAAAACGGCAAAGAAAAAGAAAAATGAAAGGAGGAGGATTAAAGATAGAAAAAAAAAATCAGTCCCTTGCAGAGATTTTTCTGGTTTTGTATTTTTCAAATTATCATTCTGTGGTCTGTGAGTGGGTGTGCACATGTGTGCATTCAAATATGTGTGTGTGTGTGTGTGTGTGTGCGTGCGTGTGTGTGTGTGTGTGTGCACTCTGCATAACACGATGACAAAAGGGCCGGGTGTGTGTCCACACAAGCCAGAGTTTGGTCCTACGTGTGAATACATTTGTGCCATTGTATGAGTGAGTGCTCAAGTGAGTTCTGGGTGTAAAATCTAAGTATGTGTGAAAAATATGTCAAACCGAGGCCAAGTTCTCTGTGTGTGTGTGTGTGTGTGTGTGTGTGTGTTTGTGTGTGTGTGCAGGACAAAGAAAGAAAGATCGATTAGCGATGTTGACTATGTGTTATAAGTCTCATTGCTGTGCTAAGAGATGTTTTATCACACTGACACTCCACCACGGCATTTGGCAAAGACAAACCACATCCCATACACACACAGACACACACTTACACATTCCCAGAGAGAGAGAGAGAGAGGGATACAAATAACCTGGGAAAAAAAGTCCTTCTAGGTAATGTAGTTTTGCAGCAGACAAACCAGACAAACCCAAGGCTGAAGATAAAGTAGGTTAAATATAAGGTGGCATATACTGAACTGTACCGATTTTACTTTACCTATCGATATACCTTACTTACTTTACTTATTAATTGGGATGAGTTAGAAAACGAGTTGGAATGAAAATATGATTTGGACTATGAATCGGGTTCATATTACATAATTTAGTTCTGAAAAGGCTTATTTTGTGTCTCCAGTACAATGACAAGAAAGGCATGAAACCCATGAGCTAGCCTCACTCAGCGCTGAGCGAGCAGTATCCACCTGCCAGCATCCGGGCAGCTAACTAATTAGCATGTCTCGCGATTCGTCAAAAATGCCAACTACCGTGCCAAAAGTCTGAAAACAGCATTTTCCATGGTGGAGCTCCCGTGATAGACGGCTCCTCTCCTACAGTTTCTCATACATGCAGAAAGACACAATTAAGCAACTGGCTGCGTTTGTGCCTCCCCGCTCTCTCACATACACACACACACACGGACGAAGCAAGGCGACCGTAGCAACGGTCACTGAGTGTACAGACATAACAGCATCCAAAACAAACTGATGTCATTCTATAGAAAAAGGAACTTCCCTGCGTGCTAAAACGCACACTCTGGCACATTTCATTAACAGCGGAGTGTAGATATTAGCGTCGTGAGGTCTGGTCGCTAGCAGCAGCGCAACACAACCCGTTACTCACAGAAACACCTCGAGCGGGCGGCGACAATGACATCACACTGACATGATGATAAAGATGATAAAGGTGACTCTTTTTTTCTTTCTCCTTTATAGCTCATTTGCTCACCTTACCCAAGCAGGCCTGAGGGAAATGACGAAACCGCGATGACAAGGTTGAGCTGGGGTCAGCAGCGAGTAAGATTTTAACGATGGGGTCATTTGGTTCGTGTTTTCTGTCAACTATCATTCCCCAAACTTGACCAAACACTTATTTTTAGGCAAACCGTGACCTTTTTCTGGCTTCAACCCCGGTGTTTTTTTGTTTTGAAAACCCACCAAACTTTGACAATAGCACTGCCGGACGGTTTGACCGGTTTCGGGTGGGAAAAGTTGAACAGAAACGAGAAACAAAGTATAAACAAGAAAGAGATGAGATAACAGGGGAGAGAAAGGGCGAGAGAAGGGAGGGATGGGTGGAGCGCCGGAGAGACCAATGAAACGTTAGAAAAGTCAGATGAGAGACAGAGCAAAACAATAACAATGCCAAAAAAGTGTTATAGACAGTAATGACTGGTGGCTAAACAAACAAAACAAAACAAACTACAAATAAACAAACAAAACGAGTAAGAAGAGGGGAAACTGAAAACAAACACAACAAGACATGGCTGCAATTAGTTTGAGGAGAAAGTGATAGATTGTCTGTCTGTCTGTCTGTCTGTCTGTCTGTCTGTCTGTCTGTCTGTCTGTCTGTCTGTCTGTCTGTCTGTCTGTCTGTCTGTCTGTCTGTCTGTCTGTCTGTCTGTCTAAAAAAAAGGCAAAGAAATTTGCAGGAATGATGAGACAAACAATCTCCTACCTATTACAACTCCATAAATACAGGCCTTGCCCGGACACATCCAAATCAATAGATCCGAAATGAAAGAGACAAAAGGCTTTTCCCCCGCAATTTCTTTGTCCATCGGCCTGTGTTTTATTCATTTTACAAATCACAAATGGCGATGGCGGCTCAGCTATCTCAGCTCCAAGCCAGTGGTCGAATCGAATTATCTTACCTTTCAACCATGCAGCATTTTGGCCCGCACGGTCGCTAATATTGATGTATTGTGTTCCGGGATTTAGCCCGATCCAAAACCACAGCGGCCGATCCCTCAAGTGTCAGCTCGGACTAATACCTGGAATTAAATACACATCTGTAGCTGCGGACACTTTGTTCTGACGTTTTCCTCGCTGCAGAGCCGAGCACAGAGCGCTGACCTGGGGGAGAAGTGGAATTACCATCAGTCACTGCTCGAATCCATCACCGGGCTTGAGGGAGGAGCGCCGAGAATGTTTTGCGCATTACCTCTGCAGCGCTTTGCTCCTCTTAAAAGGCACTGGAAGCCAATTACGACGACAACACCGAGCACACGGAGCTCGGATAAGATAACGGATGGAGGGACGATCTGCGCGCAACCCTTCTCCCTTCTGGCCTCACATCTGGTGTTTATCTGATGAGAACAGACAAGTGAAACACTCTGTAATTGTCCGAAGAGCTGAAAGAAGAAAAATGACCTCTACTAAATGCGCTCATGCGGCATATTTACTTATTTATCTTAGACACGTTACCTTGTCCCATTCATACGCTGACGCGGTGACGCAACTCGATGTCCTGCAGTGCTTCATTGTGAAGCCCAAGAAGAAAACATTCCCATTCACATCAGAGTACACATCTCCAACTGAGAGCAAACTGCCTTGACAAAACGCAATTTAACCTCTGTGACTGTGGCTCCAGAGACGGTTATGAGACATAAAAAATGGTCTCATCTGTAAATAAATAACTGAGGGGCACTTCTCGTGGCGGTGTGGCAAACTGTGAAGTCTTTTAGATAGAGGCCTGACTTAACTGTCTCCTTATACGGTTGACGAAGGAAATGATTGTTCGTGCAATTAAGTTCGCACATATTGGTTCATTTTGGTTAAAGAAGGATCTCATTCTTGGGCAACATTTTGATCACTCCCATATTCACCAAAGTTTACAATCATAGCCTGTCTGAGGCAAAAAAGAAAGAGGCAAGAGACAGAAAGAAAGAAAAGAGGAAAAATGAAACAATTTGACATGGATGGAAAACAAAACCTAAACAATATTACTGATGATAATGAGATAATGATATTCCAGGGCAAGTAAACCACTCAGTGCAGTGGTAATAAAGAGTCACTGTGATGTGCGAGGGCTAAACATATCACCATCCTGCCCCGTAAATTGACATTGCGCTCAGCATGAGGATTTCTGGGATGAATCAGGGTAAAGTTCCTGTCCTGCTTTCCATGATACAAACTGAATCAGTGACTTGATCTGACGGTCTGGTGCTGATTAATAACTGGAATAAAAGGAGATCGGTGTCATTTTAAACAGGAGGCCAACTGGAGCAGGACAATACAATCAGCAATCAGTTGCAAAATCTCGATTTCTTATTTCTACCAATAATTATTTCCAAAGTTTGATCTTTTTTGCCGTTACATGTTGGGACACAGACACTATTCTGTCCTCGAGGCAAAATAGGGTGCCTTTCCAACACTCTCCATAAGGCTCTCTGTGTTCTGTAACAGCTAATGTGCCTGTATTGTATTCCAGGACATAGCCTGGTCCAATAACCACAGTAGCTGGCGGAGGATTCCCTCTGATTTGTCTCTCCTTTTCTCCGATTCTTTTTTTGTCTGACCATCTTTGCTTCCAATGGAGACAAAGTGCACAAAGGCTGTCTGATTGCAGGTCAGACTGAGAAAACCGAGGAAACTACCACCAGCCACCAAACACATGACGGCGAATCTTTGCCTGTGGGTGATAAAATCATAAAATGTTGGTTGAGACGTTGGTCGAAACAGTGGCTGGATGTGGGTAGTTTGAAGACAAGAATAGTTTTCTGCCCTCAAAGTAAATCTGGGCTTTGTCACAGCCAGTATCGCTGTGTGCTATTCCAGGATATACCCTGGTCCAAAACCACAGCAGCTGGCTGAGGATTCCCTCTGGCCTCAGGCATGGCTAATACCTGGAATGAGACACAGATCAGTTACTCTCTCTGTCTCAGCAGATCTCTTGTGGGATTTTGAAGGCCGATACTGATGGTTTTGGCCCAGCTCCGCCAACAGATGATATTCAATACAGTATCTTTGAATTTAAACTTCCACTTCGACACTTTTCATGCCAACATGTGCCACATAATTATTAGTATTGAGTGGAAAGGCTTTTGAAAGAACATTTGGGCGAAGGGAAAAAAAAATTATCTAACAATTATGAAATATGTTCTTACACACTGTTGTGGACCCTCTTCAGGAACATACAGTATTTTCAGTCTTCAAAAGTGGAAATTTAAATCCTGCCTGAAGTTTTGAGATACACACCTCCTGCTTTATCATCATGATAAGCAGCTTGAAATATTTTACTGTTTTGCATGAAAACCCTGTGAGGAGCCTCAAGTTTTTTTTTATTCGCATTAACAGCAAAAACTAGCTCTATCTTTCCATCTTCACAAATCTAAACACTTGCTGATTGCTTCAATTCAGGTTTTTACTATTGGTCAGGCTAAACACTTTGAAGCTGTCACTTTCTCTGGCTCATTGTGAACCCATTTCTAACAATTCACAATCTCCACTCTTCATCTTGAATCAACAATTGGATATTTTTACTGCGCTGAATACTTTACTTTTGAAACTTCAGATTCATTTTCATGCTATTCTTGCTCAGGCACGTTTTTAATGCAGGACCAAATGAATCCAATACATTGCCTTATAATCAACTAAACAGCATACAGCAGATCATACTGTATATTCATGTTGCGTTGTATTTCTCAACCAAGTCAAAGAACTGAATCACGAGTCCACACGGGAACATGCTTTCGCATGCTTGGCTTTGGTCTATCAAAGTGCAACCCACACTTTGTCCCTTGTTATCACACACTCCGAGTTCCTCCCACATGTGTTTTCTATCTGTTGTCCCGGCTGTCTGTGTGTATCAGAGCCGGAGATCTCTGTTCACTCTCTGCACGACCCTCGCACTCTGAACAGAAGCAGGCGCGTACATCCCTTAAAGGAGGGGAGAGAGAGAAACGTGTGTTCATGTGTTCACCATAGAGCCAATGTGAAACAACACACGTCGTGGTATGACATGCTCCTATACTTTCACATCAGCCATTGAATCAAAGCTGTCATCCAACCATTTATTATATTTGTATCTTAACACTGCCATTAGGGGGCATATCGTCAGTCTTTCACATGGCACACATGCCACTTATTCTCTCACCTAGAGTAACTTCTGAGTCTCCAACTGGTCTTAACATGCATGTTTTTAGACTGTAGATATAGAAGCAGGAGTATGCTTGATATGAACATAACATGGACAGGCCCTTGGTCCAAGCGGGATTCGACCCGGGGGACCCGCGGGGGGCGGTCCTGACCACATCAACAGCAACAGCTACAACAGGGCGCAATGACCTGCACAACACACTTGTGCTGGAAAAAAAAACACCCCACACTTGGTTCATACAGGCTGCACAGAGGGGAGATGAAGATGCAGTGATTTTATCTCCACAGTGACAGTCACACTGAAGATAGGATCACAGCGATAACTCACGTCATGAAGGTGTAGGGGAGAACAATGTGTGGGGCCTGTTTCAAGTCTGTGTGTGTATGTGTGTGTGTGTGTGTGTGTGTGTGTGTGTGTGTGTGTGTGTGTGTGTGTGTGTGTACATCTGTTCCAGTGTGTTCTACAGAGATGTGTGTTGGGGTTTATGAGTTATGGGAAAATGCTTTGACGTGCACGCACTGTGATAGCCACACTGTGATACACACACCTACACCATGCCCGCCACTGGTACGCATTGTACCTTGCTTATACTGTATGCACGCACACACAGAATCACACACACACACAAAAAAACACTTAGACTCTGAACATTATTAGACGGAGAGTAAACAGCGATGACAGAAGAAACGCAGAAGCAGCCGAGGGAGGAGGAAGAGTGAGGGATAAAAAGAGATCAAGGGAGGAAAGAAAGAGAAGAAAGGAGAAGTGAAAGATGAAATACAGACAACGGAGAATCCTCATGATCAGTGGAGCTAAAAAAATAAGTGAGAGAGGGACGGATGAGAGAGAGGAGAGAGGAGAAAGGAAATAAGATACAAAGGGTGGCTGGATGGAGTGGAAGGGGGAAACGGTAAATGCTGGGTAACATTTATAGTTCAGCACTTTTCAGGGTCATTCTGTTCACTGACCCCCAACACACACACACACACACACACACGCACACACACGCGCACACACACACACACACACATACACACAAACACACAAGCGCCCTCTCCGTCCCTCAATTCATCTTTCTTCCTCTCCTTCCTTTCCGCAGGCATGATATACACACAGAGAATGCACGCACACACACACACACACACATAATGATATATGTGACCATAAATTTTTAAATGGAAAAATCTCGTTCTGTTGATTTTTACTGTGCAAATGCGCCCTGGGTGGCTTTTGAATGTGTGTGTGTGTGTGTGTGTGTGTGTGTGTGTGTGTGTGTGTGTGTGTGTGTGTGTGTGTGTGTGTGTGTGTGAGAGAGAGAGAGAGAGAGAGAGAGAGAGAGAGAGAGAGAGAGGCAGAGGGAGAGGAGAAAGTGAAAAAGGTGTGAGTGGTGAATAGGTATCACAGCTTCATCATGTTATGAGGACTCCATGTCCTCAGTTCCTCAGTGTTTAATTAATGCTAATTTATGATAGCTATTAAAAAGTCCAACAAGATCGAAAAAGAAATCAGGATCTTTTTATTTATTTTTACTTGCCTCTAAATTCGGCACAAACTCAACGCCAGGTAATATATATCTGTGCTCCTTCAAGTGAGGAGCACAGACACATATTGAACCCCGAATCAAGAGACGTCTTTACGATTCGGTATTATTTTGCACGCGTATTCTATTACAGCCCTCTCTTCTCCATTACTTCACAGAATTTCCCGGATGCGTCCCATCCCAAACGTGCAGCAGAACAGAGGACACAACACTGCTCCAAACTGCAGCAAGATGGTGTAGATGCTGCTCCGGCCTGACCCTGAGCCGCCTTCGTAGAAAGTCTCCGAGCGCCACTGTCTCCCATGCGTACCTACGGCAGTCATCACATCCAGCAACATATAATCACACCTTTCTATTAAAAAAAAATGTTTGAAATGGTCCATTTGGCTGCGATAGTTTCCTCACTTCGCACGTGTTCCATTCTTCTCTCTCTCAGCCCGAAGGTTGTACTCCCTTACATAGCTAGGTAGTTTACTTAACCTCTCGCCTCAGTGACACGCTCTGCCATGACGGCCGCAGAATATGCACACACTCTGACACACCTCAACCTCGTTTATACAGCTGTCTCAAGCGTGTGTGTGTGTGTGTGCGCCTGTGTGTGTGCACTGCTGACATTGCTTTTGCTATCTGAACTGAAATGGGGGCGCGGGGGACTGGAAGAACAGCTATTTCTTTGTGATAGATCTTGACCTTATAAAGGCAGAGCGAGGGAGAGAGAGAGAGAGAGAGAGAGATGGGCGAGTCAAAAATTAATTTCACTCATTAATCATATCCGCAGGACAAATGTAATAATGTGTGCGCCTATACAACCTCTGTCCAAACAAGTGATTCACCCGTCCCACCACGTCCCTTCTCTGTGACTGTCTTCCTTCACTACATCCCGTTGTCCCGTGTGTGTTTATGTGTTCAGTGTATAATTAGTCTTTGTAGGACTTCCAAGCGTTTTGCTGGCACATACTTGAGAGTAAACACTACATACACGTGTTTGTTTATGAATGAGTTTGTCTGGCCGCGTCCACGGGATATTTGTATAGCACCTTTCAAACAGAGAGGAACTTCCAACTGGTGTGCATCTGGCTAAGAAATGCTGTTCGCATGATGCCTGGTGCTTTTGAGATTTCATGCAGGGATGGGAACATGTGGGATGGAGCAGCTTTCACCACCATGATCCCCAATGTGAAAGTGTTTTGGACAACCATCCATCATTTTACCTGCTCCGTCTTTGTCTACTATAGCCTGTCTCTAGCACACAAAGGTCAAAGGCAGACACCAGCTCATTGCAGCGCACACACACAGCTAGGGGTAACTTTAAAATTGGCCCAAACATGCATGTTTTTGGACTATGGGATCCACAAAGACACAGTGCAACGAGGATTTGAAATGGGGACCTTCTTGTTGTGAGGTGACAGAGCTATCCGCCATTACACCCTGTCCACCGGTATGGACAACCACTTTCTACAACATATACCGTATTTTAAATTGGCATCATTCAGATTCAGATCAAACAACCCATCAAATGATGTCAAAATGTTTCTTACAGGTTTTTATTGCAGGCTACAAGCAGGCGAGTGAGTGACTGGCTGCTAACTGCTAAGACCAAGACCATCCAAGACACTAATGCTGGTCATGATCATAATGCAGGCTTTTGTATTCATTCTGTGAGGAGTTTTGGAGAAAAAAAAATTCTTTTTCTTTCAGCAAGCTTTCTCTTCCACATCTACAGACCATGTGTAGCAGTTCTAGGATGCTTTAATAATCCTTCCACAGCCAGAGCATTTTCTGTTCCTGTACAATGACAACAGAGGGTTTTTATTCTTTTGTTGTAATAGAGCGGGACATTTCAACACAGCTATTGAGCTATCAGAGTGATTTTTTTTTTTTTTTTTTTTCCATTTTGGATCACTCCCTGATCAGCACTGGCACAGCAAGATGGTTGCCGAGGCAAATTCTAGGGTCAAAATTCATTCAAATTAAACATGACATAAGAAATCTGTGCAGATTTATGTCAGCCCTGCAGGCAATTCCATTGCACTGAGTTGATTTCCCCTGCAAAAATTCACCATTGTTGCTCGATGGTTTGTGAAAGGAGTTGCGTTTAATTGTCAGATAATCTGTCTAATGTCTTGTGTGTGTATGTGTGTGTGTGTATGTGTGTGTGTGTGTGTCTGTGACTTGAACTCTTAAGTCAACCTTTTACTGTGGGTCTGCCTCAGAGAATTAAATGATGTAGTTCTCTGGCTATGCAGTGGTTTCATCTTCAAATATACAGCTTGGACACACCGCACACACACATACACAAACAAACACACGTCCAGTTTTGACCAAAGACCTTGTATGTCCTCACCAAGTAAGCCCTGACCCTGGATCAGGAATGTGGTGGTTTAGACTGAGTGCCCATCCTGTATGCGCCTGTGTTTTCTTGCTTGTGCATGTCTGAGTGATATATGTGGATCTGGTAGTGTGTCAGTGCATGACATCATGGTGCATAATAGCAGGAAACTGGCTGCTCTGTGTGGGAAATCAGATCCGATTCCCTTTTGTGGAAAGAGGTGGATGATGCCCATACTAATATTCCATTATTCCTTTCTCCATTAACTTGTAATCAATACGTGGTCATTAAATATCTGGTGATGGCAGAATTCAATATTAACTTTCAAGGAAATTTGAACCGATAATGTCAAAGATCTTTATGCTCTGTTATTCTGGGGCTGGGTCAGGGGGCAGTAATCTCAGAAAGAGGCCCAGGTACTTCCACCAGCTCTTCTGGGAGGATCCCAGGGTGTTCCCAGACCAGCTGAGAGATATAAAGTAATCTCATTGCGTCCTAGATTGACTTCTGGATGACACCCCATTTGGCAATACCCATATGGGAGGCATCCTGGCCAGATGCCCAAACCAACTCAGCTGGCTCCTGTCAGTGTGGAGGAGCAGCAGCTCTATCTTGAGCCTCTCCAGGATGTCTGAACTCCTCATTCTATGTCTGAGAAAACTATATTGACGATCTTGTTCTTTCAGTCTTAACCCAAAGCTCATAACCAAGGATGAGGATTGGAATGAAGACCCTTTACTGTTCAGCTCTCTCTTCACCATGATGTACACAACAGTATACAGTTTACAGTATGGTGTGTAATGGTTTGGCTGGCCCATTATGTCATTTTTAAAAGAATTTGAACCAATGCCAGAGAGCTTTCAGAACAAATTGTACTTAGTGTGTTGTCCATATTCTTACACTATCATGTCTCTATTTGTCACATTATAATACATATACATAATACATTTATAAGATCTTTAAAAGGTTCTTTAAATGTTGCATTATGTAATTAATTCCCTCTTATCAAGAGCAATGTCTGTACATAATAAAAAATATAGCACCAAAACAGTGAAAAACTCATGCTCAAATAACGAATATCCATTCATCGCTCTCAGACTGTGATGTCATTGTCATCTGCGGGATAACCACTTCACTTCAGTTGCCAGGTGGTCAGTGCAACCAGAAGCATGGTGAAAACTGAACCCGAACCGACGTCCGCGTGCTGACAAAGGAGCAGAGGAAGAACAGTTGCTTTTCTGAGCAAAGGAACAGAATGGGCCCACGCTTGCTTATTCTGGATGAGCTTCAGCATTGAAGGGCTGACAGTGACTGACAGCGGCTAATGCAACAGGAAGGGAGGGGACCATGAATCAGAGAAGGTTTGGCTATGCTTATTATTCTGTGTGTGTGCGTCAGCGACCAGCACATGCCGGTGGTACAGTCAGTGTACGAGTCGTGTGAGGGCTGGCTGTTACCATGCATACATGGTAACACTCCATTTTCTCAAGTTGAGGACAGAACGATACAATTGTCTTGTCAAATTCTGACATTCTGACACTCGATTAGCTGCTGTTTTTTAAATGTCGGCCATTAACATTTAAGCATCCGGATATAAATAAAACATCCAAATCATAGAAAGAGATGAATGAAAGTTGTAGATATTAGCCGCTGACTTCAGTTCAGTGGAGGCAGTTGCATCAGACAGATTCCATCCAAACATTCCATCCATTTACCAAGCAGTCTCACATGTAATGTAAGACAGTGTATAATTGCCTCCGCATGTGGACATTTTTATAAGCTTGAACGGTAGCAGTGCACGATAAACAAACAAAAAATAAATAAAATACGGTTCGGTGGGTTTTCCATGCTGCAGAATTTAAAAAGTACGCTGAAAACAATACTTAAATCATTCATGGGGTAAACACTCAATGTAAACACTCAGCTGTGGTTCATTGGCAATAATGCTTGTGGAGGGAACAGGAACACTCGGATATTGCCAGTTTGGAACATTTGTTCCATCAAAGGCGATATGGTGACTCAGTGAATAGAGCTGTTGTGTCAAGGAAGGAAGGTCCCTGGTTGGAATCCCAGCTTGACAGAGGGCGCCTCTATGTGGAGTATGCATGTTTTCTCTGGGTAGTCCAACCCCCCCCCACCCCCACCCCCACCTCCAACCAACCACCCCAAATCCAAAGACATTCATACAGTGAACAGGTCATCACATTACGTAGTTGCAGTTAGTCAGTCACAGGGCTTATGCTGATTTACCCCTCACCCTGGCCCAACTTACCCTGGTCCAACACGTCAGCCAGCTGGACCCTCTATATCCATTCAGAAGAAGAAATCAGCCAGAAGTTAACAGGGTTGAGGAGGGACTCTAATGCTAGCCAGCACTTAGATACCGCCATCCATCCGGACAGTCCTGGTATTACCAGCGTCAGCAGCACATATGTGAACAGCATAGACTTGAGGAGCCTCAGATCGGGAATTTGGCAGCTTCTGTGGGTGGAAGGGGCTAGTTTTCTTCTGATCTTCCTTCTCCATTGTTAAACTCATCAATGTAAACTGGTTTAACCTGCAGAGACATGATTGCTGAACTTATGTTTCATGAATTTTATATGGAGTTCTCGTCCAAGTGAAAGAAGGCATCAATCTTTGGTCCCAGGCTCTGCTGGCCTTACTGTACAAACCCAGTCATGTGGGTGTTTGTTTGACTCAGGCTGGGCTGACAAGCAAAGAGTGGGTTTATGCATGTGTTTTCGACCACTCCCAAACACCGCTTGCTGACTCAAGGACCCACAAAGTGATCACATCAATTTTTTTGTCTTGACTACGTGACACACTGACCCTACTGTATGCTCCACGTGCCAATGTCCTCCAGCACCATGACCACAGGGGGCTTCCTCATGAACCTGTTCCGGAAAAATCTGTCAATTTCATCATGTTTCCTGTTAAGGACATGACACATGATGGTGACAGAGGGAATTCCAGACAGTGAAAATTCAAGAATTCGTTATACGACCTAACTGGGGTTCTGGTGGAGAGGGTTGGGAACGCTGCATGTTATTTTTCCAGGACTGATTTCCATGAAAGTTACTAATGATGTCTGTGGTCTGTCTGGGTTGCTGATGGCCAGAAGTTGAGGAAAGAGAAAGAGGGATTGAGGGGGAATGAAAGGAAAATGGAGGAGCAAATGCATGGAGGAGAGAGGATGAGAAAGAGGATTGGGAAAGAGAAAATTGGGGAAAGAGTAAGAAGCAAGAACCACCAGAGGAAATAAATATTAGAGGGAGTAGGGGGAAAGACAGGGAGATAGATGAGATGACAAAAAGGTAGTCAGTAAGAGGAAATGAGTAAAAGGAAGAATAACTGAGGTGAAAGATAATGATAGTAAGGATGGAGGTTGGTTGTAAAATGAGATAAACAATCGCAATTGTGGAAAGGCTGAGTAAAAGTCAAAGGTAGACTGGGTGAATGAAAGAGGAAAGAGTCAGGAAGAGGAGGGAAAGATGGAAAAGAAGTAAGGAGGTGAGGTTCACCAACTCCACAGCCACAGACACATGAATTCGGCCAAAACCTTGAGGAATCTGAAGTGCTGTTATATAGTTCATAACAACTGCTTCTATCATTATTAATAATATGAAACCGCAAATTGGAATATGTTTTTCTGCCATTTCACCAACCTGACAATTGGTTTTACTCCACACAGACCAATAAAACCCAGCAAACTAGCTTGCACTTATTAAACGAGCACATGTACTGCAGTGGCCCAGCAATATGATTATACACTTTAACAACCTGACAAATGAATACTATTCCATGCAGGCTAATAAAAGATACTGTTCTAGCAAAGAGGCAATCAATAACAAGTAATAAATATCAACAACTGTAATGAACATCACCGCAGTCTGCAGAGTTTCTGTGGACTTTCCATTTTGCTTTTGAGTGGTCCAAAACTGTATATCTGAGAAAGTTATTTTTTCGTGAATAAGAACCAGTTCTCAACCCGATACATGCTGTTTGCTCAATATCTTGTGCTAAGGTTAAGTAGACCAAAACCAAACATTCAGGCCTCAGAGGCTTTTTGCTAGCTTATCTGATGGCCAAGCTTGAAAACCAGGTCACGTTAGTTACATATTCCTTAATCATCATAATCTCAGAATGAATCAGAGAAGTGAACTACTGACTTGCCTGCTCTAAGTAACGCAATAGCGCTTCCAGTGACGAAAGTCTGTACGCAGTTGCATGAATCACTCAGACATTACAGTTGTGGATCACCACATAGATTATGTAAAGAAAAGAGTGCTGTAAATATAAACTCATCCTAAACGGATATAAATAAGCACCTTAGTTGAGTCAACATAAATATGCATTACGTCATTTAGAGCAAAAGAAAGGAAAAGAGACTAGAGGGAACACACCCAACAACAGAACCAGGGACCTTCTGAGGCGACAGCACCAAGCTTAGCGTTGGGGTTAGGATTAGTGTTAGCTATTGTGTCACTAAAGCGGTACATACTGAGAGAGAGAGAGAGAAAAATACACTTTCCCAAAGATCTGAATAAGAAAGTGTGTCCAAACTTGTGACTGGTAGTGTAGATCTCATTGTAAGTGACGTATGGGTTGTGATCTATGGGGATTATTGAGCACAGTCTCCCAGTAATAACTTACAGAACTCAGTGACTGAAACGTGACTGCGAAACAGAGTTTGAAAGGCAGCTACGATTACTCAGACCATTTAGGAAACATGACTGTTGATGTGGATCTGTCCCAACTGACTGTTTACATTTAAATGCTTATATTAAAAAGCCTTTGAAGGCAAACCTGAACCTCAAAGCAGCACTGTGCCCTTTTCTTCTCTGTTTTGTGTTCTTAAATTAACACAAGGTTCCTGAAAGATGTTAAAAAGATGTAGAACAGAGTCATTTCCCAGGCCGCAATGCTATTCTCCCTGGAGTGTTTATTATTTCATTGTCTTGCTGTGTACTCTACTGTTGAAATGAAGAAGCCATGACTCTGTCAGACACAAACACGGACATGTAAACTTCAGCTTAGTCACCACGTCCACTACGGCTGATTTCATTTTGAGCCGGTGAACTCACACCAGCGCCTGCACACTTTTGGTGAGCAACACTGTGGTCATTTGAGCTACAGCTAAACATCCTGGCACTAGACCTCAGGTTTGCCTCGTTACTATGACAGCACAAATGTCAGTCATATCTATCATGGGGTGGGAACGAGGTGACTCTGGGGTGAAGCCACAAGTTCCTATTCTGTGTGCAGCTACATGTGTTGTTGACTTCGGTGACCATTTGTCACTGCTGTTGCTTCAGTTTAGGTACGTGCGGTCATCATATGTTGCATTTCTTATGTGTTTTTCGGCATGTGTGTGTGTGTGTGAGATGCTGAAGATTACAGGTCTGCCACGGCCTGGCTGCTTGACACAGTGACTCGTCATTGTATAAACGCAAAGTAAACAAAGACATCTGACTTTTGGCTGCCCTTCCTCACATTCACAGTACAGTGTAATGGAGTCATTCATCCTACACTGGACAAAGGAGGCGGCTAAAGGCCACAAGCATTCGCCCACCGAGGCACAAACAGTCTCACCTGCTTTAACATGAGGATGTTTGTCTGACTTTTGTGAAAAACAAAACTCTTCTTCAGTCTTTTTCAAACATATCAAAGCCTGTTTAAAATGTGCAGTTTAAGTGAAGTTGAGCTAAAAATTTCAAGGCCAGATCGTGAAACCTCTTCATCGGAACAAACTAACAAATAAAAACTCTTAGCAATGGAAAAGATCGAAAATGTGGTCAGACTCAATACTAAATACAAATTGCCAATATCATGTCGGGTTAAAATGTCATAATCATAATTAATGTTATGTTCACCAACAGACAAAACCATTCAAGGAACAAGGACATAGTAAACCTGTATACACTTGTGTAATACTGAAATGTATGGATAACACTGTCCCAGTATCTTAATTGGAAACCATTTCCCATCTTTCCAGCTGCAGGGGCCAACGGCAGCAGACTGACGCCATGTTGGCAATTCTGCGGACGGGGCCCTTTCTGAAAAACGCCCTTTGAAGTGGATAAAACGCCGGGCTTGTGCAGTCGTTTAAAGTGGAATATTTAATAGCAAAGAAGCTGCAGGCTGCCGTGACCCCTGCTTGGCCCGTAGGTGACGAGGCAATGATGTGACAGATTAAGAGACACTAACAGACAGGGGAAAGGATGCAGAGAGGTCATGTGTGTGTGTGTATGTGTTTGAGCAGTGCGAACATCTCTGTGTTTTTTGTGTGTGTCATTAAAATGTTTAAAGAGGAGGGAAACTTCCTTTCCAGTGATATTAGAGCAGAGGAAGAAGCTGCTATAATAGTCCCACGGTGTCTTTAAATGGCTATTATGTCTGCGTTGGAATCCTTGCAGGTCAGCCAAAGGCTAGAGAGGCACTTGTCCTTGTATTTTTTTTCTTCTGTCTCTTCGCTCATTCTTTTTCAGGTATATTTTAGAAAAGAGAGAGATAAACTAAGTGAGGGGAGGACACTGATGAAAGCATGCGAAAAGGGCCAACTGAGAGAAAGACAGATAGGAACTGAAGGAGGGAGAAGTACACAAGACAAGCAATACAGACGGCACATCCGCGCCAAATATGTGATTGGTTGGGCCCGATAATGGGGTCCTATATGTTCCAGTAATTGATTGGCTGTGTGATCCTGTTCCAGTCACTGATTGGTTGTGATGGTGTCGTGGTCCAACAGCAGTGTTATCCAGCGGGCAGGGAGACGACTCCAAACCAGGAGGTGACCGGGGCGCCGCAACATTTTAGGTCAAAGAGTCATGCACCGTCCCACTGTTTACAGAAGCTTTTGGAAACGTATAAGTTATTATTTCTTAACAACAGTGACAGCAGTCTTGAGTTTGGCGGGTGCTGGTACAGAGTACAATGACTGAACGACAGCCAAACTGACTGGCAGCGAAAGTCAGTTGGCTACGCTACATAACTTTGTAATGTCACGTTGTGTCCGCACTTAGATGTGTCTTTTCACAGCAGATTTTGTGATTAAATGCAGCAGATCCAAAGAGTGTTCACACCATGTGAATTTCTAGTGAGGTTATCTGCTGATTATTTCTTGGAATGTTCTATCTATAATGATCTGTGTCTGAATTCAGGGTCTAAGAGAGGCCAGGGAGCATGCAGCCTATTCAATTTATAGTGGCAATGACTTTGGAGGCTCCTCCAGAACATGTCCTGGTTGCAACATTTAGATTTATGTTATGCTGTTGAGATATGGGAGGCCACGAAGAATAGGTGCTAACCTCCAAATGAAGCAGCAGCATCTGGAGGAGACTTTGAATTGGGAGAGGCCTTTTTGCAATGCTCTGATGTAATCGGGTTTCAAATGCACACAGTTTATGATACATTCATATTTACTACAGCTTGGGTAACACTGTGGCCATAAAATGCGCCACATTTCTAAATAAGCCCAGAAAATTTAAGCAAAGGGTGTTCTATTGGCATCAATGGACAACCTGTAACCACTAGAAGTCACTTGTAGACTGAAATGAGATGCCTAAAACACACAAAATACTATTTGGATATGCCCATTCTTACAAGAATTTTTATTGAGTTACCCTGAATTGTCTCTAAAGTGGCTGTTATGGAAACCAAAGGGTCGCAAGAGTGATTTCAGCCTCCCTGGCTTCCTATTAAGGTAACTATTGTCATTTTATTATGCTTATTAGATTCTAAAGTATGTTATTACGATTTCCAGCACAGTTCCTTGGAAATAGACTGGACTGGCATCATCACTGTACATGACTTTTGGGCTTACCTGGAAGACTGAGTTGATGGTGATGGAATTCTATTTGCCAAGATTGTCAGGCACAGACCATGCTGCACCATGATTGCTTGTGTCTAAACAAAGTTCACAGTTATTCAAAGAATCATCATCACGTCAACCCTGAGAGGAAACGTTTGGCACCAAAGAAAAAGGTTGGCTTGGAGGACTTTTCAACAATGTAAAGCTTCATTTCATTTTCATGCACTGAATTTCATTTGATGTATCATCCACAGAAAATAGCAAAGCAGAGACAGACACGAAAACATTGCTAGTCTGTTATTATTAGAAAATTAGAGCATGATCTGATAAAATCCAGCCTAATCATTGGCAGACAATTGAAGGACATGCTGTAATGGCAGAGAGAAGAAAACCATGTAGCATATTCTCGACAATCAGCTCCAGCCAACCTGGCAAACATGTGCGTCTTGGCAAACAGAAACGAAGAGAATCCCAGAAATGTTGTTTTGAGGGGAGCTGCTTGGGATAAATGGTAAGTAGCTAAGCCCTGGTTAGGACTGGTTTGGCCCTGTGGTCTGAACCATGCTGCTGGGAATCATCCAGAAGACACAGTCGGACTCTGGCTTCAGTTGAGATGAAACTATTGGCAGGACAGAAGACGGCTATAAAATACAGATATGAAGATGTCTCCATGTCTCTGATGATTCGTCCATCTGAGACAGAGGCCAGGCAAGGGTTAGAGGGTTAGAGACCATGGAAAACCAAATTTATCAACTTCATGTGTTTAGAATGAACTGTCACACTTGAACTTTTACTGCCGTTTGGGTTATTATTTTTGTTATTGACAAATATAAATTTTACAAACTAATATTTTGGTACCTTTGAAAGTTTAAGCCATTGGCTTACGTTGAAAGAGCAAACTATTGGCAAGGTAATAGACAGCAATGAAAAGCCCTCTCTAATGATTTGTCCATCTGCCTGAAGAGGACATTCAAGGGTCAGTGCGTGCTTGCTCAGTTATGTTCCATTTTATTGTACTGTGGCTCCGTTCTGCAAAATATATGACCAAGTGTTGAAGAAATGACCTGCAGCAGCTAGAGTTTAGTAACTGGGGGCTCAAAGAGGAGAAAAAAAAGAAAAGGCAACAATTATGGGGAATGCACTGGTTCACAGCTTTATTTTACAGATCTATTTAATCAGTCTGATACACTAGACACATGTTATATTAAATTTTACAGACTATTTTCATATAGTCTGACATAACTATATAGGGATACAGTCATAAATATGTCTGCTCTGGAATGAGTGTTAACTTAGTTCTTGCAAGGAAGTGCACTGTTAAATACAGCACAATTAAAATTCCAACAGAAACACAAAATAAGCCCACTGTGGAGAGCAATTTCCGTACAGTGTATACAGAGATGAAAAGTAGAGAGGACTCAAACAAAAGATGTTTTTCTTATCAATAGTACGACTGATTTCCACATCACTTGCTTGGCATTTGCTTTGCAATGCGTGGATAACAGGTAAATCCTCTGTCATCATTATAATCAGTCCCAATATTAAAAATAAAAACAAACTTGAGTTGGCCTGACTTGAAGGTCAAATTCATTTCCAAAGGAGTGGCCCTCTTATAAGTGCCTCTTTGGCCAAAACATTAGTTTGGATGGAGTTTGGCTGCACCTCTGAGCCCCATTTCTTTTAAGAACTGACAAAGATTTCCATCACTATCACTTTGTCTTTTCAACCAAAACAGCCACTCTCAGGCCAGCTCTGCCCAGCAATGTGATCACATTAAATCCCATCTGCAGTCAGAAGCCAAATGTCACCATTGGTTCTAACTCTCAACTAAAGCTGGGGGGTCAAAGCCATGTCTCAGTTGTCAAAATGCACCATCAGTCAAAGCAGACTGGGATGAAAATGGGATTGAGGATACAGGGCCTCGAGATAGCTGGTTTCACAATGACACACAACGATGAACAGCTGTGGATTTGAGGAGAGGCCCATCATGCCTATATATCATCTTGTGCGGGATCTGGAACATTGTGTTACATACCTGAGTCAGAGGAGCTCAAGCTAACAAACAACAAAATCAAACACCAGCTAGGCAGATAGCAGTTACCAGCAGTGCTAATGTCTTCAAATTAATTATGAGTAGGCACTCTTGAAATAACTTCCATATGACAGAAGGCTTAGCGCTTGCTCAGATTCATCGGGGTTGAGACAGCAGCCTAACAACAAAAAGTAAAGTTGGGCGATGCTTAGCTAGACCTGAGACACCAGGCTGAGAAACAGCTATTCGATAAAGAATGAAGGCCTCTGAACCTCCAACTCTCCTCTCAATGACTTGGATTCTCTAACAGACTCAAACGGGCAGCCAAAGGTCACCAGATGCTACATGCTACCTAATTAGCCGTTGCTAAGCCGAAAGGAACTCAGACGCCAGCCATTAGAAGTGTAGCACAACTGTGGAACCTCTCAGAGTCTTTCTAATGCCTGCTTGGATCTCTTGTATATCCAGGGTTTACCCAGTTCATATATCATGTCAGGAAGGTGAAAACGTCCGTGGGGATTTGCTGGCAAACAACCCCTGATTTCAGCTTAACTTGCACACTGAGTTGCTCTGGTAATTCATTCGATTGGAAAGATATGATGTGTTAATAATGTAAACAAAAGTGTCCTCTTGCAATACCTGCACTGCACTGTACACACACTTAGTAAATTTAATTTAATCTGTTACATTATTATACACAACCTCTGTGATTCATCTCTCACGCACACACTTTAATTTTCCGATGGCCCCTCTTCCTTTTTTCCACATCCTTCTCCCTAGTCTAACACACACACACACGCACAGACACAGTCTCTTAACCTTTGAAACATTAAAAATGACCACCTTTCATTGTTTTGTGTTCATCCTCTTCTTAAAATACACAGACACACACAAACTTGCACCAGAGCACATACACCACACAGTCTCTTAACCTTTGAAACATTAAAAATCACCACCTTTCATTGTCTTGCATTCACACATAAGAGGTCACACACTTAGACTACCCAACGTGCACACATTCACACACGCAGCCGGCTGGGGCAGGGGTACAGCAGTGACTTTTGGCCAACATCTGTATTACTGGGTTCAAGCAAAATACACACACATGCGCGCACACAGGCCAATCCCAAGACAGCATAAGTGCATACACACCCATGGAGGAACGCTGACAAACAACATGATTATAATGATGATGAGTTCTTTGTTCATGAACTCTGCAGGACCTGTGGCTGACTACTGTTACTGTAAAAGATACACAGGCACAGACACACACACACGTGCACACACACACACACGCAAAAGGGTCCTCATTCACACTTCAACATGCAAACCTGCAAATACACACTTTCTCAACCCACACGCACACTCACACACGTGGCTGGTGTCCTCCATTTCTCTGAGGGGACTTTTGCCCAACATCTGTATCACTGAGCTCAAGAAAAACAAACACACGCAGAGTTTATGGTCGGTGTGGGCCAAGGATGCTGCATGCTTTTGGTCAGCTCTGCTATTCAGCTGGCTATTCATAGAAGACCACAAATTTATCACTCAGCACTGTATGTGTGTGTGTGTGTATGTGTGTATGTGTGTCTGCGTACGTGTGCATCAGCAAGAAATAGAAGATGTGTGCTCAAGTGAGCATTATTTTACTGACTGTACAAGCAATGAGGGATGAGGACGAGCATGTGTGTGTGTGTGTGTGTGTGTGTGTGTGTGTGTATGCACGCACGTGTGTGAGTGTGTGTGTTTACCCTGTAGTGTGCTCTCCAGTATGTAATCATGATGTCAACCTAGCCATCTGAACTTTAACAAATGTCCCACACGGACAAACAGATCAGAGACGCGCATTCCTATGGGACCTTGAATGCATCACAATGACTACATGTTACACAAGAAAAGTGGCAGCCGCACACGAACACATTCATACCTGTGGTTTTGGGATCTCCTCTGGCTGTGGTTCAACCGGTGAACTTCCACTGACCTGGAGCTTTGGCTCGGCGACTGAAATGTTTTTCTTACTGTAACCTCTCAGTGTGATGACTTTTACTCAATGAAAAACATGACAGAAGTGTATATAAATTCTCTTGACTTAAGTCATTATGATAATTCTAGTGGGATGGTTATTTAATATTTCTGCAGAATTGATCACATCTTTTTCATAAATGTTTCCACTCAGATTTAACCAGGAGATTGATATTATGGTGCATTTTCTGAAATGAAACAGCAAAACTTGGATTGTCATGTTTTATTGGCCAATTTATTGGCCATTAATTAACATATGACACATAAATGTAATACATGACACTTGTATTGGAATTACCAGCCACTGTGACACTTAACAAGCTTTTTCTAAACTGATGCCCAATCAGCCAAACACATCAACTAATGGCCAACACTGTTGCACATCACCTCCATAGGTAGTTTTCCATTGTGCAAAAAATACATAATCAGAAGCAAAAGCCAGAGGTCTTTCTACATTTTTTGTCTGTGTTCGGAAAATGATATGTCCAATGTTACAGAGCAATTGTGGGCATGATTTAGGAAACAATCTCCCTAGTGGTCTGTTGTCTGTATGTAAACATCTTTTGGGACATTTGCTAAGCCGCCGATGGTAACAATTTCCTCTGGACAACAGTCTTAACACTAGTATAAACAGCTCAGTATTGACGTTTGGCTTCAAAGGGCCTGACACTGTCACTTGTGGCAAAAGCAGACAAAACTCAGCCCAGCAGTGTGAGTGTGGACAATAATGTGCATAAAGGGCACTGTTTATCCCTACACAGACTTACTTTGTTACTGAAAGCAATGTCCACTATCATCTGGAACATGGGAACAGAGCGCGGAACTGAACAGAGGGATACTAAAGGACAATGCTAAATGGCTCAAGGGAGGAGATTGAGGAGGACATCTGTAGCATACACAGTGACCTAAGGCGAGAGGAGGAATGACATTTGGAAAAAAAAATGTCACTGACAAAGGAGAGCCCAGATAGCAAAAGATCAGGAGGATTTCATACAAAAGGCAAGGGCAAAATCTGTGCCAGTGCCAAATGAGATTCCGTTCAGAAGGTGCGAAAGCTGCGAGAGAAGACACCTGTGGAAACTACAGAAGGTAATGTGTTAAAGGAAATACCTGCTAGACAGCTTTCTTGTTGCTGAGGGATGCGATGTGCTGAATGAGGAGAATTCAATCAGCATGAGGGACTTCTGCGCGATGTCTTTGTTGAGTGTAGAGGGGAAGGTATTCTTCTGAATCTTGGTGAGGAGGCTCACCCAGTTCCTACCTAGCAACAAGTAGATTGACACCTCTGTACAAAAAAGCAGGGTACAAGGAATAGGTATTGATGCACTGAAGAGAGTCACCAAGACTAGTGAGGATACAGTGAGGATACAAAAAGAAACCAGGGAGACCTAGCTGTCCTGTGGCTTAACCTTGTGAATGCCTATTGTACAGTACGACACAAGCATATTTCCCACCTACTATATCCCTCAGAAGGGGATTCAAGAGCATTTCCAAACAGAGCCTTTACAGAAAACCAGTTAAGAGCCTAAGGAGATGGTACATAGTACAGAGACTGGAACAACAAAGAAAGTGTGAAGTCCAAAGGGATGGGTGGCTGAGAGCCCTAGAAAGTGGCAGTGGCCTGCCATGTAAGTACAAGGTGTGAGGCTACCAGCTTGGTGTCCTGCCAATGGCCATTCCTTGTGTTTAACATTCCAGTGACAAAAACAGAAACTTTGGAGAAGAATATGTCCTGAGGATGATGTTGTTAAATTGGCCTCTACAGCTCTGGGAGAAAGCTGCAGCTACCAATCATATCAGTTGTGGATGAGTTCAAGATGGGCGAAGTGGGCTATGATGTTGCAGGTCAGTCGGGATCGGGGAGTGTGGCAGAAGGACATCATAGTCAAGACAGGGCAAGCGGGGGAGTCTCTACAGCAGGCAGACATCACAGGGACTCTGACCCATGGTAGGTTTGGCCTCAGAGTCATCACCTGATCAAGCTGGAAGACCAGGCCAGCAGGGCATCCCGGTGGAATCACTTAGTTAGGCATCTGGAATACGTTGGGGTATCGGATGAAGTTCCTCCTTAGTCCCGTTTATGATGTCCTGCCCACACCAACAAACTTCCACCGGTGGAGATTGACAGATGATCCCTGTGTGCAGTGCAACAGACCAGCCAATCTGGAACACATTCTGTTGTCCTGCCGAGTAAGCCTGACTGAGGGGAGGTTCAGATGGCGCCATGACGATGATGATGTTAGCACAACTACCCGAAGCATTGGAGAAGGAAAGGAAGCAGAATAGATCCAAGGTCCAAACCAAAGGCCTCAGCTTCAATGGCTTTGTCGGGCCAGGAGAGTAAGGAAGCTCAGGGTTCCTTGGGATGTCAAAAGATTACCAATTGAGGGAAGATCTTGGAGGGTAGCTGAATTTTCAAGCTCAAGATTGTTGTCAACCAACCTTTGACCAAACATTATAGTCTGGTCCCAAGTCTCGAAGTCAGAGGTCCTGATAGAGTTGACTGTACCCTTTGACAAAAGGCCACATGAAGCACCCCAGCAGAAGCTGGGAAATATCGAGCCAATGGAGGGGGTGCAGAGCTTTCCAGGCCAGCCATTCTGGAAAGTGCTGGGAATGCTGGGAGTGAGAAGAGCAACATTTAAAGGACTGAAGAGCAACATCGCAAAACAGGTGGAGTCATCATCCAGAAATCCAAACCTGAGCACGCCCACAAACATACACTGACACATATAGCCACAATCACTAGAGGAATAGTCAGGCACTGAGACACACACTGAGGCAAGGAGAAAGGCACCTATGGGGGCTGTCCGCAGAGACAACCCCGACCCCCGGCAGGCAGGAAGCTCTACATCAAGGTGCATAGCCCTGTGGCCACGTGGGCCAGTGCTGTCCACAGAACAGACTCATCTGTAGACCAAAAACAACTCTCAGTTTGGTAGGTGCCCATATGGGAACACTGGAGCTCAACATCGATTTACTAAAACAGTAAAGTAAGATGAAAGGTATAACGCGTGGCTCAGCGCTGCTGAAGACGCAGCGTCAGAAGGTAGCAACTTTCATGCCAACCACTATAAAAATCAATATAAAAATCATGGCCAGTACTGCACGGAGTCATCCACCAAATCAACCATGCCATAACGCTCCAGATTCCACCAATGGATCAGTCTGACTATTGTTATCTATGCTATTTTTTTAACAAAAAAAAGATATAATAATAACCCTTTTCACTCGATTAAGACTGCTTTTATCATAGTCTTTGTTTTCCTCAAAATAGCTGAAAACCAAAAGCAATCATTGCTGCTTATTATCCCTCATTACTGAATCTTCTTCAATACATTTTTAGCCCTGATTTTCCTGTTGGCTTTGAGCAAAGAGCGCAAGAAAAAAGAATGAAGGATTCTAAAAGGAGGCAGACAGGGTAAAAAAGAAGAGAGAGCAGAGGACATGGCTAATGAGAGGAAACCTGACTCCTGTGGTTTGGGGTTTTACTAATTAAGTTTCATGGTAGCGAGCTGAATCCCCCTGACGCCAATACAGGCCAGGTCACCCTGAACATAGCCAAAATACTAGAGGGAAGGTAGAAGAGAAACCCTATTAGTAAAGTGATAGATTTTTAGCCATTTCTTTGGATCAAAGCAAAAACCTTCCTGAGAATGCTGACTATCTGTTCTTGAAATGACAAAATAAGCTTTAATAATCTCTTGGCTTATGAAAGTTATTCCATTTTTGGGAGCTTTCGACCCCCTCAAATGAATAAATGACAATCCTGACAGCTGAAGCCAGTAGGATCAGAGCAGGAGTAAAGCTATCAGGTGACAGCAGAGATTTAATCGGGGTTGTTTGTGTCCGCACTTCGACATAGTCCCAAAGAACAAAACTATTCTGTGGCACGTTGCCGTTTCATGGTTTAAGTGAAATAGCAACCAGATGAGATGAATAAAAATGATGAACAGCAGTCATACTGGGGACACACAGAAGGATTACCGAGCTGATTTACACCAGATTTGTCGAGACAATCAGGAGGTATGACCTGATTGGATGTTTGTTAATATCCTTTTTATGTACTCTTGTCTGGTCAAGGCAGGAGAGAGAGGTTCTGTTGTCTCAGTCAGACAGTCGGGGAGATAAGTGAGACCACAGATAGAGACATCATTGATGGCAGCCAAAGTGTGACGCCATCCACGGTGTGAGCAGTAACGCTGCCGCAGGTCCTTATTCTCTACAGCTGTGTTCCACACCAGTCCGGCACAACTCTAGCACTGTTTTATGTCCACTTTCTTGGTCATTGTGCTCACCTATTCGTCCATAATCTTAGCTGGTTCGCATCCAACAATGTCAAAGGGGGCTGCTGGAGCCTGGACCAGCACACATGAGTTGAAGCCACGGAAGACTTTAGACTTTATTTTCATTCAGGATTTGTTCATGATACAGAATATAGTGAAAAAGTGAATTCACTTTTCTCTTAAATTCCTTTCTCTAGGAAATTTGCCTATTGGGGACTGTTAGAGGCCCATTTTTGCCCTACGGACATAGAATCTATGCATGATCCTGGTAGCACAAAGACTTGAATAGAGCATAAATACTCCATACATACTTTGCGTTTGTGTGGTATTTAAGCAATTTATCTGGTGGGAGTTCAGGGTCCGGTTCGAGGATGGTTTATCTCCCAAAGAAACATGCAGACACGGGAAGAAGTCAGGAATACTGAATGTGTACTCTACAAAAGAACTCCAAAGGCAGAAAGACTGTGCAGCCATTATATACACTGAGATTTGTTTGTTTTGTTTCTCTATTCCTTTCCAATGATCTTTAATTCTTTCCAATGTATCGCTGCATCAGTATCCTTGCAGAAAGGGATCGAATTATGCATAAAGTGTACACATGAAACCGGATGAAACTGGACAAGGACGCATGAGACAGACATCATCATGACTAGAGCATAAATGGGCCTTTAAGGACTCGATACTGTACACATTTATTAAGGCAAGACCCTTTGTTAATGCCATCTACTGGACCTTAACGGATACTGGATATTGATGATGCATATGTGAATAAGTGCTGTCTCACTATCTGCTGACTAGCTGGGCATGTGTGAATGGCTAAAACCATGGTTCCATGGACAGGTATAGACTGATACAGTTGCTGTGTGTGAAAAGGGCTACATGCGTTTACATATATGGGGCAAATATGGGAGTGTGCAGTATATACTTTTACAAAACTGAATGACCAGCTGACTAATGAGTCAGGCATGTAAGTTCTGTTTTCCCATGTTTTGGACAGTCATTATATGCCTTGAAAAGTCTCCTCTTGCTGTTTTGTATTCTCAGCCCTGCGAGGTTCAAACAAAAAAAACAAAATTGGCCTATTGACGGCTCCAAAGCTCTCTATTTTTACAATTTTTTTTGTTACATCTCCAAAAAACTAAATGTGTAATTTCAAGGGATTTGAGGTCACCAGGCATAATTTCCTGGACAAACTATTGCATTAAAAATGTCATGTCAACATTTTTATAATTTGCATGGCTATCCCGGTTTTTAAAGGGGGTTTAATCATTTCAATTCCTGTGTCAGGAATTTCAGATTCTGGGGCAGAGAGTTAAGAAAATCACTTTGTTGCCGTGTCAGATATCCTGTGTGAGAACTGTCACTGCATGCAGTCGATTCGTACCCTCAGGGCTGGAGAAAAGCACATCATCTGCGCGGATGTTTGAGTTGATCTTAATCAGTTTTGATTATCAGTCCCAGTGCAAATACAAGCCAGGGCGGAAAAATGACAACAAAAACTTGGAGGGACGGATGAGAGCCGCAAAACATATCAAAATGTACTCTTGGCCCTGAAATAGATTTTTGAGGAAAGTAAAGTCTACCAATCAGCATGCTTGAAATATATCTCTACCATTTCCCCTTCTAATGTCACCTTGTGTCTTTTCACATGAGAATTTGCCATCTTTCCTTTTTTTTAATGCATTTAACATACCAATTCTCCAACCATCTCCAATCCACTGCCACTTTATATGTCTTTATCTGCTATTCCATTAGTCTTTCTCTGTGTGTGTGTATGTGCATGTGTGTGTGTCTGCATGCGCATGCTGTCATACAGTGTAAGTGATACAGATAGAGAGACCGCAGCCTATGATAACAGGATTACTAGACAGCCGCATTTAATTTGAGTTCAGGGCAAATACAGGCTGAGCGTGTCTGTGTTTTAGTGTGTGTGTGTGTGTGTGTGTGTGTGTGTGTGTGTGTGTGTGTCTTTACTCTGACTTTTTAGGTGGCCTCGATTCCAGTAAGTGCACTGTCTGAATTGGCGTAGTACCCTGATTTACCTTCCTTCATGCACACACACACACACACACACACACACACACACGCACGCACACACACACACGCAGGGAGCCTGAGACGACACCACCCCTCATATTTGGATAATACCTCGATATCTTTGACCAGTTCACTTATTTTTAGAAGGGATCACGTCCAAGGAACATTTTTCTTTTGTTTTAAGTTTCCCTTCTCTTTCTCCCTCTCCATCACACACCCACACACACACACGTTAGAGAGATCAGCCACGCTGTCCAAAAAGAAGACGAGGGGAGAAATTTATCCTCTTGTTGCTGCCAAACACTCGAAGTCATGCAAACATAGTTGGTCCTCAGACGCACACACTTTAGAGACACACACACACACACACAGTTTCCCTCTGTGCTGTGGTCGGGATTCTCAAATTAGTTGGTCAGCAGTCGGTCATATCCAGGGGGGTTGTCGGTTGGATTCCCGTAACTGAAGTAATTTGGTCCTCTTTTTTTCCTTTTAATGTTATCTGCATTCTTCAAATAACCATGACTCGTGGCATTCTTTCCTCTCTTTGCTCATTGGCTCAACTCTCTGTTTGGCTGTTTATATTTTGCTTTTCCAGCAGAGTTCGCTTTTTACCCAACACACCCATGAAGATGTATCAGGTTTAGATTATACACTAGTGAAGAGCCACCTCCATCCATCCATTATCTGAAGTTGGTTATTCTAAGAATTTAGCGTAGAGTACTTGAAATACAATTAAGATTCATTTTTGGACTAAAGGGTCCTCTGCACTCTTTAATGAAGTAGTAAATGATATTTTAGGCACTGAGAATAAACTTGTAGTTCCTGCTTATTGCTTATTGTATGCTGTGTTTGTGTGCATCACAATGGTTTTATTGTTTCCTCTTTACGTTGCCCCTATAGAAAGCTTCAGTGACAATGGATTTTGTTGGGTTCTGCCTGCACCACCAAAGTTTCTGTCAAAATCACTGACATTGTAGCAATACAAACTATTCGAAGATTCGGTCACAGAATCCAATCCAAACACAACCTTGCTCAACAGTACGCTGGAGCAGTTCATTGTATTTATCTTGACAAGGGAAGAATAATATTGTACTAACATTAATTTAATATTTCTATATTTCACAGCTCTTAATGAGTTTGATTTCCCATGAGCCAAAGATCATTGTAGGCTAAAAGTCTTTCCAGCAGACAGGCCGAGTCTGTCATAGTCTGTCACAGTCTGCCAGCGAAGGTGAAGATACAGAGGAAACAAAGCTGAACTGGAAAGGAAAAGTGCCTTCGTGACATGCAGTATTTCTACCTCTCAAAAGTTTGCCCCAACAACCTGAAAATGCATGTTTTAGCCTACATTAGCCTAAAACAGTTGACAAAAAAACAAGCTAAATCAATACACTTTAGTGTATTTACTGAACAGCGGGGCCTCTGGATCTCCACCCACTGACCTTCAACTCAACCAAAGTATTTCCAATCTCGGCACTAAAACCTAAAACTTGCCTTTGACATTTTGCACAATTTTCTAACTAACTAACATCTATCTGAACTGTGTCTTGAAACTTTCCTTCCCATGCAGTCTTTGCCTTTTTTGTTCCTTCTGTTTCTCTTCTTGCTCTCTACTCTTTTGTTCCTCTTCACAGTGTTTGGTCCTTACTAAGCAGTTCTCCAGAGGTTGTATGTGTGTGTGCATGTGCATGTGTGTGTTCATGGTCCAAGCCTCTCAGAAGGTGATGACAAGACCTCAAAACTCAGGGCTTTTCTTTCGGGCCAGAATTTCACTCTTCTAGTTTTATTACTCCTTCTTTTCTTTCTGTCTACCCGGTCCACTTTTTCCCCTTCCTTTCCCAGTAGGATCCAATTTAACATTTCAGAAAGGTCCCCTGGCATCATAAAAGAAATCAACAATGCCACATGAGGATTTTACAGTGAGGCATCTGCCTGGAGAAAACTGTACTAGTAAATGTTTGCACTTTTAGGTAGTGTATAAGTTAGGTAGTGAAAGTTCAAAGGGAAATTCCAGCATTTCTCTCTTTCCTTCTGAGAGCACACATAGTAGCTCTGAGACTAAAGACAGGAATTGCTGCCCAAACTAGCCAATGGAAGATAACGACATTCCTTTGAAGAACAATGACCGTTTGAATGGACTTCTCATTTGTACAACACATTCGCTTCCTATGGTTTTCCATCCACACAAATCCACAAACCCCTTGGTACTCAATCGTGTTGTGGGGTTCGGATAGGGCATGACATACGTTGAAGCACACAAACTAAGCAGGAATATGATATCAAACACTTCTAGCAGCATGCACTTCAGTCACATCTGATGTTGTATCAAATAGATACCAGCAATGAGCTCATCTATCTCAAACTGAACCGTGGGGCCGAATTTTTTGGTGTTCACATTAGAAGTCTGTTGACACAGACACACACACACGCACACGTGCGCATATAATCACACAGCCTTCTTTCCCAATGGTCTGTGAAATGTTGGAGACATAAAGAGATAATGAGCCATCAAATACTGTACATAATCCACTTTCCAAGAGCCTTTCGGTCTGACCACAGAAAACAGAGCATATACACACATGAAACGCGTGCACACGCATTCGCTCCATCCATAATCTCCCTCGTGTGCCATCTCATCTTTCTCTTTGTATGTTTCGGAAAAATCCATGTTGATATTAAGTGAGGCAGAATAGAGCAGGGTCAGAAAGAGAGACAGATGGGGTTGAGGCAGCACGGGTGAGGCGTGAGGAGGAGAGAAGAGAAGAGGAAAGGAAAGTCATGATACAATTTCAATTTTGAAATCGGAATGTCAAAATAGCTACAAATTGTTTCCGATCCGTAGAAAATCTCCTGTCCCTGCTAGACCGAGTTGAAGCTGATGGCCATTAACACAGCATAGACGGAAAAAAAGTAATGGGATCATGTTTCTGTTGACAGAATAAAATTGCAGTTACCTGCAAATGAGAGGAGAGAAAAAGAATAGCGGAGGAAGACAGTCAAGGAGTAGATTAAGAAAGAATGTCTTAAAGAAGAAAGGATGAGGAAGAAGCTAACAGTACCATTTGGAGGAGGAAAAAAAAAGACCTTTGGATGTGCCTGTTGTTAGCGTGTGGCACCAACAACAAAATGAATGTAATGGAATTAAACAGCTAGGGATCCAGAACTGGTAGACTGACTCCAGTACAATTAAATCACACACACAGACGGTCTGCTCTATGTCAACTGCCTTTTACTGCACACAAAACTCTTTTTTTGCACTTCAACGTTTTGCATTTTTGGTGTATGTGTGGCATCCAAAGACGGTTTGCCCGAGATGAGGCCAAGTGTGGGTCGCTGAGAGGACACACACGCAAACAGACAGACGCACACACACACACACACACACACACACACACACACACTTTGAACATGAAACAGACACACTGGCTGGCCAGTTTGCAGGAGTCAATATATTTGAATTCAGTGCACATTCAGTACATTCTGTTATAACCAGAGACAGAGGTAAAGGAAGCGGGGACACATTCAGCTGAGAAACAGGTCTGACGATTAATGAAATCTGATTAAGGACCTTTATTGGTGTAGCAAAACGAGTCAGGGTACCAAAGTAAAGACGGTTTGTATAAATATGGGTGTGGTCGAACAGAAGACTGTGGGTGGAGGGGTGAAATGCATGGAGTAGAGTGCAGGGGCAATAAAATGGAAGAAAAGGATAAGAAAGAGCTGAGGCAAAGGGGTAAAGGGAGGAAGATTTAAAATGAATGTTTATTTTGTTAACCATGCCAGGACTTTTTCATCGCAAGTTGTCAAACACATGCACACATGCACACACGCACACAGACTCACCCAGAGGTACCCTTTGATGTCTATATACGACAAGCAAAGCCTTCCTGTAAGAGCGTCTTTCGAACACGTGTTTGGCATTATATAACAAGGTTTAGAAACCAAAACTACTTGGTTAGGTTTGAGAGAAGAATTTCCTGACTCTTTGTTTGTGTCATATATTTGCGCAGGGCATAAATCTGTTTCTTTGGGGTCAAAAACGTGCCCGTCTTCCCTCAAAAGGCTCTACCCTTCAAAAGCCTCGAAGGGCAAGGATCTTATTAATTGCTCGTCGTAATAATGTTCAACACTTCAAGTGCTACCGTGGGGTTGCATATGAAAAAACCCAAACTCAACTGAAATTTGGGGTCTACACGGGTAGTGAGCCGTCTGCAGATGTGTTCTCAATGGAACATTTCCGTTACTGTCAATTCAACTCAATTAAAGTAATGAAAAATGAGACATCATTAAATGTCACTTAAAATGCTCGACGCTTCCAGTCACTGCACTAATGCATTCACAGATGCTCTATGTTTAGATTTAATATTTTAAACCATCTGTTAATGGTTGTGGGGGAAATATCAGTAATTAAACTTCCATAATAAAACATTTGAATGTGATTATGAAGTAATTGTGTATTTAATTGTTTTACTGGCTCTACTTCCTGTTTTGTTCCCGCACTCTCTTCCTTCCGCCGTCCTCGCGGTAATCGATAACAAACGCAATATCCATCTGGAAGTACTGAAAACGCGTGCGCGTGCTCTGAAAAAAGAAACCCATCGACACGTCGAGATGTGCACGTTTCACCCTCCTTTGTGTTTACTCGCCGCCCTCCATTGCGCGATCAATAAAATCAACAGAGGAGCTGGAACTGCACACGAGGACGGGGCATTCAAAGACGCTGAGCTTTGCTGTTTCTGCGTGTGCCTTTTTTAATATGCCTGTTACACTGCAGTGCATGGGGTCAGTAACACTATAAACACATCATTGAGCTGGATGTTAGCGGGCAGAGACTTCTGACGAGCATTGTGCGCATTTTTTCTCGGTGTGTTTGCGGGTGTTACGTCCATGTGGGTTTTCGTTTGGGGCTCGCATGTGTGCCTCAGACGGCGTGAGTTTGTGTGTGGACGCGCGGTTTCATGCATGTGTATGCGTATGCACGTGTGTGTGTGTGTGTGCGTGTGCAAGTGTTCCCTCTGTGTTCACTGTTTGTTTGTCCACAGTTTAAATGGGGGCACTGGGAGGTTTGCGAGAGGCAAGCTGGTTTACTGGTCTCTAAACAGAGTTAATGAAGAGCGGAGTCAAGCAGAGGGCAGAGCGGAGGAGAGGAGAAAAGAGAGGACGCAATGGGGAAGAGGAGAAGAAAGATGAAATGGAGGGATAGAGAGACACAGGCAGAGAAACCAGGGGAAGAGAAGAGGACAGATGTAAGATGATGAGGGAAAAGTGGAAGTATATGAGACAAGGATGGAAAAGGAGACAAGAGAGGGGCGGTGAAAGCAAAAGAGATGGCAAAAAAATAGCAGGAAGCAGAGCGAGAGAAAATTGTGACAAGAAATGAAGATGATAGGGAAATGGGACAGAGATACAAGTTGAGGAGAATGTCAGAGAATCAGAGTGGAATAGAAGACAGGAGCAGAGAAGAAGGAAGGACCATGAGAGGAGAGTGGGCAAAAGAGAGAGAGAGAGAGTTAAGGTGACAATAAGAGTGTGGAGAACAAGGAAAATGTAAGAGAAGGAAAGAGGAGGGGAAACAATGAGATGTAGAGAGGTGAGAAGGCTAACAGAAAAGACAGTGGGAAAGATGACATGGAAATTAAATAAAAGGGGAGAGACAAGAGAGACATTATGAGATGATGAATTCATATGAGATCATGAGATTATGAATTGAGGAGAATTATGAATGGAAAGACTGTATGAAATTGGGGAGATGGAGAGGAAGGGGAAGGTAGGAATTAGGGATTAGAATGGGGCATCAAAGATCAAAGGAAAGGCAGGATAAGAAAAGAGCAGAAAGATGAAGACGCTGAAAGAAGATAAAAGGAAGGAAAAGGAAAATAAAGGCAGAAGGGCAAACCTTAATTAATCCATCAAATGTTCAGAGAGACACTGGACTAACACCACACCCAAGCCATACCAAGCCAAAAATACTGTAAGTAAATTACAAAGCTTTTTCTCCCATCCTCTATTTTATGGTTCGAGTCTGTAGGTGCATATTCCAATTAAAGTCCACAATTTAGCTAATCCAATCATTCCAAACTCCACTTTCGCCCCAAACGGTAATTCAAGCAGTAAACACATTCAAAGAAGGCTCCGTGTGAATAGCTTTTCAGTACAGTAAGACACAAAGCCATGAGGCCTTAAAGGCACCGTTAAGTGAAATTAGATGACTCCGAGGCCTGTTCTACATCCAGCTGGACCACCATGGAGTTGGACCAACAGTCGCACAAATCGTCCTGCGGTCTGAACGGGTTCAGAACTGGAGGCTTCGACCCTCCGCAACACACCAGACCTGACGGAGCCCAACAGGACGTTTTTGTAATCTTTACCGAAGGTGTTTGATTTGGTCGGGTCCGGTCTGGCAGGACTCTGCAGTCAAAACCTGAGCCAACACTCACCCAGGCGAGAATCTGTCAGCGATCCTGGCAGCAGCCAATGGGAGCTCGACTCGAGGGGGAATAGAGAGACTGATGTGGAGGAGAAGTGCATCAGACATCCCAGACTCCACTTGGAAAAGTAAAAGAAAAAAAAAAAATTAGAGAAAGGTTCGTAACTGCAAACACTTCATCAGAATGTGACCTTTGTAGCAATTTCATCCACAATTTGAAGTGAACTGCCCTGGACACAAATCATAAATCCGAAGGACTTTTTGATTCTATTGCCAACTGTATTTGGACATCAGACCTGACCTAACCTACTGCCATCATAGCCTCATTCAGGGACTTGCTACGACTCAGGCACCAGAACAAAGCCCAGCTCGAGCCCTGGGCATGTACTGCAGGCTTGGCTCACCGTCTGTATCCCAGGTGCAGGGGGAAAGTGGGGTCTGGGGTCTGTGCACCAGACTGTGTAAAAGCATTTCATTCTGAACCTCGCACTGTAAGCCTGGCCCTGAATCACTGAACGCAGTCCTCATTCTGCTGCAAAATCCGTTTGGCCTGGTACTGTGCTGAGGCAAAGATGAGACTTATGAGCTGTGCATTTATCTGCAATATGAATAACTATACGTAACCACTCTGGTAAATTATATATTCACTGGGTGGCAAAGGGACTTTGTGGATGGTGCTGGCCGCTTACAGCAAACAGGTCTATGTGGAAGGTGCATGATCTCCTGGTGAACGTGTGGATTTTCTCCAAAACACGCACGTTCAGGTCGATTCAACTGACATCAGAGAACAGGAACGGGCGGACACCAAACGCGTAGCGTACCAGGCGATTTATTGAGGGAATGGGCAACAGGGAAGATAATGCAGAAAATCCACCGAAGCGGCTCAGGGTCGGGCTGGCAGCGGGTCGGACTTTCCGGGGCGGGAGAGCAGGCGTCGTCAGAGGGCAGGCAGGAGGTCGATGGCCGGGGCAGAGGAGCAGAGCGAAGGTCAGGGACGGGCGGCTGGTCAGCGGCTGGGCCAGCAGGCAGAATCGAGGTCGAAGACAGGCGGAGGGTCGAAGCCAAGACAGATACCAGGAACACAGGAACGGAACAGGAACGCAGGAATAGACGACCAGGAACACTGGACAGATGATCAGGAACACGGGAACAGGAGACGAGCACAGGAACTGGAGTCAGGGTCAAAAGGCTTTCCGAGGCTGGTGAAGCGTAGGTTCGCAGACGGTCTGACACAGGACACTGGAGAACACTGGGTTTATATACATAGACAAATGAGCGGACAACGAGCAGCAGGTGGGGCAGGTGATTGACAGACACAGCAGACCAGGTGTGAGTGGGAGGAGCAGGAGACAGGCAGGCAGGCAGACATGCACACAGACAGACAGGAAGGCAGGCAGACAGACAGGCAGGCAGACATGCAGGCAGACAGACAGACAGGCAGGCAGGCATGACAATGACTGGTATCAACTCATCCCAGGTCAATGGACAGGTTCCTATATGAAACTTTTCCTGTCTTGATGATCACTCAAAGTGCTCTACAGACTGTCATAGTAATTCAGACTACTTCTACCCTTTAGAGTCTGCTTTAACCATTCACAAACACTCCCACCTGATGATGGATAAGGATACTTTGACATGTAGGCTGCACATCATATAATCCACAGTGGGTATAAAGCAGGTAAGATAATGGATGGAAGGCTGGAAGGATGCATGGATGGATGGATGGATGGATGGATGGATGGATGGATGGATGGATGGATGGATGGATGGATGATAGGACGAGGGGGGGGGGGGTGGATGGATGTCCTACACAGTGGGAAGTGTCAAAGGGATGGAAGTTTAACCTTGTTATGCCTGGCCTCTATTTGGCCAAACTTGTCTCCCTTCCTTTAGTCTTTGCTCTGTCTTCATCACTCGACCTCTCCCCCCATCCTCCTGTCCAAACATCTCTCATCGACTTCTCTCTAATTTTCCTCTGACTCCTGTCCTTGTTCCAGCTCTCCCTGTTGGCCCCCCTCTCCCTTCCTTGCTGATTTTCTGTTTCGATTTTTCGATTTTTGCTCCTTGAGAGCGAGACTGCCAGCGCGAGGTGTTGAAGACATGCTGGAACGTCATCGGAGGTCATCGAGCATGGACCACAATTGCGACTCCGATGTGTGTGTGTGTGTGTGTGTGTGTGTGCGTGCACATGTATCATGTCTTGCATAAGTCCACATGGGCGAGTGTGTTCCGCAGCAGGCTGATCAGCTTCGAGCCAGACGGTTTTAAGTGAGACGGGGATGGGGTGGGCGGGGTGTGGGTGAGGGGGTGGTGGGGGCTTATGGGAAATGAAACCAAGTTGAACATGAAAAACTTTTACACACACAAATATAAAGCAGACAGAGGTTTCGAAATTCGAATGCGCTGCGCGCTTCACAAGGGACAGACTGCTCACATGATATTAAAAGAATCAGAGTTTTCATTATATCCCTAATTATCCACTCTCCTTTCCCGTCTCAATCACCCTTCCCTTGTCTTTGCCTATGTCTCTCTATCCCACAGTCTGCTGAGTGATATTAATTGGCGGGAAGCAAAATCCAATATACGGCCAAAGGTTTCTGCAAAAAGCCAGTTATTGCTTTAATTATCCATCAATGGATTCAGCATCTGTCTGCACTAAAGACATGGCTGGCTTCACTGGAACACTCAACACACATACACTCACCCACCCACACACACACACACACACACACACACACAGACACACACACGCACAGGTTTCCTAGAAGATCTTTGTTCCCTAATGCTTGAATATGCCAGAATTTCATATTTTTGCCCTACAAATACACACACACACACACACACACACACACACACACACACACACACACACACACACAGTCACACACACAGTCACTTAGTGAATGACATATTTTATTCATGATGGCGAACATATGTAACACACTGGTTCATATGCACCCACAGTCATACCCTCTTAGTCTCTGATTCAAATACACACACACATCCAGACTTGAGTCATAAACAGATCATAAAGGCCTGTCTTTACTAATGACTCGGCTAAAGAGAGAAACAGATCTTCTGTACAGCCCGAATGCGGGCAGCGGGGCTCTTTATAGCCTGGCTTCTCCCCCCTCCATCTTTTCTTCTTTTTTTTTTGTGGGAATGCTGCTGAGCGTTCCCGACGGCACTCAAGAGTTTGGCAGGTTTTCATTGCCCAAGTGCGATTTATTAGTGTATTTAAGCTTTTCAACTCGCAGGTTCAATATGTACAGACATGGTGAGTCGTGGCCGGGGCTTCAAAACTGCATCTGTTTTGAAGTGAGAGCCAAAAGGAGCGAGGGGAGCAAACAGACGACCCTGGTTAAAGGGACTTTTGGTGAGGCATTTTACCCCCCCACCCCACTCCAAAAACACCATACCACACCAGTAAACTTCTGTATTTGTCAATGTGTGAAGGTGTAGGGCACTAATCTCCATCTATCTGTTGGCTTCTGCTTCTAGACCTTGCAGTTATGACAATAAGAGCAAATGAGCCACTCAGGTGATGTAGTTACCACAACCAGCTAACAACATTGTGGGAACGACCATAAACCATATGGTTTATGACCATAAACGGCTTTGGAAGCCACCGGCAATCAGCTTATTCAGTCATTTAGGCATGAAGATGTGATGGTTTTAAAGGGGCAATCCAGACACACATTACACTTTTACGAACCTGGGAGACTCACAAGAAACAGTTTTCTTTTACATCGTCATAACAGAGGCAGCCGACAGGTCTGGATGTATGACCACGGGCCATTAGGCCAAATGAGTCAAAGTGGATTGGCTGAGGCTGATAATTCCCAAAATACAACTCAAAGGCTTCTTTCATGAGTTTTCATCTGGTCTCAGGGCAAAGTCACTCATGCATCTTGTATCTATAAGGCTTCGTATAATTTAATAAGATGCTTTCAAGCAGTATTTCAAGCACCATCAGGGTCCATTTTTCCAACTTTTTTCTAGGACCTTACAGCAGTGATAAACTTGATCATGCAGACACACAGATATTCAAAACGGTAATTTAACTACAATTAAAGGGCTGGTAAAATGCCATAACCAAAATTCTTTTTGGGATAGTAGAAAGATTAGAAATTACACATTTAAGTTGAAAGAATGTGGAAAACGCACGTAACCCCTCATCAAAAGAACAGTTTTGCTAAGCCGATATGAAACATCACAGTCCAAGCATTTTTCAAACAACGGAGCCACGATTCAAGTAAGTTTTTTGCTCTCTGAAAGCAAAACAACAAAATTCAAGCTCTTGTTATACACAGGTTCTCACACACACTGTCTGCTGTAGAAGGGCACAGACCAGACAAGAAACAAGTGGCGAACACGAGCGCAAAACCTAAAGCACCAGAGGCCTTGGTCGCACAGTCTTTGATTGACATGTGATTTCTGGGAAGTACAGAGACACCACAGCAAAGAGCACTTTGCAGTGAAGACATAAATAGAGATAAATCTGAGAAAAAGGCCCTGTAATTACAGTAATTATGCATCGTATTAAATCATTTTACAGTCGGCCCTGCTCTGGTTTCTATGCAGCCACGACAACTCTTTTTAATGTCATGACAAAGTGAGAGAGTCACATGATAATCCCTAACACATGTAAATTTAAGCTTTTGGCCGTAAATAAATGTAAGTGGGTATCATTTGAGCAGACATTGCTCCTCTGTTCTTCATTTGATAGCGATGAGAGAAAGCGGAGCGTAGCTTTCGCCAACAGGCCGATTACATAAGGGCTCACTGTCCGAGCCAGAAGATTTTAACAAGTTTGTTGATTTCATTCATTATTGCTGCAATTACAAAGGCAGGGGAAAGGAAGAAGGTGCATTAGAGAGGACAGCGAGTCCAACAACAGTCCTTGTTTCTCATTACCTCCGCACACTTTTCGCTTTTACAAATCTTTCTGGCTACTCCTGCTGAATTCATTTGCCTTTAGTCTCTCTTTTTCCTCCTTCTCCATCTATTGGTGTGCAAATTCTGCCGTCCATGCCAGGCTCTGAGCTACTGTTGCCAACCACAATAATGTTGTAGGACAGACACACACTGGGAGACAGAATAGCATATAAATACTTCCACATTACTGGAATAGTTAAGGAGAGAAATGGATGGCTGAAGACAGAGGACAGACGGGATGAGGTGTTCCAGAGGGCAACGTGGATGAAGGCAAAATGAAAGGAAAACAGACTCGAGACAATGCAGCACAGTCAAACAAGGACCTGACCCCTTCGTCCCTCCATAATGAACCTTTATATGTGATTAAGGCCATCAAACGCTCAACAACTATGAGCGTTGGGAGCTTTAAAATGAATCCACATGATCAAATGGGTTGCTTCCAAGGCCTTTAAAAAGGGAAGTTGTTCTGAACTGGTGTACGGTTGCATCATGCCAAGGTTCTCACCTGTTCCGCTGAAAGAGATGTTGATTTTGAAAAAATCTCAATCTCAAGGTTTCATATTGGGCGATATGTTCAGTATGTATTTGCAGCTGCCCTGGCGCCTTTTGAGCAGTTCAGAAAACTACAGATAATTAGCTGCAAAGGCAAATATTAACACATGACATTATACTGACTTGTGGAATGATAATCTAATCCACTGCAGTATGTGTTGGTAATGTGCTATTATGTAATGTGCACACAGTTTGCAGGAAAACTCAACAGGTCTGATTTTAGACTCCTCTCGCCTTTTTGGTTTTTGGTTTTGGTCCAATTTACACATATGAAAAAGATTGTTTTGCTCAAAATTAAAATCACATTACATTTGGCAAGTTATTGTCAAGGTTCAATTGAAGGTTCAATTCATGGGCAGATCAAGCTGTGTGTGCAAGAGAGTCAGTGATGTGGTTGCTCCACTATGGGCCGTATGGAGACCCATCTAGTGTGTATTTCTTTCACTTTCTTTCATGATATTGCTGTATTACAACATGCACAGTGGTCTGAGTGCATTCAAAGTTGAAGAAGGAAATTTATCTTGCAAAGTATCTAGACTGTATTGTCCACAGATGTATGACCCTGTCGCTTGGTAGATAGCACACAAGAAGGTTATTCCAGTATTCCAGTTTTTCCTACAGTCCAAAAGTAGGCATGTTGTTGAGGTGAATTGGAAACTCTAAATTGCCTCTTGATGTGAGTGTGATAGTGAATAATGAGTGTGTGTGTGTATCCTCTGATGGACTGATGACCTGTCCTGGGAGTGTTCCCTGCCTTCACCCTGTGTGTGCTGGAGACATCATTTTTTATATATCTTTTATATCAAACTCTGAAGTCAAGGTTGACTGGACCGCGGCTGTATAGTCCACTGTGTGTGTTATTGTGTGAGTAATGATGCATTATCTATTCCAGTATGGTCATATGAATGTCTTCAGAAGTTTAGAAGAGTTGGAGTGTGTGTGTGTCCGTGTACGGGCATCCAAAGGAAGGGTCTGCATGCCTATGCACCTCTATGCCGATGTATTCTGTTGCATGAAGGCACGCATGTGTGTAAGATGCATTCACAACGATCGTTCCGTTTATCCATGTCTTCATATGTCTGCGAGAGAGGCCTGTGCGAGCATGCATCCAAAATTAACAACCCCACTGTTTCTGAGGTCAGAGCCCAAAAAAAAGCTTAAGTCAGGATTATGGAAATTTCAGAGACCGGAATTCCTCAGTTGGCTTCCAAACATCATTCACTCTTAGCAAGGTCAAGTCCATAAAATACACACACCCCCCCACACACACACAGACAAAAGGGTAGTCAGTGTAACATTGGTGAACCGTGTCAATATAAATCTGATAGTCCCAACATAATACAACGATGGCCACAAAAATGTCAACAGTCTACTTAACCCCCTGGAACGGATGTGAGGGGGAACAGCAGAGAGAGAAAAGAAAACGGAGTAATGGATAAACTGAGAGAAAGGAAGACTGGCTGCAAGGTGGCCTCAGCTAACGCAGAGCCGCAGCGTAGCAAAACGTAAGAAAAAACTGAATAAAAGAGGAGATCTGACGACAAACAGGCTAGAATATTTACCGGTATATGAGGCATCTCTGAGCTAAATATAACTAATGAGTTTGTTTACAGTTTGGCGGTAGGAAAGGTAGAAGGCAAGCAATTCTCTGGAGAGGTTACAGAACGGGACCCGGAGAACGTAAAATTTCCACGTCTCTGTCCACCAAACATATCTGAAAGTAACCAGCTACAGAGACATAACACAAATAGAGTGGTGTATAAAGAACGGGTTCATTTCTGAAACGCAGTCATACTGGAGTAGGAAATTAACTTAGGTACTCCAGGATCTGCCAGCCCGGAAGATCTAAGTTTGCAACACCTTCACATTAATGCAGGTCTCTGTTTGCTTTTGGCTTTCCAGTCACTGGTTTCCCTAATTATGCCAATTTTTTTGTTGCGCTTCCATCGACACCTTTTGACCCGAAACTCAACCCTTTCGCCCCCTTCCCACAATAACTTCTCACCCTGCTCCCCGGTCCCACCTAATCCTCTGTCCTTTCCCGTCCTGTCCCGTAAACCAAACCCTCCTCCTGCCCTCCTAACATTACACTCACCTCTTTCCCTCTCTGCAACCCCAAATTTCTCACCCAACCCCCCCACCTCGTCTCTTTGCCAGCTGTAACCCTAAACTTACCTTTAAACATTGTCAGCGCCCCCCCCCCCCCCCTCCCCACACACACACACACACACACACACACCTCAGCACACCCAGAGCCAGCCCAGTGGCCTGACCTTGCCTCCTTTCCATTTTAACTCTCCCATAACTTCACACAGGGCTGAACTTGTGCCCCGTACGCCGCCTTCCTCACCCACGCAGATGTGCACATACACTCACACTTACGAGCGTGCGCACACAAATGAAGATGCATGACGTGCTTCCGATCCTGTCTTCAGGCTGTCCTTCTGCACTGCTCTCCCTGTCTGTGCATGTGTGAGGAAATCGATCCGTCTTCGTAAAACTGTCTCACCGAGGGGCAGTTGCACAATGAGTTACCTAAGAGTAAAGACAAAGGCCGCGTCTGAAATCAATCACTATGTAGGAAAATCTGTTGAACATAATGAGTCAGTTGCAAAACCGCAAGCAACATGGTTCCCGGCTGTCCTTGTGCTCTGTCAAGTCAGACACTAGGCATGTCACAGAATTACACTGAACTAAGAAGCTATGAGAATCCATCCATCCATTATCTTGCCCAATTAGTCACCAAACATAAAAGTGAGGGACCATTACAGTGCACGCACACACCTATTCACCTATTGCACCTATTTGCTGTGACAATTGATATTTCTATTTGGAGATTTAAAGACTTGTGCACTGCACTAAGCCTTTTCACCAATCAAACATACAAAATGGCATTATAACATGATGTGAGAATTCTACCACTATCTAAGTCTATCCAGACTTACAATATACTGTATGTGTAGCTAGATAACGAATTCTGTCTCAGTGTATCAGAGAGACCCAACCACGACATTGGTGTCATTAGTTGAGGAGCTAGCTAATATTTCTTAATCAGGTCATTCATGAAATGCAGACATTTTGCACTACATGTGGGAATATAATGATGCGGTTAGCTTGTCTTTCCTTTGTTTTTTAAATTGAAATGTTGAATTATAAACGTGTGTCTATTATTGTCATATGAACTTTGTACAGTAATGGTGTGGGGCTCTGCTGGTGCACCTCATAATAAAGACTTTGGGCGGGTCACAGACACACACATTATTTACTCTGATGGGCCATTTACGCTCTACGTACGTCAGTGAATGAAGTGCCTTTCATCCGTCTTCATCCATCTTTATCTGTCTTGGTGCATAGATTTCATACGTAGTTCGGTCCGGTCTCAGCGAGTTTAGAAACGCGTCGATGTGAATGAAGACAGAGTTATACCACCAGAAATCGTTGGGGCGCCGTACAGCTGACATGCGGTCAGAGAGGAATGACGAAGAAGAATAACAACAAGAAACAGAAACAAGGCCCCACACAGATCGACCTCGTCTCCTGCGTTGCTTTATATTACCGACCTCGGCCCACACCGCAAGTTTACTCTGGGATCAGTGCTGCCCCCCAGTGGTAACACAACTTAACTATCACAGCAACACAAAGTACGTATGGAACGTTTATGCACTATGCAAGTCTACGCGCACATGTACGTAGACTCAAGATCCTTAGTGCATAAATGGGCTGTAACAGTCACACCTGTGGGAAATTTAGAGTCTCCAGTCAACTTGAACGTGCATATTTTTTACATTTTTTGCCTGTGGATGAAAACTGGAGAAAACCCACAGAGACATGGGGAAAATATGCAAACTACACATAGATACACAAAGGTCCTCGATTGGAGCTGGGATGTAATTGCTACAGTATAAGGCGACAGTGCTTACCACTTAAACACCATGTCCCCAACAGGTCTGGTTCAAAGACTTACAAAAGTTGGCAAGTAAAGGCCCTAAATCCCCTCCATCCTCTACCGATGTGTATCCTTTCCCAGTATTCTTGGAAACAAGAATATAAAAAAAAGAGGAACCAAACGGATGCATTTCTTGGCCCATTGACATACATCAGCTTACTTTCATAGGGAGCTTTTTTTCTTTCCTCCCTCTCTTATTCCGCGTTCACTGGAAGGTCATACACTCGCGGAGCATCCGCTGGGTTTCTCTCCCAATTCACAACCATCCGCTCTCCAATATATTCTCACATTCTCTGCAGTTATCACATTCTCAGATGTTAGTCAAGAGGGCAAGAGGTCTTAAAGATTCGGAGAACACCGAGGTGTCATGCACATACACACACAGACACACACACACACACACACACACACACACACACACACACACAAACACCAAACAGCGTCTGGACAAGCCTTGTTCTTTAGCTGACCCTTGCCTCGCTCTCCTGCGCTCTCACCCCGTAACTTAACGCTAATGTTCACATCGCACGCACACACAGGTTGAAAAACACAAAATCCTGCTCCAGTCACCAAAATAGATATCCAGTGTGTCGGTCTCACCTTAACAGGTTCTCGTTCCCTCGCTTGGTTTTATCTTTCCTTCTTCACCCACACACATATGCATTCCCATGAAAACATAAACGCACACCCACACACACACACACACACACACACATATAGCCCCAGTGTGCGCTGACCTGAGAGTAACTCAGTGAAGTCAGCCAATAAAACACAGAGGAATCGTCGGCACGTAACTTGACATTCTAGTGGTTTGTTTGGATAACCTCTCGCTGTGCGGAACCAACACACACACGCACACACACTCGCACTACGACACAGTATTTTACATTTACGACTCTCTAGATCCTGCGAGACCCCACCGCCTCGCTCGGCCCCCAGCGTTGCCCTCCCGTCCACCCCAGCCACACACACATATTTAGTCTACCAACCCTCTGTTTTCCCAGCAATTATCTCCAAACTAAACAATCGCCCAAAAGCGGTAACTATAGGCCAGAGTTATGTGAAAGCAACCTTAGCGGTGTTGCTCTAAGAATGGAAAGGCCAGTGGAGTTATGACATCTCTCAATATTTCATGGCAGACGGATTGCTATGAAAATTTGAATGCACACTCCTGGTCCCCAGAGCATGAAGCGTTATCACTTTAATTGTGGCAGGTAAAACACTTGTGCTCATATTTATCAAAAATATTTTGATTGTGTGAAATATTTGTGTGAATGTATTTTTAAATGTGACATCAGTCAATACAAAGCCATGTGCACACACCAGTGCTTTAAGCTCATAAGGTGCATTTTCATGTATATTTAAATTGACCTTTGATGCAAGTTGAGGTTTAGATTTAGAATTAGATTTTTTTAGAATGCTGAATCAATAATAGGAATGCACGTGAGCGTGTAAATCTAAATAAAGATTTCACTGTAGTGTTCAGTTCAGTTGCTATTTCAGAGTTTTATTGTGGTTTTCCTTTGCAATGGAGAGGTGGTCTCCGAAATCCATACACTCCTTACAAGTCATAGCATGTAATTCCAAGTTTTTCCCATGTACATGCCTTGGTGTGTGTGTGTGTGTGTGTGTGTGTGTGTGTGTGTGTGTGTGAACTCCTCTTCCCCCTGCTGTGTGTTCCAGGTCTGTATTTATGAGTCTCTAGGCTCCCACTGAAAACCAAATCTTCTTTAACTTTTACCTCAACCTGACCCTCAGTTCAGTCGGAGTGTGTATGTATAGGTGAAGATGTGTGTTTGTGCGTGTGAACATGGTGCCAACAGTGTCATCATTACCTTGCACTGACCCCTGCGTGTCTGTGTGTGTGTGTGTGTGTCTGTCTGTGTGAATGAATGAGAGAGAGAAAACTGAGTATAGCAGAGTCGTTTTCACCTCTTTACTTCGCTGACTCTGAACTCCCTGCAGAACACAGTTTCTCAAGACTTTTGTGTGTGTGAGTGTGTGTGTATGTGTGTGTGTGTCTATGAGTGTGTGTGTGTGTGTGAGGGCTTTTATGTAAGGACAGCGGATCAGAATTACCTTTACCTCTCACCTAATCCTGACCTTGACCTCTCAACAAAAACTCTCTTTCACAGTATAAAACATTGTAATGGTGGCGTTTTTCACTCTGTGCTTCAAAGGAGCACACTGAGGTTTTGGGGAAACCGGCACATTAGTCATTTTACTTGTTAAGTTATGAGAACACAGACACCAAAATCATCCATGTGCACCCCACATGCTCTCCCCACAGATCATCCAGAGCACTTCAAAATACATTGGGACTACTCTAAATTTTGGGCCAGTACTGTCATTTTTAGGTAACCAAAGTTTCATGACCCCATATTGGGTGTGAAGATTGCGTAAATCTGATACTTTGGGGTAAATAAATCTATCTTATAGTTTTACAGGCTCTGTAATTTTGTATACAGCGGCCATGCCACATAAGCCAATTACAGGATAATGGCCAACGTTAAAACAGTCAAGTCTGACTGCATTATCAGTCACAAAACAATATTTGTTATAAGCTCACAATATTAGTAAATATTATAAACATTTTTACAGAACCAGCCAATATGTAACATGGCTGAACATAGTTGCAGGAAGCGAATCACCTATATGATGTTCTTGCTTCATTATATCAAAAGACTAACATCTGTGAGAAGATGATTGTTTGCAATTTCCAAAATCCAAGCAATGCACGCCAGGTGACATTTCCACTTACACCGTTTCAGGAATGAAGAACGTATCCCTGTCTCACAGTGTAAAATATCGAGCTCAGCCTTGACTGAGGCCCCTCTGCTGCTGGCTGTGGTTAATGTTACTGTCTCCACCCTGGTCTTCCACAGGCTTCAGCTGTAGCTTAATAATGGACAGCCTGACCACAGAGATTTCACAGATATCCGAGCATTGTCAAGCACTACCTTTACATCCCTGTGTCTGTGCATTGTGTATTTTTTTGTGCATATGAATGATGAGGCATACACACGCTCGTCTCTGAACATTTGGTGTAAGGCTTGCGTGTGTGACTCACGTCAATTGATGTCATCATTGCCCTTATATTCATTCAGAGTTTTATATTCTGTGTGTGTGTGTGTGTGTGTGTGTGTGTGTGTGTGTGTGTGTGTGTGTGTGTGTGTGTGCGTGTGCGTAACATCTCTATAACATCTCTAATGCACTCTGACCATAGATGCTCCACAGATTGGCCAATTGTGTCATTTTCTCTATTTGGTGGTAAAAAACAGATGATGCTTCGCACACAAGTTACACATTCAAGCTGCAAAATGGACCTCATCTTGGCAGAACTTACATTTCTGGAACGTGAGGCACTTAAGTGTAACTGAGAATTCGTTCCTTGCACATTTTGTCTGAAAAGGGTCAAAAGGTCGCCGACTAAATGTCCAGTTCAAGGACATAAAAATGGAGATAGGGTCCAGAATTGGAGTTGGCTTTCTTTTGCTCCCCCGACCATATTCCCAATAACTATCTTATTTTGTTATGTCATCTCTGCCTTAATGATACTTTAATAATACTGCAACTTCAATAAACTGCTCTAAATGCTATATCACAAGCATTCTCTGAAGCGTGGCTTTAATTTAAATCTCGGGTAGGACTGTGAAGAGATAGCACATTCTCCTCATGTCACACTCCTGGACTGTCCAGGTGTGATTAGGCCAACTGGACAGTGCACCCTTTTGAGCATACACCACATAATAAATGATTCAATGAAAAGCAACAATTCAGGTTGATTGTGAATTGTGAATTGTGAATAGTAAAAGGTAGCAGGTGCAGAGGAGAAAAAGTAGCTTCCATCTTAAGCCAAATAAAGCATCATAGCACCAATAAAAGCAACACTAAAAGGTACAAACAGTACTAACTTTTGCTAGCCTGAAAAGTGATTGCTTGGTCCACTCCCACCGAAATGCCTTTTACTTAAAACCATCTTCTTTGCTTGGCTGGGGTGGCTTTCTCAATGAAACCAGCTTTGCTCTCCCACTGCAGCTAGCGCACGTCTTCGTCTGAAACAGCCTGTAACCAGTTGACCTCCAAATCGCACGGCGCTCCTCAAGATTTTCACACGTTTTCAGCCGATCGCAGCTCTGCAGTCCAGACTGTGACGGAAATATTAAAAAATGCAGCAGGGAGTCCTCACGCACCTCAGCTGCATGTGTTGAAGTCACCCCTAAAAGAGCCACTGTGACTGTTAGGAATTATCTCAAGGTGGCGAACAGCGCTACTGATAGCAATTAGCATAACTTTCTAAGCTAACACAGTGGTTGTTCCTTTGTTGTGGCTTTATTTCAAAAGATATCAGCAACCTGTCTCTACAGGGAGCACCTAAATTCACGTCTGTTATGTTTCAATGTTGTAACATACTGTAGGTAACCCGTCAATTGTGTTGGCACAAGCGCAACATGCTAAGGTCAGAGGTCAAGGTTGGAATATGTACGGCTATGTGAAGGGAAGAACAACTTGCTTTGAAGATGGCTTTATCGACCAATCCAAGAAACAGCAACAGAAATCTAGAACACAGACTGAGACTAAACAGAAAAACAGGCTGAAGCCAGTTCTTGTACTGGCTCAGGTGCAGCCTCTGGCTCAGGTTGCTGATGTTAGGGAGACGCCAGAGGTTGTTGCAACTCGAAAGAATTGCCGCAGATCTGGGTCCACATCCACATTTCTGTTGGGGACTCCCACTTATCCCAACCTCGACCAATAGTCTGTGCTTGATCTGTGTGCGTTTATGACCAGGCAAATTGAACATTATCACTAACACTATGCATTACCCTGCAAAACCTGCTTTTCACTCATGAAAATAGAGAAAGCATGGGCAAAATAATTCTTTAATAGTATTGTAATATTTATGTGATCTATTTGTCCTGTGTTGTAATGACTGATGATGCAATATATGCATTCATGTTGTAGATCACAGGTTTTATTTTAATGCATTACATTACAAGCGGTTACATTTCATACCAGGCTCTCATTTGAAAGGTTGAATGGGTTTGTGATCTAAGACATGTCCAGCGACTCATTTTGTTTATGTTTGTAAACCATCCTCGGTCTCAAACCTCGGGTAAGTTAGCCGATGAAAAGCGCAACAGAACTATTCATGAAGCGATTGTGTTTGTCAGGAGGGAGGGATTCAAACCTCTGGGCTACCCTACAGCTCTGCGCTATGTCAAATCCAAATGTGGCATCCAGCTGAAATTAAAACGCCCCGCACTGACCGTTCTCTCACCTCGCCATAGCAACTGTTATTGTTCCTCAACTGGCAAAACTCGCGGCTCATATTTTCAGAGAAGGCATTTCAGAAATTTCGCCCACCTGCGTTTCTTTAAGTGGTGATGTCTTGGCAAAGTGAGGCCGCTGTTTGAAACCGTGACATGAAAGACCTCCTCTGAACCCGGCGCAGACACACCGGCTGGCAGCTGCGTTTCTGTGTGCGTATGTGTGTGCGTCTATAGATGTGTGAACACATGATGTTTTTAATATGTGGACTCAGTTTTATCAGCAGTACCACTTTACGAGCCCACGAACATGATAAACACTTGCGGGAATGTGTATGTGTGTATAGTGCGTGTTCACGCATTTGTATGTGTTCAGCAACACTATAAAGCGATGGAGGAATGCGCTCTCCCTCTTTAATGAGGTTCATCAAAACGGTGAGGCGTCAAGAAACGAGCCTCTTCACACGCAAGGTGAAGAAAGGCGAGAGACGGAGGGATGAGGAGGTGTGTTTTCATCATAAAATGTCTCTCAGACCTGGGACTGGCTAAGCACCTGGAAAAGGAGGCAGTTAAGTAACGGGCAAATAAGAGCAGCAGTACCACTGGGAGAGACGTTTCTACAAAATGAAAAGCTTTTGGTTCTTTTTAACCGGGAGGAGGGCACATTCATACAACTCCATATATCTCCATGTACGTCTCTACAAAGTAATGTCGTGCAAGTGTCTGAATGAGAAACCCCTACTGGACTTTCCAACATTAAGTGTTGAAGCTGCACTGCTTGTGGTAAAAATTGGGTAGTATTTTAAGGGTGGCAGCATCTCCTCTGATGACTGAGTCTATGGCACTGCTCTGAGACAGCAAAGGAGGCGGAGCCTCATCTAAAAATCACAGAGAACATTGTCTACAACTAGCCGACTTCATAACATTGCTTTTTCAGAACCTTTTTTCTAAAAGAAATATATAGAAAGGCAGCGGTGGATTTCGTGTTCAGTCCCATGCGGATAAGTCAGGTGTCCAGTTGTGTCTCCTGAGAATTCTGTTTGCATACTGTCTACCAGTTTCGTTGTGCATATTCTTGTCACCAAACACACACTCGGACAACAATAATGTCAGATTCACAGTGGGAGTCAGAAACAGCCAATAAGAGTTGTGTTAGTGTGTGGGGCCACTTCTTGCTTGGGGACCAAGCCAACAGTGCGCCAGCTCAGAGTCAAGGGTGCGGGCCACAATTGTTTGGAAGACGACCAGCCGCCACTGGTCTGCAGACACTAAGCAGTGCAGCTTTATAAGATAAACCTGCAGTCAATCAGCACCAAGGAGTGATTAAGGAGTCTCCAGGAAATGTTGTGTGGCTTAGTTTATGCTTAGAAAATAATTGGTATTAAACAAAAACAGTGACTAATAATGTGTGCAACAATGATGGGAGGTGTTTTTCCTCTAAGATTTCCATTTTTAGTCAACTGCACTTCACTGAAATCACAGTTTTTTTTTTTCTTCCAGAAAGCAATAAAGACGCATGTTAACTGCGGCGCTGTAACATACTCAGACGTTTTGGAAGATGTTTTTCATACCGCACAAAAAAACGACAGCCGTTAAAGAGGTTTAAAGACCTCTCACAACTCTTGAACTGGCAGATGTGAGATAATCAAGTTAGCGCTAATAAAAGAAAAAGATATTTCTCAGTGATACTGAGTTTAAGCCGGGGATACAACTGAAATGCAAAACAGATTGAAGACAGGAAAAAGTGGGACAGGAGAAAAACACACAGAGAAGGTAAAGACAGACAAAATAGCAGAAATTATAGTGAAGAGGAGGAAGAAAAAATGAGATTAAGTAGAGAGAAGACAGCGAGGAGATTTAGTGATGGGAGGTTAAACTGAGGTTTTCTTTCCAAATCTAAAAAGTTTCTTCTTTTTTATTCCCCATGATGGCGGTAAATCTTATCTTCCACATTCTGCCTGCGCTGCCTGTGTGTGCAGTCTATATAAATCTGCGGCGTGTTTTCTTTTGCTTTGCTCGAACGGAATATTTTTCTAATGAGTGTTTTATTTCTGACTCTGACCATAACATGAACGAACGTACACACACCCATCGGAGACGAGCATATGGAAATGAAATCAAGCGAGAGACAGAGGGCTTGGAGGGGTTGGAGGAGTTCACTCGTACTTTGTTTTTCAGTACGCTCTTGTGCAGTTCTCTCTGGTTCGCAGATAACGTATGCACAAGGGCCCATGCATTCGGTCTACAACTACTGCGCTCTGATGCCGCACGCCTACCTTTTGGCAGACCAAACATAGAGGGCGTCAGAACAAAATAGACAGGTAGAGTGCTCCCCTGAGCAACTGGGTGCATGTTTACACACTGTTTGGGTGTCGTAAATTTCACGAGAATAATAGAAAAGAGCGTGCTTGCTCGGCTGTCTGACTGTATGACTGTATGTGTGTGTGTGTGTGTGTGTGTGTGTGTGTGTGTGTGTGTGTGTGTGTGCGTGCGTGTGTGTGTGCACGTATGTGTGTGTCTCCCCCATAAGCATCAGCACCAAAACACCATTGATGTGAAAACCAAACATCCAGGCTCCCCTAAGAGTTTCAGGAAGACATCACAGGTTATGACCTCCATTGCCTCTCCCTATCTGCCTCTCGGCTGTGTCTGTGCATGTGTTTGTGTGTGTGTGGAGTCACCAGATAACATCTCTGATCCTCTATCGTGCCTTTTTTTTTGTCTTGTTTTTTTATTGTTAACAGAGCTGCAGATTCACCTGCCAGACAACAAGCTCATTCAGGACCCGCAACCTTTCGGCCCCCACTTCACCCGGACCGCTCTGGCGGCTGGGCCAAGGGGGAAAAAAAAACACAAACGAGTGGATGTAGAATTGGATTAAATGTCACTGCCATCGTTTTGAAAGGGAGACTATCTGAGAAAAACTCAAAAGCACTGGAAGCGAATCTTAACGTTTTTGGCGAGCGACTCTCGGTGGATTCCTTTTTTTCCAAAACAGCACTTAGATTTATGAAAGCGGGCAGACGGTGACAAGTGCGATGCGAGCCTCGGCTTTAGTGACCGAGGGATGTCCAACGCCGCAGAGAATATCCTCTGAACAGCAAAATCTCAGTGTTGACTGAGCACGCTTGGAGCCCTTGTGAACTCGCTGACTTTTTCCACCGTCCTTTAATCCGTCTTATTATTCGCATTTGCATTTGGATCGCCCCTCTCATCTAGCTTGAGACAAACAAAATACCAAGATATTTCGATATTTCCTTCAAGTAATTAAAACGATGATGGCAAACGATGCCCCGGACTGTTGTTAAAGCCCCGGCGCGCACCGCAAATGCGATCCAGGCTTTCACATAATCACAAGACTGTAGTTCAAAGTTGATTGATTTGTCATGAGCTAGTTTTCGGTTCGTCAGGGCTCAAAAACACATATTAAAGTTTGTGATCTATTGCGTCTCCCGCGGGCTCTCTCACCATTTGTTATGGAGTCATAAATGCCCGCAGTTCCACAGAGAAAACAAAGTGCCTGTTAGGCTTTCAACACTACTCTGTGTCCCCGCTGATTCAATCTGCCTTGTTCTCGCTCCTTTGATTTGTTTGACTGATACAAGTGGGCACAATGTGTTTTATACACAATAAACAAGCCCCCTTTTTTTATTTATTTAGTCTACCAGCTTGCTGAGAGACGATTTGCCAATGTAGGACTCATTGTCGGTGCTGGAAATTTATTTTAGGCTCATTTTTGCGATTGGATCACTATGCTGCGCTTTGTGGACAACTTCAACTTATGTTTTTACTTGCGTAGAATTTCTCATGCTGAAGTTATTGTCTCTCTCTGCAGGAGAGGGGATAACGGACCAAAATGTCAAACAATGGATCAATATGTTCAATTGATCTCCCTTCATTTGGTTATATTACACCTCGAATGATAATCTCACCTAAATACACCTAGAGGTTCATTTTTCATTTTTGCACCTCCACACCACTGCCAGATGCTAAAAATCTGAAGTCTGATTTTTTTAAATGTTTCAGATTACCCTGTGAAAACACATCCCCAGTCATGTGGATGAATTGTTTTCGGGCTTGAAATGGGTTTGCCAAAAGCTTAGCTTCACAAAAGTAACATGTGAAAATAATAGTACAGAGAAGAGTAGAGAAAACATGTCGAAAACAAAATGTGACTGTATTGTTCAAACCTAAATATGAACATTATAGTGGTCTTTTTTGTTTGTTTTTTACCAAATGGCTCTAATGTGATATAAAAGGCTGCACTGCAACTCCGTAATAGCATATCAAGCTTCATAAAGCACTTGGCCCTGGCAGCTATTAATCCTTTCAGTAAATAGATAAATATATAGATAAAAACCGGTTCATGTCTTGAGGCTATCTTTGGGGGCTGTCTTTGTGAAAGATAGCCTTCCACCTAATTCACCCAATTCTGCATGATGACCATGCTCTGCTAAGGGCTCGCTAGCTCGGACTGTGAGTGACAGAGTCTCATGGAAGGTGCCAGCTGAGAGGTTAGTTTCTCTCCCGTCATGGGGATCACTGTGCCAGGTCTCTCCTGTGAAAACTGACCGAAGACTCGGGCGAGAGTCCTCAGACAGCACGTCTCCAGACTCCACACAAATCGCCTTACAAGGCGAGTTACTTTCACCTAATCACACTAATCTACACATTGGAGGCACCTACCACACAACCCAAGTCTGCCATTGTAAGTATCCAGACTGATCTTGTAGCATCACTTTCTCGGTTCAAACATGTCACAGTAATCAAAACCTCAGGCTAAGGCTAAGGATCTACACAGAGATTGCTATGTCCTATGGTCACTGCACTGTCTGTAGCACAGTCTGTATTTTGAAATATGCAGGATTACTCCAAAAGCACTCTCTGAATCCTATTTGGATCTATACTGTTCCTTCCTCTGGTTTATATCAGTCTGCGTCAAATCAAATCTGAAATGCTTAGTTTGATAAAATCCTCTTAATGGTTGTCAAATAATAGGATTTCAGTTCTGGGCACTGTTTTCCTGGCGGTGCCACATCCATTACAAACAGCAGTCAAACTGTTACACTGCGCTCGAAACTTGCTGTGTCCATCTGTTCGGTAATGTTACACAGGCAGGAGGTTCGTTTAAAGGAAGCACAAAAGCAGCTGTTGGTATTTTGGTGGAAATTAAGTCTGAAGGTGTCCGGACGGCAAGCAAAATTCGAAGCAAGAGGCTTCAACCATCTGTGCCATGTGTGCTGCACCAACTGTAACTACATTCACTGCAAATTTGCAAGATTTGGACACGTTTGCTGTTGGCTGTGTGTGTGTGTGTGTGTGTTTTTAGCTTTGCATCCGATCTCTCTCCCTCTTTCTGTCCTGCATCTCCCCTGATTTTTTCCTGTCACAAGCTAATTTTCTTTCAAATATCTCGCTCGAGTTGAAACATGCTGAACTGAAATGTGTCTTTGTGAACTTTTGTGCCAAAATGGAAGGCATTTGATCGCATCTTCATGTTCATGTGAGCAACCATGCATTTGAACTTTGGACTAGACATGAAAGAAGGCTTCATCCAGAGATGTCAGCGGCTGACAAGAGCAGGGATATAAAAATAACTCTGAAAACAACAACCACAACAAAAAACAAAAAACAAAAACATCATGCCAATATTCTTCTTCTTCATCTAGAGACCTTTTCCATCCTTTGTGGCGGCAGTTCTGGTAAGATGGCCAACGTTGTTAAGAGCAATCTTAACAATCTGACCTCTGCTGCAGGAGTTCATGAACTTGGGAGAGTCTTATCAGCTTCCCGGTGATTCTTGTTCAGGTGCCATATCGACTTCCATATCCACAAAAAACAACAGATTGCACTGCTTCCTGTCTGCAAAAAAAAAAAGTAATGGAATCCTTAGGAGCTGATGCCAAAATGTCCCTATCAATATTCTGTAGTCTGTTTTCATCCTCTTTCACTCCTCTGCCCCATCTAACATTAATCCCACACATTTTTATCGTATCGGATATTCTGCATCTGAAATATCACATGCTGAGTTTTTTCCGTCTCATCCAGACAGCTTTGATCATCATTGTTAGAGAAATGCACAGGCAGTGTGAATTCTCGTCTGGCGGGAGAATGACCCAGGTGTTTTATCATACAGTATACTGTATAGGCGTGTGTGTGTGTGTGTCTGTGTGTGTGTTTATGTGCTGCCACTACATTCAAAATCATTACATCCAGAATGCATCCATATGTAGTTAATAATGTGGTTTGACTGTAAAGGGTGTGTGTGTGTGTGTGTGTGTGTGCGTGTGTGTGTGTGTGTGTGTGTGTGTGTGTGTGTGTGTGTGTGTGTGTGTGTGAACACATGTGTGTGTACTGTATGTGCTCAGTACATGAATACACAAACACCATCTATAAACACAAACACTCACATGCACGTGTAAACACAGATACACAGACACACAAACTCACACAAACAAACACTCATGCTATAATTTATTTAGTTAAATATCATCCTAATTCAATAGGGCAGAGGAAATCGATCATCAACAGAGATTGACTGCTCTCAGGATGGGGCTGGGGGTCGGGGTTTGGATGCGTGTAAAGGTGGAGAAGACGGAAGGAGAGGGGGGAGTAAAAGTGGAGAAATAGTAAATAGAGAGAAGAAGGGGAGAAAGGTGAAGGAAAGGTGTAAATGTAGAGAAAAGGATGAGTACAGGTAGAGGAAGGGGGCAAAGGTATGGAGGAGGGGGGAATAAAGGTAGGAAAAAGGGAGGCAAAGGTAGAGAAGGAGCTTGAGGAAGAGGGGTAGAGGGAGAGAAGAGGGGGAGTAAAGGCTAAAGGTAGAGAAGAAGAAAGTTAAGGAAGATGGGTAAAGGCAGGAAAGAGGAAGTTTAAGGAAGAGGGGTAAAGATAGAGAAGGAGGTTAAAGAAAAGGGGGAAGAAAAAGAAGAGCTCAGGAGCTTCCTCTGTGTCGCTGTCACTCTCGTTATTGAGTGTCCGGCTCCAGATGTCCTTCTGCTTTTTCTTGCTGAACAACCTCCTAATTGCATTAAAGCAATTCTTCCTTTTCTTTTCCTCTTCTCCTCCATTACATTTTTCTCCTCCTCCAGCTGCTCGGATCTCTGCAGCTTCTCCACCTATTTCTCCTTCTCCTCCTCAAGCTGTTTCGCCATTAGCTCCGTCCTCTGATGTTTCTCTGCAGGCTTCTTATTCACCTCCTCAAGCTCTTTCAGCATTAGCTCTGTCCTGCCATGTTTCTCCACCATTTTCTTATTCTCCTCTTCAAGCTGTTGAGGTTGAGGTCGCTCGCCTGTCTATTGAAAAGTTACCTGTACTAGACTGCAGCTGTCTGTACATGCTCTAAGCACTTACCTGTGTCTGTGGTGGACGCTGCTGAACAACAAACTCTTCAGTAGCTCCCTTATATAGTGTCCTTAAAATGATGGGTCAAAGGAAAAGACTTAAGAACACTTCACAAATCAAGTAAACCTTTTCATTATCACTGCGCTTTTAAGCTGTTCCATGGTCTGGTTGGAGTACTACTGACCAAAACTCTTTTCCCTAGTTTATATCGACGGAATGAGAACACATGTACACAAAACCTACAGAAAACGGGTACCGCTGTATACCGGCACTATTTCCCGTTTCAAATGTGAAAGATACCCATCTCTTTATGTGTGTGAGACGTGTGTGTGAGACGTGTGTGTGTGTGTGTGTGTGTGTGTTGTATGTGTGTTCATATGTATGTGAGTGTATATGTGAGAGTCAGGTGTCAAGTTTACCCCAGATCGACCCAACCTGGTAATGATCTAGTCTCAGCAGGGGAAGCCAAAGCTGCTCCTTTGTGTGTGTGTGTGTGTGTGTGTGTGTGTGTGTGTGTGTGTGCACGCATGTGCGCTTATGTTTGTGTGCACGTGTGTGTGCGTGTGTGTCTCTAACCCGGGGATGACTCAGAAACCATCTGGAGGCCAGATGCAGGTTAGAAAACTCCTCTCTCCTCCCTCCCTCCCTCCCACCCTCCCTCCAGTTGCTGTTAGTCCCCTTAGTTAACCCACGAACTTCGACCTCCATGCTGTGGCACGGGTGTGTGTGCGTGGACCAGTCTACCAATGAGTACATGTGTGTGTGCACGTGTCTGCCTTCCTATTTGAGTGAACGGCGAGGTCATGACCTTTTCTCAGAGGTCGTGAACTCTCCCTCCATGACCTCTGGAGTTCAAGTTCAATAATTGACCCCGTACCCACTCAAACAGCCTCCTCCTTTCTCCACCTTCCTCACTCTCTTCTAGCTCCACTTACCTCACACCTTGTACGGTGACGATCTCTTGGGAAAGAGACTGACTGTCTGAATCAAAAATCTAGAGATATTTGTCTTTTGATTACACCCAAAGAGGATGTTTTTAGTTATGGAATATGACAAAAAATACTTGAAATGCTGGACAATTTCTAGTCTGATTTAGATGACCTGGGATTTTTCTGTATTTGTTAATCTGTCGATTGGCAATGGAATTGCACACTCCTTGAAACAGTTTATCTTGCGCCTTGGTTGGTCAAGATGTCATATTATAGTTGTCATATTAATATTGGGATGGATACTAAATGACTCACTATACTTCACTGTTTACTGTATTAGTGACAGATTATGGTTTGAGAAAGTTCGAGAACTTGTCATGGGCCTAAGCAATCAGTAATTTGTCTTTATTGTGTGTATGGCAATTCTGCAAACTGAAAATAATGCTATCACTTAGGTGACATAACTAACATACTACAACAAGATTCTCTCTAAGTGTCAAAATTAAAAGAAACTAAACCACATTTCCTCTGACTTCAACATTTAAATGAGTGCAATGTTGCCATGCATGGGTGAGTAATTTTATGCCTGAAGTGGACGAGCAAGTTTTCCCATATTTATATGCTGTTAAATATACAACACACTGTTGCTCGGAGGGCTCACAGACAATGTGATATAACTGTATCAATGTGAATGCCTTTGGGTGACACGCTGTGGAAACTTAATGAGTATAATGTCTTAAGCGTAACCACAACGTGTCAGCGACGTAGGAATAAAGACAATCCTTCACAGCGGTAACACACAGGCCGCTGCAGGCCATTCCTTGGAGATGAAACACATGTTTATTTGCTGTCAGTTATTTCGCCAACAACACCAACCCCAAGTCTTACCAGTAAATCATCAAAACGACCGTGTGTGTGTGTGTGTGCAAAGCAGTAAAACACCAATTCACCAACGCTACAGGGCAATATATCCAAATGTCCTGCTATTTTGCATGCGCACGGGCCTTTGAGGCTGGTTTGTGACATTCTTTTGTCATTTTGGGAAACACATGTCACGTGTGAGCGCATGTGTGAGCGCACACCTTTGTGAGAAGTTGGTCAAGAGATATGGACTGGAGGTCGCTTGCTGACATTGTGAATCGATTCTATCCGTACATCTATTCTGTGAATAATAGATATACAGTGACCGATTGATGTGTTAGGTTCAGCTGAGGGACAGGAGAAAGTAGTGGTTACTTTTTTATTTGTTGAGTAGACTAGACTTGGAAAATCAAAATAAGAAACATTTTCTCCTTTGCTGTCAGTGGAAAAAATATAATGATAAAGTAAGGAAAAGAAAAGACAGGATATCAAAATCCAAACATGAGAGCCTAAAGTGAAAAACCATTTTTCCGATCATCAGGTGAAAAAAAATAGTAATGCGTCCCATGATTCTCTTCTTCAATGCAACTCTTATGTCATTGCCTTTCCTAAACACTCCAGAGGGTGCTCTTATTTTGAAGAGGGATTAGAGAGAAAAAAGGGCAGCTGGATCATATTCATCAGTATGCATGGACTTGGCTTTTTCTCGCTATGCGCACATATACAAACAAAAGCTGAACTGAAACAAACCACAATGTGGCCACAAACTACAGCCAGACTTGAGTTAAGTAAGTTACAGTTACCTGCTGCGAGGAGGATGTTTGTTTCTCTGGACACTGCTCAGGCCTGGTGGTTGAATTTTGTGGACATTTTTTCTTTTTGAGTGACAGATAAGAGTCGAGGGAGAGACAGGGCTTGGGATTCAAACCAGTGGATACACAAACACCTCAACCAGCCATGGCAGCGGCACAGCCGGCTGTTTAGATGAGCAACACAGCTGATTCAGACTACATTTGGAGGCTTGTTTCCTGGCGAGTAGATGGAAACTTAAGCCTCGTATTTCAATAATAGAGTGAGCTATGACAAGAAAAGGATCTGCATCGAATCACGTCGATGCCACAACAGCGCTTCGAAGCGCTGCGTTGGAAAAAGAATAACCTCGTCACCTCTAATTCCCGCTCTCAGCCACAATCACTCCATCGCAATCTGTAGCACCTGCCTCTCCCTCTATCAACACTAAACCTTGTCACTGGACATCAGTAAAGACATGGGAATTCAGCAATCCTACGGCATTCACAGGGTGTGTGATAATAAGTGTGGGTCCAGACAAACCTGGATGAATGGCTCACTGATCCTTGCTGCACTGTCCTCACTGGGTACTTGGCCCTTAGAGAAGGCAAAAGACATGACAGCGACCAGAAAATGGCAGCAACAGAGTGGCCGCCACACAGATAACCAGGCGACCTGACAAAGAATGGTGAGCAGAACCAGGATTTATATACTGTCAGGTGAAGCTGAGGAGGTGTCTGATGTGCTTTCAAGAACACACATCCTGAGGTGCTCAGGCGGAGCACACCCTGGTGAACACACAAACAAGAGCAAATAAAACACACACGGGGAATGTAAAAGACTAGAGGCTTAAAAAGAGGTGTTGAATTATCAGTCGCCAAGCCAAGCCAGGTAGTGTGAGAGCCATCGATACCATCGAACCAAGATCCAAATCGGGATCATGAAAAGATCTTGGAAAAATAAATGAATGAATTGAAAACGTTTGAGTAAAATTATTAAACCAAATAAAAGCCAAACAGGAGCCAGACAAGCCTCAAAACCCCTCCGGTGAAGTGATCTGCAATGCTGAGACCTGAGGCGACCATGACGCAGAGTCGATATGACACAGTGAAATGACATTTAAGCACAATTGGCTACCAGGAAACATGAAGCATTTATCTGGAAATCAGTAAGTCGAGACTCACTTCTTTCGAGCACAGCAACGGGGGTCAGCACCTTTCCAAGGACTTGTGATGGACGTTCTCTTCACAGAAAACGCTAGGGTTTTTTTCTTTCCGTTACTCAATATGATGACGTTATTCCATATAAATTACGTGAGTGAGCTACAGTCTCGATGCTGGCATCTCTGACATTTCCATGAACTGGCTCTCGATGCTCCTTGAGTGAACAGACAAGCGGACGAGGGGAAGGATGAAAGATGCATTCGGAAAAGAAACAATAGGAATCTGTCAGGCAGATGTCTCGCTCTCTCTTTCCCAATACTCATGTTGAAACTGGGGGGAATTTCTCCAACATGTGTGTGTGTGTGTGTGTGTGTGTGTGTGTGTGTGTGTGTGTGTGTGTGTGTTTTCGCCCCAGAAAAACGAGGATGCTTCCAGTACAGTGTCAGAGCTAGCCAAAGCTAACCAGTGTGTGGTGTGTGCATGGCGATTTCATATCTGTCCAAAACATTTTATGGGCTTCAGAGTTGGTTGTGACATTCTGGGCGCGCTTTGGCGCACAAAACACACACGCATGAACATATTTTATGGTCTGAAGTCACTGACACTAAAGCTGTGTTGACATCGAAAAAGCTGTGTGGCTTAGAGCGTCCGCTACAGCTAACAGCTAACTCAGCTGGACACTACTACCCGCTGTGTGTGTTAGCGCAGGGTGGAAAATGACTGTTGTGTTGCCACTGCTAACTGCCCTGTTTTGACTTGGCTTATGAGCATTTTAGGCCTTTAAAGGACCCCCCCCCCCCCACACACACACATACACACCCACCCACCAAAAAAAGAAAGAGGACGCACACATAACTGAGCTACTTATTAATGTATTGATGTGTGTTGCAAGTTATTGTACGTGAATTAGCCAGAGCTCATGTGACAGTAGTGCAGTAGTACAGAGTAGTACAGAGACTAACATGTTTCAAGTCCTGTATAATATTTTGCCATTTAACTTATCATATATCAAATGAGATATTAAGGGTAACGTAATACCTGAAATATGCTCGATTTGACATTGAAAAGCGTCACTCTCCTTAAGGTCTAGTATGTGGGATTTGGCGGCATCTAGTGGTGTTAGATGGGAACAGAGAAATGCTATTGAACTCTGAGAATGATGGCGCTATCAAAGGAAGTCCGTTGAAGTTTGGTCATGCAAGGCCATGGGCTCTTGTGTTATGCTCAGTGCTCTCTCTGTCTGAAAGCTGCTGCTTTTTCAGTGGGAAATTCACATGGTTAGCAATCAGGTGGGTAATTTACTGTAGGACATTCACACGTATGTGTTACAAGTAATCATGAAAAAAAGTTGATCCACTTGATCTCACAATTTCATAAACCAACAGTCATTTTTAATGGAAATATAGATGACATCCACACCCTTACACTCGAAATATTCAGTGTTGTCAAAGCAAACAGTAATCAGCAATCATCAATGAATCTCCCTTTAAGCAGAGTACAGTATGTTCATTTATGGATATGCCACTATAAAACCGGAGGCAATGCGAGTCACCTGAAGTCGACCCACGGACCGGGAGACATACAGAGGCATGAAAGAAAAATAAATAAGTAATAAAAATAATTATAATTAATTATATATGTCAGTTTTCAAAGGTGTGTGTAGAAGGAGGCCCGGGACTTGCGCTGTCTTCTCACAGGTTAGTACTACTGCTGCTGACAGAAAAAGCCACGTTACAATGAATAAACCAAACGGTGTGTGAAACGACACGTCCATTCACAAAACTTAAAAAATATGACGTCCATCCCATGCAATGTGCATAAAGCGGTGCATCAGCACGGGTCCACTCTCACATGCACAGCTGACCGAGATTCATCTAAAAAAACCCAAAAGCTGGCCAACAAGAAAATAAATCAAAACAAATCGAACAAAGCTGCACACTGCAACTGCTAAATTCACAGAGAGACATACAGTACACATCTGTTGCATACTGCCCCACGTCATATAAGCAGTGATGCTTATATAAACCTATGCTGATCGGCATGCATGACCACTTTACTTTGCTAAGTTAGCTTACTGATGGAGGAGAAAAGTCGCCATATCCGTCTGTGTTTCGATGCGGTGGAATACCTTTACTTGCGTCCATGGAGCGGAGGCTTCACCTGTATTTACTCTAGTGCTGGCCCTTCGCCGGTCACTCGTCTGGTGGGATGGATTACGCACTGTTTCACAATGACATGGGTCACTGCTTGGCTCCTCATGTGGTTATTGGTACTAATGCCCACAGCAATAGAACAGCAACAGAATCGCTGTTAGCTGGCTTAATGCCAGGGGCTGGACATCAGCTGATCATCCCCATTTATACTGTCAAAAAAATGATAGGCTGTAACAAGATTTACGAAGTCTCTGTAATTTCTTGATATTTGACACACTCTGAGTCGCCATGTCAGAGGCACTCTGAGGTAAACACCTATCTATCTATCTATCTATCTATCTATCTATCTATCTATCTATCTATCTATCTATCTATCTATCTATCTTCTTCTTTAACTCCTAAAACATTTACCCAAACCCTAGCCCACATCTGGTTCAAGAACCTTTTAAAAATAGCGTGTAAACAGCCCGTGGCTGCCAGATTGAAATTTTATCTTATCTGGTTTACAGAGGCAACTGTTCAAAGTCAACACATCATTATGATTAAATTTTGTTAAGTTGGTGGGTAGAACTGTGAGTAGGTGGATGAAAATTTTGTTGGACTACATAACAAACTCAGTTACACGCAGAGTCACTGCCAATTCTGGCATCCACATTTGAACATTAAGAAGCAACTCCACCCGCAGCTGATGCCTCAAGGAACGCCATGCATAATAACATGAATGTTTTCTTTCAGGCACAGCCAAGATGCTGCGAAACAGTAATATTAAAACAATATAATAATTGCCTTTGAACCATATTATAATTCAACTGGTCGCTGGGTTTCTTCCAAACTGCTGTCATTAATGATGATATTCAAAATGAGAAAATGGTCGACATTAGCATACCCACTGACAGCTTATAAACGAGAGGGAGAGCCCTTTGACAGTCAGACGGAGGAGCAAGAAGAATCCAGAACACATCTCTGGTGAGCTGCTACACAACCTTTGTTCGATTGCGTTCTGTTTTCTATCTCCCTCCAACTCCCTACACGTATCCTCAAACTGTTCTTCTCTTTGGAATCAGGGTTTTCCCACTGGCCTGTGTGTTTAGAGAGAACCAACTGCTGCCCCCCCCCCCCCCCCCCCCCCCAAAACCATGTTGACCTTTAGCTTCCCATTCTGAGCAAGGGAGTGAATTGTTTTGATCGCTGAAGCTTGAGGACGTCTTACTGACATTGCACTCTTCGGTGATGTCTTTACCAAGTTACATTCCCGCTGTGGTGCTGAGGAAAAGAAGATGCGTCCAGCTGTGGTAACTGCCGTCCTGCTGTTGCTGTGTTTCCTGGACGCAGCCATCGGTGCCGGCAGCAAGCCCCCTCAATGTCAGACATATGAACCTGAGCCGTGCGGTCACGGATGGTTCCGCAACGACAAGAACCACTGCGCTAGATACTTTGCCGAACCAAAAACGTTCTTTGAGGCAATGGTAACGTGAACACACAGTCACTTCGCACTCAGAATAATGTGACGCACCTGTTCTCAACTGTCATATGTCACAATGAAGTGTTTATGAGATTACATTTCTGTCGTTTTTAGTGGGCCTGCGATGAGCTGAACTCGGATCTGCTGTCTATGCATGATATGGACGCATTGAACAATGCGCTGTGTTTGTCCTTTAGTGGCGAGCATACTGATGGTTATACTTGGTTTGGAGCATACAAAATGAATGTAAGTAGCATGCAGAATGCCTCATTGTGTTTGGGAAATGTGGTGGGTTAATAACAGACAAATGGCACAAATGGCTCGTCTTTGTGTTTTCAAGGGTAAGATTCATAATGTCGATGGGTCGGCATTTGACTTGACTAACTGGGCTGAGGATGAGCCAGACAGCCCTTTGGATGAATGTCTCCAGTTTGACGGTAAGATAAACATACCTCGGTCAAATAATGATAACGACAGTCACTAAGGTGGTCACAGTCCTGATGCTACTGAAAGTCTTTGTCTCTGTTTTCAGAGGATGGACTTTGGAGTGACGCTCTCTGCTCAAACAAAAACCCCTTCATATGCATCAAGGGGATTTATTAACTCGCAGTGTCACCCATCTGTCTCAAGAGAACTACTGCAAGACAACAATTCAAATTCAACATAAATAAACCCTTTCACCATGCTTCCCGTGTCAGCTGTGCTTATGTTTAACATTTCGAACGTACACCTTTCTTTCTCACACATACATTTGTCCTAAGCATAACAGTGTGAATATAACATGTGTATGTGACATGGGTAATATGTAGTAGCACTTCTACTCCTTCTACTATCTTTGAATTAGCGCAATGAATTCACCCAATAAACACACATCTGTCAACAGACACGCACAGACAGAAGCCAAACAGTACAAATAATAAATTACATTTTGGCAGAATTTACAGGCTGCACCTACATTATCAGATCTCATAATTATGAGATCCTCATCTCATAATTACATGAAAATATCTCATAATTACATCGCGATCCCATAATTACGAGATAGGACAGAGAAATAATTTGTCTCACACAGAAGGGTCTTTTGAGGCATTGTCGTCTTTGCTCAAGTCCTGCACAATGATCTCACACAATATCATGCGTTATGAGACAGGAGCTCCCAGAACCAAAGTTTCAACATTTATACACTTATGAGCACTCATGATCACTTATGACCACACCACCTCTGTCATACCGCCGCAAAAATCATGACACACAGAGGCCTTGCACTCCGAGTCCAATTCATTTCATTACTCTTTGATAGTATTTATTTTCTGTTCCACATTTCGTAAAGGGGATTCGTGTTGCGGTACTTGTTCTCAATGTTCGTGCTGCTGACCGGATGAAAATGCATAATCAAGATATAAGGTGTCTAACATTTTTTCCCGGTGATGGCAATGCGCTTCTGTATTGACCACATCGCAGCTGACCTGCACACTCAATTTCATTTGAAATTCTCATCCGAGGGGATTGGTTCCTGGATGTTTTCATGCACGCTTTATGAAAGGGAGAAAGAGCGATAGAAAAAGGTTTCCCCATTTCGGGAGAGGTCTGGGCTCCAGCTGCTTGTCTGAATGTCCTTGAGCAAGAGAGTGAAAACCAAAGTGACTCCAAACCCCTGCTGCCTCCACAAACTTGGGTTTTTCATAACACCTGCATGTTGCAATGGAGGTTGTAAAGTTGCTCTGGCAATGAATTATCGGCTTTTTGTTTTCTGAAAGAAGTCGATGGATGAAAAAGGCAGTTAATGGATATTTGAAGTCCACTTGCCCGAGTTGCTCATTGCCAATTTTTTTGATGTCCACCATATTTTCAACGCCGAGTTGGTGGTCTACCCTTCAACCCTGATTTACACGCAACTTAAAAGCCTGTGAAGAAATAACAAGTACAATATAGATTTCTCTCTAACAGAAAAATATGAGGCTGAAGAGTCAGACACTTGGCATCTAAACCAGCATCCACGATAAACATCAATTGTGCGTCACTGTCTCACTGACTGAATTTTACAGCTTTCTGGCCCTTCAGCTTGATCTTGAAATAACCCAGAGAATCAAATATTGTCTGGTGTATAGTCACGACTGAAACTCAGGTCCAGTTTTAATGGTGGAGGTATTTCTTCTTCTAACGGGGCTGTCAGAGGGAACGTTTTTTTGTTCCCCCCTCTGAGTAACCCTGATATGAAATGGTTTTACCATCAACACAGCAACATGCAGGATGTGTGTGTGTGTGTGTGTGTGTGTGTGTGTGTTTGTGTGTGCGTATGTGTGTAGGCCTCCATCAGAGAGAAAGTGAGAGAAAGAAGGGGCCGCCATAAAAAGTAACTTTAGACAAAGTGATAGGGAGGTAAAGAAATAAATAGCATCAGGCAGATTTTATGGTAAGACTGGTCTGTGCCATGACCAAATGCTCCAACAAATGAGTGTGTCCAGCACCTGATATAGCTACACTTCCTCTGTGTCATAGACGCTCACGTGTTAATCCCTCGCTGATAATGATCACCTATAAATGCACAATTGTGCCTCTGTTTTGGCACTAAAGCTGGATTACCTTTCATAAGCAGACATTGTTGTGGGGAGTTAGATATACTCACAGCAAAGTTGGTAAGTAGTAAGATTCAGAATTTGCAGCATCAACTTGACAAATAGTTTTGTCGAGTCCAAGCAGCTGTCAATGTTCCAACTCTGCTGTGTTGGATTAAGACTGAAAGGATAACATCGTCACGAGTGGCTGAAATGGCTTTTCTCAAGAGAGTGGCTGGGTTTGGCCTTAGAGACGGGGTGAGTAGCGTAGACATCCGGGAGAGGCTCAAGTTAGAGCTGCTGCTCCTCTGTGTCAAGAGGGCTTTACTGATCAATCTGTTGCCTCCATGACCCAAAAGAAAAATAACGCAAGCAAGTTTTGCCTCTTATTTATAGAATATTATAGAAACCCAGTGTACTCATTACTATAGTAAAACGTACATTAATTGAATTATCAACCATTAAGTAACATGTATTGATATGATTGGTACGATATGATAATTGGTATAACCAAATGCACTGTATATGTCTGGTAAGTCCTCCCTTATAAATGTTACTCACTGTCAGCAAACAAGGCGATATTTATGTATTTGCAAATGTGACTGAAATGAATTTCATGTATGCCATTACAGGCTAATCATTCAGAATCAATTGAATGAATCACTTGAATCTATTGAATGTTGCAGTTGGCTGTCGAGGGGGTTAACATTTAGTGCTTTGGGTAAGTCAATAGAATCATTGTACTGAGCTGTATCTGAAACATTTTAAACACCTAAAGTCAGACTATCAAAATATGTCGTGGGCTGCCACAGACGCAAATGAAAATAGCTCGACGCGCATAGAAGAGACTTTATGTGCAGTGAACGTACTCTGTTGCAGTGTCTGAATTACAGCCACCGCTCTCCCCTTTATACTCTAGCTTCTCTCGATTTGTATCACCTGCTCTTCCCAATATATGTTTCTCTCAGTCTTTCCTTTTTCGGCTTCTAAATCTCTCTCCCTCGGTGTGTCTCATGGTCTCTGTTACATTTCTGCAAAACTGATTTTGAAAGGCCACTGGCCCACTGTTAAAAGGGAATCGCCGGCTGGAAAGAAACACTGGGAGATCAAGATGAGAGGTATGGGAGTATTGAAGGAGAATCGCATAGACGGGGCGATGACAGACTGGCCTGAATTATGAAAGGGAAGATGAAATTGGGGGATAAAGAGTCAGTAAAAAAGGAAGATGGTGGAAAGGTATGAAGGAGTGGAAGGGAAAAGAAGTGTTGAGAGAGGTAAAAAGAAAGCTGAACATGCGGAGAAGAGAAGGGGTGAAGGAGGCGGAGTGAAATGAGAAATAAAGGTCAGGTAAGAGGTGAAACTTTTTTTTTTTAAATCGAAGTTTTCTGAAGAGCGCTGCAGAGAGCCCCATCAGCCAGCAGTTCACGCTGATGTGAATTTTATACGCATTTCTGAGGCTAGTTCATTGGCCAAGAAAAATGCCGTTGTGGACCAATTCAGGGCTTTATATAATGGGGAAGAAGAGAATACGTGTGTGTTTTAGGGGAGAGGGGAGCTGGGGGTCAGGGAGAGGTTTATACACTCCTATGACGCCCTCTTCCTCAGCGTCGACATATCCTAGAAACCGAAGAGGAGCTGTTTTAGAGGTCATTCCGCTTTAGGGGCTGAACCGCCCTTTAATGAGATGACGAGCGTTTGATCCCCGAAAACCCGATGTTTGTCCGTAGGCAGCCATGCATGAGCTGCAAAGTACACCCAAGCCCTCGGTGGGAAAACGCTGACCCTGCTGTCAACGAAGCTGAAGCTCCATCATTTTGGCAGCTCGTAGATGGATGGTGGCGGGCTTTGGACTTAGTTTTCTTGCTGAAATCATTTTAAAGGGGGCAACATAATCACTAACAATTGGTCGGTCAACCCAACATCAGAATCTTCTCAGTCTTGTTTTGCGGCTAAGATGCAATGAGTGCAGAATGCAGTATGCAGTATCATTATGGGATAATATGATGTGAGGGGAGATTCGATAAGTTTTATCTAATATTGTGATTTACGTACAAACTATCATGTACCATATCACCAAATACAATATACATTACATGCCACACTGTTGTTCAGCAAGTTATACTTGCTAAATACCTAGTTCTACTGTAGCCCTGGTATTCAATGTATGTATTTCTATAACCACTGGAGGTTTAAATCAAACACCAAACGCCCTCTGACTCAAACTAGATGCATGGTTTTAACCTGTCCACCCAGAGTGACATCTACAGTAACCCTTGAACATGGATGATACATTTTAGATAAAACAACATGATGAGGGTATAGAAAAGACAAATTGTTGACTGGTCTGGCATTTGAGCACCTCACCCTTCAGATTTCAGAACACGTTTTCACAGTACATCCGCCTTTTCTCCTGCCGTCCATGGTATTTGCCACCTAAACATGAATGAGGTAGAGGGGCACAGAGAGGTGGACTGTAAAAACACCTTGTCTGCCATCAGTGGTTCCTGTGCCCCTCAGGTGTCCGTCATCAGGAGGTTTAATATTCCCAGTGCTGTTCCTCTAACAGCGGAGGATTGTAGCTGGTTCGGGGCTGCTCATAGGTGTGAACTATGTCTTTGAGTCAGAGCGGTCACTCTCACTCTTATCCCTGAAACTATTAAAGTGGAATATTAAGGGCAAGTGAAGTTCAGTTTAAAGGTTAAGGGTTTTATGAAGTATTTTTTCCTGATGACTAACCAAAATTCCTCAAAGGATGTCCAAAAACGTCCTCTATGAGAATTTGGCAGCCATCCGGTGTTAACATTTGTTAGTAATGCTAGTCCAAGCCAATGGGGAACTCAACCAATTCTCTCAAAATTACATGCAAGCCATTCCAGTCAGCTAAGAAGCGTAAGAACAAATACAGCCAGATTCGTGTCTCATTTTAATAGAAATGATATGCCCCCTTGATAGCTTTTAGAGGGCTGCTGCCAGGTTCTCAAAGTCCACCGCGCAGGAATGAAAATCCCTTTTTGGATACGTTAAAAGGGTGTCATCGATAGGTTAAGGAAAACTTCCTCAAACCCTGACCTTTACCTTTTTGACTTCATGGGAAAAGAACTTGCGCTGTTGCAAAAACAGATAAGTTAACTTTTCGGCCGAGAATCTGATCTTCATGGCGATCAACCCTAATCTGAGGATCCGGGAGAAAAGGTGCACGTTACTCCGCTTCACTTCCAAGCTGAGGTTTTCCTGCTTCTGGTGGCTTTTATGGGGTCAGACGTCTTGAGATTAAACTGATCAGGGGAGCCTGCTGATTACAGTTTTACTGCATACAGCATGTATTCATTGAAACATCATGTCGCACTGCTTTTATCAGCAGCAGTACCTAATCAGTTTCATGCGGGATTCTGAAGTGTTTTTACTTTTCGACTCATGTGTCCCATCCCTTGGAACCCTTTGTCTTTTCAGCTTTGGGCACTAAAGACTTTCTTAGAAAATACCAAAGCGTGACCAAGAGACACTTCTGTCTCATGCATGTCCCCGCATTCCGTGCCTGATTCTTCTCCCAGAAACACAGACATTATTACACATGCCTCTGGAACATGAACCAGCATTTTTCTTGTTTGCGTTCTTGTCTTGTTTGTCTTTGAAATAATTGTGAGGCTATTTCAATGGATTTCTGTTGGTATCCTATTGGCAGGCACACAGAATCATGGCATCACTCATGAGGTCCAATTGGACCCAAAGGCAGACTAGAAGAAGTTTACTGAGTTGTGTGGTTCCCGGAGATCCTGGGAGTTAGACCTTGGTACTTTTTGGTTAACCTGTATTAATCGACTCTTCTAATTTAGAAAAGTAAAGTAAAGTAAAATACAGTAAAGCACCGAGGCGGACAAAGATTCAAGCTCCAAGGCTGAGATGAATACTTCAGTTCCTTAACATGTCCTTCCCCAGAACTTCCTGTCGGTTTTCAGATGAACAGCATCAAATCCCAAACCACTGACGAGGAACTGCTGAGCTGGCCAGATCATATTCTGAGCATGTTTAGCTTCACTTAACCGTGCAGGCATGTGATTGGACAAAACATCTCCGGCATCAGATCGCTTGTTAGTGTCCCACAAACAGCCAAATAAACAGCGTGGCAAAGAGAAATAAACCACTGTCTGTCCTCCTGGCCGTTTGGTTCATGAGACAAAAGGGAAACACTGTCGGCATCTGGTTGTTGTGTCTCGCTTGCTTGACCAAACATAAAATGTCTGCTTTGGTTTTGAGTTTTTTTCTTTTTCTTTGAATGGGTTTTGAGGGCTGGAACTCGCCCTACCTGTCAAGTAAGTTGTAAACTTTGGGATAAAATGGGGTTTTACTACAACAGCAGTGGCAGAAATATGGCATTTGTGTTTGGAGTACAGTCACAGATGTGGAGATACGCAAAACTGCAGAGAAAAGAAATTGGGAAAATGCTCCGATTAAACATTTTTTGTGCCTTTGAGGCTTGTCTGATTTAATACACTGCTTACAGTACAGTATACTTGCATAATATAGAAAGTCCTCTTTTTCAGTTGGACCATGTGTGTTTTGACATCGAATATGTCCACGTGAAATACGAACAGTGTAAAGAGTGTAAGGTCTACCATGTGGGTCTTGTGTGCCGGAATCTTCAGCTGTGTGCAGGGATTAATAAATAGTAATGCTGGGTCATGGATCATCAAAACTGGGCTGGACTGGTTGGAAAAGAATAGCTCTCTGTGTCCACTTTTAAACACAAGATTTAGTTTGACAGGAAGAGAAAAAAATCCCCTGTGATTATGAACCAGCAGGAAAACACAGTTTACTTCTCAGAACCGTGTTTCCATCTTAGAGTTTAGCCTTTGATAGATATATATATATTTTTTTTTTCTCCACGAAAAGAGATCACAGCATTGGAAAGGTGGGCTAAAATGATCCTAATAATATTTTTATTGATCGTTTAAGAGTGCACGCCAGGGCGATAGACCTGCAGCCCTCGATCCAACTTCCAGGTCCAAGATTTTCCGCCTTGAAACCAAAAAAAAAAAAGAAAAAGAGCCGACATCTGCGAAATTATTAGGGTTAATATCAGCAGTATCGGTAAGAAAAGTTAAAAAAAAAAAAAGATAAAATGATGTTACAGACGTGGTGCCGAGCCCCAGAGCAAAAGATCCAGCCTGTCGTTTGTCGCTGCTTCCAGTTTTTTGATATAAAATACAAGGAAAGCAGAGCCACCACATCTGCTCGAAACATAGATATTCAATATACTCCTTTTCATGTCTACTTCAAGCACTCTGTGTCTTGTCCAGAGCCACTTGACAGTGAGTGAAAAAGCCACTGCGGGGTTCAGGAGCCCGCTCATATAGGCACAACAGCGATCCCTGATAGGGAACACATCCAGGACGCATCGCCCATCACGGAAAACACGCACCCTTCACTCTTACACTCACATCTACGGTATATGTTAAGAGTATCTAATTGTGCTCACCACCTACCCACCGAGTTGCCTTAGGTACAGGAATGACTCTTTGAAGTCAGTGCCCACAGCAGTTCATCGGAAATGAGAGCAGCTTCACTGCCTGCTCTCGTCCTCATCTCGGGCAGGGAAGAGTTTTATCCTTTCAGTCCAGGATGTTTCGAAATATTTGGATTTGTGTTGTATTATAGAGGTATGCAGATGATGGAGATGTGACTCCTGCAGACCTTCTCGCTGTGTTTGCTTCCAAAAACACACGTTTAGGTCGACTGGAGATGCTCAACCCCAAAGATCGAGTGTGACGGTGAATGGTGTGTCACAAAGATAACGGAGGGATGGATGATTTTAAGGTAGAAGCCATCAGTGCATTACTGCGATCAAGTGATATACCTGTTCCACATTCATTTTGTACAGGCTTTGCACATATTTGAACAGATTTGCACATAAATCCTCATCACTCTGTAGACTGCCTGAATGTTTACTTCTTCTTATGTTAAATGTGGTCATTAGCATGACCACAGCATTCATTTCACAGGCTGATCACTGGATCAAAATTCATAATTCATTCAAAATTCAACATTCAGCTTCAACACAAGCTGAGACTGAAGAAGTCAATACTATAAAATAAATAAATTAAAAGAAATAAGCAGATCAGCCGAGCAGTTTTTTGGGGAGGTGTTTTTAGGCAACCTGGACCAAAATTGATCTATCAGGGACCACTACTAATATCAAGTTTCTTCCATTAGTATGGGATCAGGCGAAAAGCTGAATTGCCCATGGGTAAATCTCTTTTACAGGTAAAATGCCCATTTTACATTCAATACAATACAATCTGCAACCTCAGGACAAAAAGACACAACGGTACGTCCAGTGTCTCACACACACGGGCAAAAAGTTCCACCTAGAACATCTTCATCACCTCTGCTCCCTCACAATCAGATAGTTGGTCAGCCTTGGCCCAGGTATTCTGTTTAACCCCGGGTCTGTGACCAGCTCTACGCTGTCCCGCACTCAGAGGCGATAAAGTGATTTTCCATGGCATCGCACAGTGGCGCGGCAGCCCCCGGATTTGGCCCTCGGGTCTGCTCAGTGATGGTAAAGCCATGGGAACAGAATTGTAAAACACTAGCCTGGACATACTACTGACAACACACACTGCTATAAAAAAAAAGTCCTTACAGGTATAAGTGTGTGTCCATGCGTGTGTGTGTGTGTGTGTGTGTGTGTGTGTGTGTGTGTGTGTGTGTGTGTGTGTGTGTGTGTGTGTGTGTGTGTGTGAATGAGATAGAGAGGGCCAAAACTGTAGAGGAAAATGAAGGAAATGAAAGAGCTCAAAAGGTGGAAATTTCTAGAAAAGAGATTAAGAGAGGGGAAAAACTGTGCGAGTGAGCGTTTGTGAGCGTGTGTGAGCATGTGTGAGCGTGTGTGTGCGTGTGTGTGCGTGTGTGTGTGTGTGTGCATGTGCACGCATGGCTGTAAAAACCCTATACAAGGTGCCAACGTCTATAACCTTTGACCTGTTTTCAATGTTGCTGTATGTTGGAATGTGTATTAGCAGGATTTGATGTTCCGGTGCCCCTGAGGGCATGTAGTGTGTGTTTGTGAGTGCATGTGTGTATGTGTGTGTGTGTGCCTGTGTGTGACCTCAGACATGTGTTTGTGTTAACTGGCACTATTAAGCCTTGAGGGGATCATTAGTGGGCTGTGGGAGCTGCCTTTACTGTACATGGTACTGGTAGGGGACCTTTTGTACACGCACACACACACACACACACACACACACACACACACACACACACACACACACACACTCACTCACCAAAGCACACATGAATGGACTAAAATGCACTCTTTGCATCTCCTATTCAGCCATAAGAGGCTTAAATGTATACTGGCCATATGTGTGCTTTTCCACGAGTCCAATGAGAGGTTCATATGTGATTACCACTCAGAAAAGCAGAAAAAAGTTGAGCTATAACAATAGTTAAATCTGACCTGTCAAACAACAGGCTTGTTTTTGTCGACTTGTTGTGTAATGCGCATTTCTGAGACTGTGACAGGAATCATATTATGAAAATGTAATTTGTAATACAGTTTGACCTTTTAAAACATCAGACTATGTATTCCACGATTAGTGTTGTGCGCTAACTGGCTGTTGCACCTCTCAAAACAACTTTATATCTAAATGACTGGTACCACCGGATTACTCGGAGACTCGAGATGGCACGGCAGAAAGGTCGATGTGCTGAGGATGAGAGCCCTGAGAGACTGAGAGGCACGATGGGAGAGGGGGGAAAAAGACACGCTTACACAGAGAAACTCCTTTTAGGCAATTTAAGTGCTCCCTTTGTCCCCTTTCATGGTTCCCCTCCATCCTTTTCTCTGTGGCCTTTCTCTCGCCCTTTTAACAGTAACCAGAGAGGCAGAAAGCAGCGCTTGGAGAAAGAGGAGCAAGATAGGAGGAGACGCAAGAGAGAGCGGAACTTAAAGAGGGGGTGGTTAGAAGATAAAAACTGTCTCCTCGGTGTAAGGGAATCTCTTCTTTTTGCTCGTCTTTTTTTGCCAGATAAAGGAAAGAGCAGGTTTATCTCTTGACGCTCAATTGAGGCTGTGTGTGTGTGTGTGTGTGTGTGTGTGTGTGTGTGTGTGTGTGTGTGTGTGTGTGTGTGTGTGTGTTGGAGACAGATGAGTTTCTCAGACCTCTGACGCCTATTATCCCCTCCTCTCCTGCTCTGTTTTCCACTCGTCCATTCATTCACAGGTTCACAAGACGGGGTTAGTCAGGCAGGTCTTTTGGCATGGTGTGTCCACACGGAGACACACACTCACACACACACTCACACACACACACACACACTCACACACACACAGTCGTCCCTCACGTCCCATTGTGCGTATGGGAAACAGACTGTGCTGGGTTCAGCGGGAGGTTGGCCCGACTGATGCAACACGGACAAATGAGTGTGTAAAAAAAAAAAAAAAGAGGGAAAAAAATGAAGAAAACAGGAAGAGAAGTGAAGTTCGCCGGACAACGCTCGTCCTTGAGCGTGCTCAGGGGAATGTTAATGTTGTACCTGCTGCTTCCCCATCTCCATCCCCTAGATTCCCCTAGATTTCCTAACCCTAACCTAGGGCACACACACCGTTCACTTTCACACTCACACCTAGTGCCAACTTGAGTGTCCATTTGACCTGAATGCATGTTTTTGGACTGTGAGTGACAATAGAGCACATGGGTGGGTGAAAATATCAATTTGACAATGCATTGGAACATGTTTTATCCCAGTTCCCAGAACCCAGGACTCAGAACTTCCCAGAACTCTTCCTGGATTTGGCAGTGCAGCCAAACTGAACAGTTGGAGGAGAAGGGCCAGACTTGTAATTGTTGCCAAAGCTGCCTAATCAAAGCACAAAGTGCAAAGTAAAGGACGCGAATCCAATTTTTTTAATTCCTAATATATTTGCAAATTTCTTTTAAAACAAACACAAAAAAACATACAATTTGTCATAATCGGACATTGTGTGTAGATGAGAACACAGCAAAATATTGGAAAGGTGGGGGGGGTGTGCACTATGAAGCTAGATGTAGCAAAGCAGCATAAAGTCACTTTATTGTTCATGCAAGGAACAGAGAAGACAGCGAATCAGAGTAAAGCATGCATATGGGTTGCCTGATGAATGAACATGAACGGCATCCTGTGAGCATGAACGGAATCTATGCACATATGACCATTAGTAGTCCAACTCCCAAAATATAAAGTAAAAACGACTTGTAAATTAACAACTGAGGCTTTTCCGACACCAGTGTTCCACAGCCTCTATGTGACCATATAGACCAAAGACAAATGCTCCATTTAAACAGCCCAGATCATCTTTAGGTTAAGCCTTTTCCACAATGATGATACAAAAAAGCAGCATGTCTAAACGTCTCAGCATCACTCATGTAGCCTTATTATTTCAACCCATTCACGCAATACACTTAAAGTTGAAAACCATCTCCCTCTTATTTTGGGCCTTGGCCTCCTCCTCACCTCCCTCTCCTACAGTAATCTCCCTGCCGAGTGGGAAGCTCCAGGCTGACCCAGCCCTGCCTCCCTCTCGTTGCCCCGGTCAGAGCGCCTCTCTTGGGATGCGCCGGGCAGCGAGGTGGGCCTCAGCAGCAGTCAGGACTGGAGCTGGCGAGTTAGAAGGAATGTGTGCACTGTAAGTGAACACAGAGGGCTAACTGCAAATTGGAACACACCAAAACAGGCCGATGAGAAGGAGTGACACAGCTTCTCTTGTCTGCCACAGCTCCCCTCTCATCCTCCTGCCCCTGCCACCCCCCACCCCCCACCTCCCTCAGCTCATTCTCCCTGCTCGTCTCTGGAGAGGATGGAGAGATGGACTTTCACTGATTGGACATAAACGAGAAGGTTCTGTTTACCTGAGAGGTGGATGAAGGGGAGAGGGGGTGGGAAAAAAAAGAGAATAAAGTGTGAGGGAAGGGAAGAAGAGGTAAAGCGGTAGCAATATTGTTTTAATCTGGGGAAAAAATGAATTGAGAAGCTGCTGTAGATAATAAAACGAAATCGTCACATTAGCTGGTTGCACACAGATCCTCACCAAATCCACAGATGAAAGAAAAAATCTATAATGGAACTAATCTTATGATATTCTACATGCCTTCTCATGAAATAAGATCTTACATTCTCTTTGAAGGGTGATCAATTTTCCGCATATCCAAATTCCAAGATTTACATACCGCATTCTTCCTTTGGAGAATGTATGTGAGCTTTAGTTTGACAGGTATTGGGACAAGTTCTTTGCTGCCTTTGCTGTTTTCTTGCCAGGGAGATGGCAGGTTTCATGCTCTCAGAGCCTTTGCAGGGCCAAGCTGGATGAAATCAGTCAAACGTGCTTTAAGGGGCAGTTAGTTGCCAAATGTGTTCAAGATATCTACATCTGCCTCACACACAGTCAGATCTTCACATTTGGATCAGTTGGACCAAAAATGAGAGAAATATCCTCAATGTTTCTTGTCCTCACGGTGGTCAAATTTAAGTTGCACAGTTTAAGAAACCAAAATGTACATCCCTTACATTTCGCACCTTGGGTACGTTTTTGTATGAGACTGGGTTGCCATTCGAGACGTGAGCAACGTTGTCTATGCTCAGTTTCCGTTTTTTAGCACTGTTGGACTAAGGTCCTGAGGCATTCCCAAGCCAGTGTGGAAGGAAAATACCCCCTCAGGTCCAGAGTTAGGGGACATTGGTTGAGCACAGGAGGGGTGACAGAGCTCAGGGTGTGGCAGTCAAACAATAAGGTCGCCAACAACACTGGCGCTGAGGACCTATAACACAAACAGAAGGAAATGAATAGAACTACTGGAGGGAGTGGCTTGATGTAGAATGGTTCTAGAGCTTTGGGAAATCACAGACATGAGGCACAGCTGGAAATTCTCTATGACGCATTGCAGTCTGTTGTAAAGCAACCGTGTGAATGTGTGTGAGAGTGGAGTAGCTGCGAGAGAGACAGATAGCTTCTTCGAAGAGTCACTTCTTTTTAAGAAATCTGTGTGCACCGACTTGTTCATTGAAGTTGCAAGAAGAGACAGAATCAAGGTAAAAAGTGGGAACTGCATTAAAAGTACAAGACTCTACCTTTTCCCAGAACTTCAAGGTCTCCCAGCAGATCTGCATTTCTCGATGCAAAGGGGCATGTTGAGGCTCTCCTTGGTGTAAGGTTTCCCTTTCAATTAAACTCGTTTGGGCAATAGCCTGACCTGCTCTTCAAAGTTTCCTGTGGTCTGAACTCATCGATGAGCAGACAACGCCAGACAATGATTTTTACAATGCTTAAACAGTCAAAGTTGACAGAGTAGCCACAGGGGCCAAAGTGTCCCCTTTTCATCGCTTGTGCACCCATGTCAAACATCCCACTGTATCTACTGAACATGTTGTTCCGTCCTTGTAAGCCTTGTAAGACTGAGTCAACCTGTTTCTCTTCCAGCTCCACCCCTACACCCTCACCTCCTCCCCCGCTTTTCTTCCCGTCTCCTCCGTGAATGCTATCAACAGTTTGTAATGTCCCATCATTACACTCAGACCCTGTTGGCCTTATCAGGCTGTAACCCAGTAGCCCCTGGCTCCACTGTAGCTTCAGCCTCTTTCTCTGCGTTTCTTGTCTCCGGGCCCCGACAGAAACAGCGTCCTGGTTTTCAGTAGGATAAGACGAGGGAGCAGGCCACAGATTAGAGTAAAAACAAGATTTTGCGTTCTCTACTGTATAAATCCAGAGGGCGTGAGGGGAAATTATGACGTTGTCTCGAACAAAAATGGCAGCCGAACTTTGAAAAGATCGGGATAATTTGATCAAAGATTATAACAAAAAGATTTCCGTCTGATTTTTTTCTAAATCAGCAAATTAAGCAGCGACGACAGCAAACACACTTCACTGAGAGGTGATTGTATGAAATTTTTATTTACTGTGGGATTTGGGATATTTGGTGTATAGCTACGCCATGTTTCCCCTCTTTGAACTGGACCCCAGACATTCTTACACACACACCTATGGACCTCCACCCCTTCTTGCCCCTCCCCTTTTCACCCTCCCTTCAGAGACTGAGCTTCATGTTTGCAGGGAAGCATGTGAGTAGAAGGTGTGCGTGCGTGTGTGTGTGTGTGTGTGTGTGTAAACTGAATAGCATGTTATTAGCATAATCCACAGTGATTATCTTACAGCTGTAAACATTAAACATACCATCACAAAGTTGTGTGTTTTAGTGTTTTATGGTCCCGTCTTGCAGCAGACCATCATTGAATTTCGCATTTGCAGGTTTTTTAATTATCACATATTAAAAACAGGATGCTCTAATCACAGGCACATTGCACATTGAGTGATGACATAATAGCAATGCACAGCACACCCAAGAAAAACGGTGAATAATGCCCGAAAGAAAAAGCTTTATCCATCCAGTTCCACATTTCAGCTCAGATGTTTTAGCGTTGTTGTTTTCATTTGCTGCTGTCTGTCTTCGAATGGGAAATTATTAATAGCGAGTGAATTAATCACTTAGTTCGCTTCAAGATGATGGTTGAGTGCCGAGTCAAATTCAAGCTGGAGAAATGACCAACTGTCAGACCCAGAACAACTGAGTTCAACAATGTGCTTCTACCTTTTTTACTTGCCCATCGAGCAGCAATAGTATTCACGGGGAGCCTTATTCACGACCAGTTCAGGAATCCAAGTCCAGTATTTACTTTTGTATTTACTTGGCACTTTGTATTTTAATGTCCAATACATATCCTTGCCTCTGTAAAGCACCATGGATAGCCTTGTGTAAGAATGGCACTGTACAAATAAACTTGCCTTGCCTTGCCCAGCTCCCTGGGAAAAGGGCTCCTACAGTAAATCCTGTGCCACAGCCAAGCGATGACATTGTCTTTCAGCTGTTAGTGGCAGAGCAGGTGCTGGGCAGCGAGCACTGAGCACTTTGGATTAAACTTGCACTCATGAAAGCACTGAAAGTGATCCAAACTGGAACGTGTGCTAGAATAACTAAAACAATGGGCTAAAAGTCCATACAATGTTCCAACGGAAACGATAGAATCAGCAGAGCAAAGTGGCAATCTTCAGCACCTGACGCCTCTCACCTACACACACTTTTAAGAGGAGATGTGGCACATCAAATTTTACAGTCTACCAAGGAACAAGACAAACACAAGCCTCGGATTCCAGATTTAATACATGTCCATCTGGCCCATCTGGCGTCGCAGCACATAAAACAAACCATTAAAGCCATGAGTATATGCCATGTGAGGGTTTGGTTCAAGAGACGGAAGGAAGGTGTCTTAATGAAAGATGGTAGAAGACATGAACAAACTCGTTAAGCCTGAGCCTGGCGCTCGGCACACATTGAAACCAGCTGGTACCAACAATATGCCCATAGTTACCTCTACGTTCAGGGGCCCATGGCTGGAGGGCAGGAGCTAGGTATGTGTGCAGACATTGTATGCATGTATCCTTAATTTGTGTGTGTGTTTATGTGAAGGTGTGTTTTTTTTTTCTTTTTTGGGGAGCTCCGGGGGCAGAGGGGGCTCTGCCGGGGGAGCCGAGGCCCAGCGGAGAGGCCTCTCCGCCAGCTTAGGGCTCTCTCCTTCACCTCCAGGCTGTCACAGAGGTCCTGCAGCGCTGCGCTGCTTCAGCCAGGCAGGGCGGACGCCCAGATGCAGCTGCCGCGGGAGTCAGCAACAACTGTCAAAGCGAATGCAGTCCATGACCAAAACATGGCATATAAGAATATTAGGAGCAGGAGTCTGCAGACAGATGTGGCTCGCAATGTTTCGTGCTTTGGACGACTCAGGGAAATCTCACGCAGGCCATTATTTTGGCTACCACGCCTCGCAGAGGATCCTCTCTTGATAGCGCTGGGGAAGAGGGGGCGGGCGGCCGCGCTGGGTGAGGCGCTGGTGATTTATGAGAAACAGCGTCTGAGGTGGCACTGGTGAAGAAATACGATCCTGTTCGCGGTGCGAGGACAAGTCAGCAGAAGTGCGCTCGTTTTATTCGGAGCTCAGCGAGATGGGAAATTTGGCCCGCATGTGGATGCCAAAGAGACTCTGCGAAGCTGGCAGAGTCCGGACATCAGTCGCAGTTACTGGTTAACAGGGTTCCTCTCCATACTTTCTCTCAGCCAATGAGATCAACAGAAGCCTCACCAGTTCCGGGCCCAAGGCCCAGGTCCTTGATTTAATATCTGACCAGTTTCTCAATGCTGTAAATCAAAACAATAAAACAGAAGAAACTGCACAATTATATAAGGTAATTAGAATTTGCCACATTAGCAGCATGCCCACTGGGAAACAATAATGGTCTATCAGATATTCACTTTGTCTGATGCTGTAAGGTTTCAATAGCATAAAAGTGTCCTTATTCAAAAAAGAATAACAACCAAAAAACTGATATGGCTTATATGGTACAATTATAATCCATCTGTCTATAATTATATCTTCATCATTGCCTTATGTACAGATACAGTGTTTTTATTTCTTTTTCTACAATGCATACCTACTTTTTCTATATCGTGCCTATTGTTTTAATTCCCCTTTGCAGTCTTTCACTATTGCAACTCTCCCCTCCATCATAGCAATAGGCACTCCAATCCTGCAGGCCAAAAGCATGCAGTAAATTCAATATAAGACTCTAAATTACAGCTGTGAATGTGTGAATGTGAGAGTGAGTGGTGTTTGTACATGGTGATGGAATGACGACTCGTCCAACATCTATCCTCTGTCTTCACTCAATCTGGGCAGGACATAGGAAGCGGCAGGCCGCCACAACATTATCTTACCTGATCATACAGCAGGTTAGATAACGGATGGAGGGATGAAGTGTTGGACTTGTGAGAACATTAGTAACGGTTGTACAGTTTCCATCTGTTCGTCTGCTCTGTTTCATCTATTGTATTCATCAGATTGTGGCAAAGGGACCCAGCTGAAAAGGATCACTGGCAGTGCTATCTTGGACACTCTGATAGCTGAGGTTTCAGAGTTGACAAAGCAACATTTTGCATCCATTAACTGTTCTGACAGACAATGAAAGCCAGAGGGCAAACCACAATGTTAAGCTGAGGATGTCAAAACAGTCCTTGTGCCAATCTTGTATTGGTTTCTGTTGTTTGAATCTCGATAAACTCTATCAGATGATCTCACATCAGAAGTAAAATTTATAGTTTAGGTCTTGCTGGCTCCAGCTCTATCGCATGAAGATAACATTTAGTGAAATCAATGTAGATAGATTGTTTTTGAAGCTACTTATCTGAATCTGCAAACTGAGCTTAAAAAAACAGACTGACAGACTGGTGGTTATTTCCTACATATTTCTGGCATCTCCCTTTGCCCGTAAAGGTTACGAAAGAGGAGAAAACAGGTCACTTAACTTTACCATCTGCACAACCTGGGAGAAACAATGCACTGCAATGAGTCCAAAGTGTGCCCAACACTATGTTATACAATACAGTACCATATCAGCAACATGGGTTGTGGAATCTGAGGAAAGCTTTTTATTTCTCCTCTTTTTTTTCTTTTTTTCAGAAAACACATTTTCTGGATGATACCTGAGCTTGCCTCATTCCTTAAAACATATTTTGGATGGCCACCAATCTTGTGTTCTTTGTGCAGTCTCCTTTGAAATCCAGTATGTTTGGGATTATGTTTGTCATCGGCAAAGTGGAATCGGATGTGTGGATGTGTCTTGCGAGGTGAAGAGCCGCGGGGCGTGACAGTAATGTCCAACGAAGCGGCTCGGCTGGATGCAGAGCGAGGCTTGAGCTTCAGCTCTGATGTGGATGAACGCATGTGGAACACTGCAAAGTCCCTGTGCGTAAACAAACAGATATGTTGGTAATAATCTGTGGGACATCAACATCAAAACGTTTGGCTTTCACCGCGCTCAGTCCCACTCATGTGTCTGTGTGTGTCTGGGCATGTGGGTGCGTCACTCACAATTGTAAATCGCAAATCTGTTTGTATAGTCACATTGTGTAGACTCGGCTTCCTTAAGGGGGAGAAAATGGGAGTCCCCATAATATCAATCAATCGATTTTAGGGTCACGACTTCAGGTTGGAGTTAGAGAAGAATATCCCGCTCTAGTCTATTGTACTCTATTCTATTCTATACCAAGTCTCTAGGAGACTTAGTATAGAATAGAATAGATGGAAATATGTGCTGGCATCCACGTTTCTCTAAGGCGTTCAAAATGTTTCCCTTGAACACTTATACTGGAGCAGCATATGTGCAAAAAAGATTATAAATTGATTATTGTTCATCTTTAAGACATGCTTATCTGAAAATGTTAAGATTAAGTTTTGAGGTATTGCTTTTTCGCTTTCCAACACATTTTAATAGAGAAGGGACAAAGGCAACGGAATATGCCTTTTTACATAATTTAACAGGTAGACCGCTTCACCTGAAGCATACAATTGGCTATATTATGGTGCTATCCAGCAGACTGTCAAATGCACAGTTGTATACAGGATGTTAATGACTAGGTAGCCAGTCCACGCATTTCATTAGCAAACGATCAGTTTGCGCCTCCATTTGCGGTGGACGGAATCAGGGTAAATGTGAATCCCTGCACGGGAAATAATACAAACACTTGTTTAAATGTGGGTGTGTTTACAGTTACAGAAGTTTGTGTGTGTGTGTGTGTGTGTGTGTGTGTGTGTGTGTGTATGTGTGTGTGTGTGTGTGTGTGTGTGTGTGTGTGTGTGTGTGTGTGTGTGTGCGTGCGTGCGTGTGTGTGTGTGGACATGTGACTTTATGATACAGACCAGATTGTGATTTACTCCAGCAGCGAATTGGCAAGTTTGTTAGAACATCATTTTCCAGTTTTCTACCTCCAATCCAAGACCACAGTGACCAGCCAAGTGCATTCGACCTCCTCACGCACGCATACACACATGCACACACACATACACACACACACACACACTGGGGAGTTGTGCAACACAGTGAACAGAAGTGCATCTCTGTTTCCAGATGCAGAGCTGGAATAAAAGGGGGAAGACAGGAAGAGACGGCGGGAGCGCAGAAGATGGACATCTCTCCTGGACTTTGGCTGCAGCTCGCTGTTTTTGAGCTTTCCCGACTTCAGCGAGAGTGATTGTATCATCATGTCCTGTTCGCTGACCCCCACATCACTCCCCCAGTGTAACATTACAGCAAGATGCTCCAACGTTTCATTCATTCGCTCTTGGACACAACAGCAGCATATTTATCCAAACACATTAGAAAATAAAACTCTAATCAGTTTAGAAGTGCTGAACTGACATCTTGAAAATTTGAATATTTGTTCAACATGACAGTAAAACTTTGACTCTGACCCGTGGTTTGTGTCAGACCACAAAACTTCATCTTGTGCTGGATGAAAAAAAAAATAAAAGGTCATTTTGTGTCTCTCCTGGGGGTTGACTCCATGTACGGCCTTGTTACTTTTTAGGAGATTTCATCTTTTGTTAAGAGACCAGACATGTGGGCTTCAACTTCACTTTACGATGAAACACTCTGACGTTAAACTCTCTGTTGACCAAGAACATGCTGTACTGGTTGACACGTGCTCTCTGTAAATCAGATGTTGCAGTCAGAAGAGCAAGAAGGGAGCATTCGGTGGATGCGGGGTCAAATGTCAACGGCCTCAATGATAAAGTCTGAAAGCTGCAATTTCTGAGACATCTTGGTTGAATATAAAAATGCATCTTTAACCTCAGATTGACACATTGACAGTCATGCTGATGTGTTGGTGGGCCATAGCCCAAGACAAGGCCAAGCCCAAACAAGCACCCACAGGAAGAAGAAGTGACAGCTACTTTAACTGGTTAAGAACGGTTGACCTCTGCCTCTGAATTGAAGACAGAGGCAGCATATCGCTCTCTCTTTCTCTGTCTCTCTCAGTCCAGCTTGCAGTCCAGACCCAGAACCATGTTTTTTGGCAGACCAGAGTTTGCGGTTTTAGCCCAATCTAGAGTCCGGGCCAGGCAGTCTTGACCGTCTGAAAGACTTAGGTTTTGTCGTTGTGTCCTTGCAGGTACTAGCCCTAGAGACACTATAGAGACAGCGATGAAAACATAAAAAGCTCTGAGTCAGACTTTTTTTGGCTCCCTGATAGTAAACTGATGGCAAAGGTGTGATCGTACACCAGACCGCCCCAGAAGACTTAGCAAATCATTTAGGAACCGTAACTCCACATGTTACATAATCAACCACGTTGGATGATGGTGCATGTTCACTGTCGTCTACTCTGAGTCACTGCCTTTCATTGTAGAGAACCACAAACAGCTCTTTTCACCATTTTTTACTGTGAATTTCAACCTGTGAGGCTCTGTGAGGTAAAAAAAACACTTGCACTTCCACCCCCGCTGCTCATCAGCCGACCTGGTGAAAATGCTGTCAAGCCACCGAGGAGAAATGATGTCGAACGTCTGAGCGCGGTCCATGAGTTCGTGCCTTATCGTCCGGCGGTGGTCGTGCTGTTTTGCTGTCGACTCTTCATGTTCAAGCACCGTTTGCACAAGAGTTGCTGGAAGGTCCCTCTCCTCTCCACCTTTTTCTCATTTCTTATCCTGACTCGATATCCAGGGTGTTGTGACTCCTCTCCTGCCCTCATTTTCTCAGGCTCCCTCCTTCCATTAATCTGCTCCAACTGCCTCTCCGCTTCCCTCCTTCCATCCTTGAGCGCTTTCTCCTCTCCTCTCTCTCCCACAGGGTTCCAGACATGCTCTGTCTATTTTCCCCTTTCCTCATACTCTATGTTTTAGTTGTTTTCATCTGTCCACACCTCTCTCTTTTGCTTGGGGCATCTTTCTTTTTACGTCGTCCGTGTCATCTTTCGTCCTTTCTCACCTGAGGCACATCTCTCACTTTTCTAGCTGTATATCTGTCTTTTTTCTTATATTCTTCTTTCTCCCTACGCTCTCCCCCATCTTTTGCTGCGTCCTCTCAATTATTACGTTCCTGTCTCCCCTCCCCTCATTCCTCTTCACTCTTCCTCCCACCTCTGTCGCACACATTTTCTCTTTCAAAAAACGCGACTTGATGGATTAAAAACGTCAAAGAAAAGAAATGAATGCGAGAGGCTAGGGGTATAAAAAGACTAGTTTGACAGTAATTTGCCTCTCTGCTCACATTCGGTCTCCCTGGCCAGACACCGATGGGTGGCTTTCATACCAACTCATAAACTTGTTTCCATCACACACACATGCACTCGCACGCACACACAGGCACACAAACACACACACACAGAAACATAATGTTGGCACTTTTCAACCTGGGACCATAAAACTCAAACACACTCACCAAAAACACACACTTTAAGGCGGATCTGTTGAGGCACGGCCAGCCTTGTTCTTTGGCGAGTTTTGGAGCACCTTTCTGTGTGTGTGTGTATGTGTGTGTGTGTGTGTGTGTGTGTGTGTGTGTGTGTATGTGTGTGTGTGTGTGTGTGTGTGTGTTTGTGTGTGTGTGTGTGTGTGTGTGGATGTTCCTACAGTCTTCACTAGGAGAAGTTTCTATGGAAATCTTGGTTAACAAACAAAGGCGACACAGTCTTGTGTCTCCTCGTCTGTCCGGGTCACATTGATAAACTGTAGGTCAAAAGGAGAGGAAGAGAGAGAGAGAGAGAGAGAGAGAGAAAGGGCAAACGTCAACATCTTTTAATCTCTAATTCTTTCTCTCAAAGTTGTAAAAATAAACCAAATGCCGTCTTTAATCATTTTTATTCACGCGAGGACATGAAAGGGCTCCACTCCAAAATAAGAAAAACGTCCAACTTGGTGGGGAAAAAAAAAAATTCACACCTACTCTCACAAAATGTCTGCTGGCACAAAGAGAGGTGCGCTGTGGGATACGATGAAGATTGTGAGTCATCCTGGTGCCTTGGCCCGCGGAAACCTGCTGATTTTCGCATGGAACGGTCCGCGCTATTGAAATATGGATGGATAAATCTGAGGTACCAGCGCCCAGCAGCGATGGAGGCCACAGTCTGCAGCGGAGATTCGCTCAGCTCGGAAGAAAAAACAGAAAAAAACAAAAAAAAAAGCCGAAGTATGGTGGCTCTCAGGTGCCAAACTCCATGAAGCAAAAGAAGAGAGAAGAGAAGAGAGAAACTCCATATTTCTGTAACATTTCAACTTTTAATTTCTCTTTTTCCCAAAACAATTAGTCAGCTGGCCGGCCGAGCCTTTTTTCTGGTCTCCGGTTTCGCTTTGTTTTGACAGTTGAGGACAGACGTGTTTATACATCACGGCGCGGGGCCGCGCCGCCGCTCGACGTCTCTCGGGCCCTCGGAGGGAGCGGACGTGGCGGCCGCTCCCTCCGCAATTAAAAGCGACTGCCTCGTTTCGTTTCGCCGTCTGCCGCCTAATGCGGCCCGACGCTGCCGCGGGGCGCGCGGGCCAATCACAACACGCTGGCAGACAGAGGGCGGGACCTCACAGCAATCAGTGACATTCGCAGACACAATGGGCCCTGACTGTCAAAACCGAGCGAAACCCGAGTGCGGATGAAAGGCCTGGACGGGGCGGCGTGTAATTTCCTCTGGGCAATAAATGTTCTTGTTCAGGTTTGTGTGTCAATGCTGCGGAGTGACTTCAGCTCTCGGGCTGCCATTTCACATCGCTGCGTTTGAATGAGCTGTTGATTCAATTCCTCTCTTAACTGCAGTTTGTCCTCGGGGTGAAGGAAGAAGAAAAAGATCACAAGACACGGTAAAGTAGATGTGTACAAATTACAGTCTCTCTCTAATATGTATTGTTTATTTATCATAAAATAAACACACACATATATATATATATATACTGTACATACATATATATATATATATATATATATATATATATATAAGGTCATGGTTAAGAAGCACCACAGTGACTCTACTGGATAGGATATAGATTGTCTTTAGGCTGTTTATTTCTGTTCTATACCAAATATGTCTATATATAAATCTGAATAGTAAAGTTATTGGTTTTTAGAAACCAACAACCAAATATTGGCCAGTCAATTACGTGTGGAATACCATTTTTTCTAGACTGGAAAATGTATCGGATAGAAGATGTCAATAACAGTCCGGACTATAACATCAGACCACCTGCATTAAAACTACAGAGGAAAAAGTGTGTGTGTGTGTGTGTGTGTGTGGGGGGGGGGGGGGGGGGGGGGGGGCAAATTGGATTCTGGTTTATGTTTCGTTGGCAATGAACTTAGACAAGTTATTTTAGACTTTTATGAAGAAAATTAAACATCTGAAACTCCACAAACCAGATGTGACATTCACAAAGGCTTAGCGTCATCGTTCGCTCCTTGGTTACCACAGTAACCAGCGGGGTCGGGACCTTGGCGTGTGCCACAGCCGACCACACCGCGCAGTGTGTGTGTGTGATAGTGTGTGTAAGTATGTACAGTGATGTTCACACACAGAAAAGTCTTTATGCTGTCTACTGAATGGAATCAGTTGTCAGACAGCTGTGTCTATGTTCTCTGTCTCTGTCTCACACACACACACACACGGCAAAACACACAGACACACACACGCGCGCACACACACACACACACACACACACAGATGGTCTCTCCCAGTGAACCTGGTTCCTATTGCCCTGGGAGACTTGAGACCGCCAGCTGGACATGGCCCAAGTGAAACATAGAAAGAGACATATTCTGCATTTGTGTGTTTGTGTGTGTGTGCATGTGTGTGCACGTGTGTGAGAAAGAGAGAGAGAGAGAGAAAGAGAGAGAAAGAGAGAATGTGTATGTACTTCAGGAGTGATGGAATGGTTAAACAGTAGCCAAGCCTGGTCTAAAACGACGACGGATTTTGCAATAAGTGGAAGACAATAGCAACGTAGCAGCACATAAACACATGTTTATGACCCGCAGGTCCCTGAATCGCTGATCAGGACCGGAAGACAGCAACGAGAGGAAGATAGGGTGAAGAGGGCTGAAGCGAGCACCGGGAGCTGGGAACAGGAAGTGCCCCTAATGACTGATTTCCCCGATGATTATGCAGAAGTAATATTTGGACTGTACCAAGGAGAGAATGCTTGGAAAGCAGTAAAAATGTGCACAATAATTTGCTTAGAAAAGCCTCGCCAGTTTAAACCATTAATCACATTCCTCAATAACAAAACGAGGGAGACAGCCGGACTACCGACGAAGGGCTGTGATATTTGAGTGTAATCTCTTCCAGGTAATAGTAATACAGGGCAATCTGTCCCGTCTCGTCTCCTGTGGGGTTCGTGGTTCACAGTCAGGGTGTATTTATCTTTCGCTGGCCACAGTGAGGCAGGAAGAGACAGCCGGACCCAGACCAAAAAAAAAAAAAAAAAAGAAACAGAAAGAGAGGATAAATTGGAAAATAGCAGGGTAGCGAGATAGAGGTTGGGAAAATACACAAGAAAATGCCTGTTTGACCCAGTTTGACAGACAGAAGACACAAAAGAGTTTAAGAGGTATTCTCAGAGCGATGGCAGATGTGCTCTTCTGATCGTGCTGAGCAGCACTTATAGGGCTTAAAATAGATGAGAAAAAACAACTTTTTTCCATATACATATTTTCATAGGAGCAAACCAACAGTTTCTCCTCCTACCTGGACGGAGACGGAAGTGATCGACAACCGGTCTCAAACAATCGTGAACTGACTCAAATGCAACAGGCAATAAGTTCCATTCACCTCAAGCAGACACTGACTTTGCATCTGTCCATGGCTGTGAATGCGTCCAAGCTGAACCTACAGCATGATGTCCTGAAAAATCTAAATCTGTTAAGTTTGAGGGTGGACTGTAGAGGGTATTACAAACCCCTGGTCCATCTTTGTGGTTCAGCGACAGCTGTGGGTCATATATTGCTTTTCTGGGCTAGAAAAACCTGCTCATTGACCTAAAAGGCTTCTGTGTGGTATGTATGTACTAAATCCATGGATGGGTTAAATGCAACCACCACTCCTATATGCTTGTCTTGGCGTGAACTCTGTTTTGCCCGTGATCGATTCTCCTGTCCCGCGGCGTACCGCATTTATCCACAGCCATGACTGAAGGACGGTGATCAAAAAATGTTTTAGAAAACAGGTGAGCCCAAACTTTTGCAAGACAGAGACAGAGATGGGAAAGATCATCCAAGGGACGAGCAGACAACCCAAGCTGGAAGAAGAGGGTGAGGGGAGAGTGATGAAATGGTGTGCAAGCATCGGACAGTCCCAGCAGGGCCACTGAACTGCAGGCCAAGGTGTGTGTGTGTGTGTGTGTGTGTGTGTGTGTGTGTGTGTGTGTGTGTGTGTGTTTGTTTGAGTGGGTCTGACTAAGATAGAAGGGGGGAGAGAAGGATATGTTCAATGCAAGACTTTATATGAGAAGTGTGTTTGTGTGCGTTTGTGTGTGTGTGCGTGTGTGTGTGTGTGTGCGCACAACTGAGTTAGAGAGAAAGAGAAAGACAGAGAGAGAGAGAGAGAGAGAGAGAGAGAGAGAGAGAGAGAGAGAGAGAGGATGCTCCAGGCTCCCATATGAAACCAATTGTCTCCCAGTGAGCATTAGATAGACTCCACCACATTTTATTAACGTGAAGATAAATGCATCAATTATAAAGCTTCAGAGCACGGACCGCTACTTGGGCATGTGTGTGTGTGTGTGTGTTTGTGTGTGTGCGTGCGTGCGTGCGTGCGTGCGTACGTGCGTGCGTGCGTGCGTGCGTGGGAGGGTGCCATCCACATCTGTGGATGTTTATCACATCATTGAAGGGGGAGAAAAAATTAAGATGGAGAGAGAAAGACGAGTTAATGAGCGTGATTGTGTTCTCTCAGCCGACCATGTCTGTCTTGGCTACCAGAGGAACAATGTTTGACTCATCCTCGGAAACCAAAAGCCACAAGCAGCGCGAGGTGAAACGCGAACACGACGGAGGGGGAAAGAAGAAATGGTCACAGCGGGAGGCGGAGATGGAGGCACAGATCTGCCTTGTGCCCAGATAAACAATACATATAGTATGGTGCTTGGTCTCCGTGCACATGGGAGCCTCCCCTTCAAGCAACTTGTTTTACCCCGTCCTGAACTCCTGCCTCTCTCCATAGGCTTTTTGTGCAGGCATAATAAAACAACAATTAGTCTACATTAAACACATACAGCTTTTGTTGGTGCAGACATTAACTTCTCTTCACATCTCTTATTATGAAAGTTCAACCTTCCCTGGCACATTCTCCCTTTAAACACAAGCAAATCCAGTTAACTGCTGCTGGGACACCCGCTGGACTTTCTAGCACATGGGGGACATCAAGCCATACATCCACTTTACTTCGACATGACCTGGAGAACTTCCTGATTACCACACACAACTGTCCCAAAGTTTGGAATCACCCCAAAGCAGGAAGAATGTTTGCAACCTGTTCAGAAATCAAAACCTGCAGGCAAGAGAGGGGAAATGGGAAGTTGATTACGGGAGGGAAATGGTCACAATCAAAGGCACAGACAGAGTAACTTCTTTTACTCTCTCACCCTCACTTCCACAGCAGCCTCTTTATTTGCACTCACAGTTTAAAACGAAAAGGCTGGTCCACTATTCAGTCTGTGTGAAGTCATTATTTCACTCCATTATGTTTGCAGGCCACATTATCACTGCTACGCTGATGAAACCAAGCTCTACCTCTCCCAAAACCATCATCGGCCGAGCCTCTAACCAAATCTGCCCAAACCTTCTCATAGAACATTGATGGCTCCTACATGTCTCTGTCCACCCTCTGAGTCCTTTTTGACCCGACCCTGCCCTATGTGAACCACACTTCCAGAAATGCCTTCTTCCACCTCAGAAACACTGCTGGCCTCCGCCCTTCCATGTCCTTCACTGCTGCCAAAGCTCACATCCATGCCTTCGCCATGTCCAGACTCACTGACCACAAGGTTCTCTCACCGTTAAAGGGCGTTGTTTTTTGTTTTTCGACTCCCGTCACTTCGGCGTGCTCACGGGGTCCTGTATTGTTGGGCTCTGCTCTGCATATGTTGCCTGTCTTATCTTGAGAGATCGGTGTTGTGACCTGGCATTTTAAAACTGAAGTTGAAGTTGAAGCTGGAAAGCATTCTCATAGGAGTGCCTAACAAATCAATCAGAAAACTTCAGTATGTGTCAGAATTTGGCCACTTGCCTCCTCGCTCCACCCCAATCCTCAACGTCTTTCAGTCAAATAAAAGCTCGATTTCAAAATGATCACTCTGTTGGAAGAATCCTTTTGGATGAGAGGCAAAACATCCAACAGGAGTCAAGTTTTCATCATTTAAAGACTACCATAACCTTTATGACTGAAAACCTTCCAACGTGCCCAAACATCCTCTGACTGAGCTGCAGACCTGGGGTGCCATCTCCACAAAATTGTCTCCTCCAGTTAAATGACTCCGATTCTTTCCACTGCCAACTGTCCGGGTATTCTGTCTAGTGATCAGTTTCTTGCCGACTATGTTTGTCCTTTCCTTGGAGTCCAGAGAAAAGCCTGCATGTGTAGCTGTGTTGATGTTGACGGTTTCTGATAAACCAAAGGACGAAATACTAAATTTCCTTTCTTTCTGAAACTAAATAAAAGGATGCACTGTAATGGTCTGTCCTCTAATAGCACAAAACAGAGTCACTCTGTCCACATGAAACAAGATAGCCACCTTGCTGCTTACCAAAACAGTTCAAATGAACTAATCCTCACTATATTGAATTAATTTTAATCCACATAGTGATGGGGTATTTCGCAGCTTCTGGTTTGTGTACTCTACATGTTTAAATTAAGAACATACTTGCTGACTACTTTGTCTGTTTTGAAAGTGAGATTTTGGCTGTTAAGTAAGTCAAGGTCCCGAGCACTTTTCCCCCTGTGTGAGAAAGGGCAATTATTTGATAAATGAGTTGTTTGTGTGTTTGAGAAACAGGTCTGCATGTAATTCTCCACTGTGCATTTCAGCTCTGTCCTGCCGCAGCCTCCTCCTTCATCTGACAACCTTCTCTTCAAAGTCATGCCTTCATCTCTCTCTCTCTTTCTCCCCCTTTCTTTCGACTCTGGTTTGTTGTTTTTGCTCAACACAGCGGAACAACAACTTGAGTAGGATGGATGGATGTGGCTGCCGGAGAGAGAGACGGAGATCCTGCAGCCTTTACATCTGGCTGCCTGAGCCAAAAACGAAAACAACAAAAAAAAAAAAAGTTCAGACGGCAGAAACAGACCCAAATAATTTTTTTTCTTTTTGTAGATTACAAAACCAGAGCGGTGACATCCTACTGAGGGCATAAAGATAAAGGGGTACTGGTTTGTGTTTTTGTGTACTGCCTGTACATATTATCCTCGACATACAGTATAAGATATTAAATGAATGTCACAAAGCAGTCAATTGAAAGCCTTGAAAGAACTGCACTGGTAGAATTCAAAATTCAAGGAACATATAACCACAGTTAAAGCTTCACTCCACTGGCTCCCAGTATTTTTTTACCGTTTATAACCGTTCATAAGCACTCCCATTGTCTACCGCCACACTTTTAAATGCGCAGAGTTACAAGGTTGAAAATAGGCAATGCAGCATTTTCACCAAAGTGTACATTTCTGGAATACACTAGAAATTCACTCTTTGAGCAAAAGCTGAAAAATAGCTCTTAGGGATTCCTGCCTATTCCCGTTTGTGTCCTGAAGTCTTACTACTCAATTCAGTTAACAATCATAATTAATTATAATACATTCAGTTAGTAAATTCAGTTAATTCACTCATACATTGCAAATCTTGTACATTCTTGTTTTTATTTTGATTGTTCCCTGTTTCATAAGTATTTGTATTATTCAATTGACTGTCCTGCTATTCACCTGTACTTTATTGTACTCTTCCATTTTTGGACGGTAAAGCAGTTTGAGAGACATCATTGTTATGAAAAGTCTTGAATAAATCAAGTTTAATCTTATTGTTGTTGTTATTGTCATTGCTATTAATATGAGTGCATTAAAATTTATCAAAATGTCAAATAGGAATTCTAACTTGTGACCCCGCTGGAGGCTTTTGATTCAAACATTTGGTAAAAATGTGGAAAGTTTTATCGAAACCAATGCAGAGACAAAAAGAAGTCTCATGAAAAGACTGTAATAAAAGTAAGCAACAAGCAAAAAATCCTGATTTGACCCTTTGACCCCCTCAAGATCTGAGGATGTGGGAAGCGATGGGAATCAAATGGGCAACCATAAAGCAAGTTGAAATCGGGACTTGAACTGGTGACCCTGTGTGTCCGACCATGTGGAAAACAGTTTACGAGTCTGAATCCCAGCAGCTAAACAGAGGCCCATATGGATCCAGTTGTCCATCAAAGGCTGGAGGGAGAAAAATAAACACGTTTTATATGATTTCTCTCGGAAAAGACTCCTCGTCTCCACGCTGGCACTGCGGCGCTCTCGATGTGCGTTTGTGTGCACAAGTGTGACTACATGTGTAAATTTGCATGTGTGTGCAAGCGTCCCTTCCTGTGCATCCATCCTGACTGATGTGGCACGTCCAAGAGCTGTTTATTCAACACTGCAATTACGCAGAAAAAGCAGAGCTGCAGAAAGGACGGCGTGGTGGAGGACCTGGGGTAAATGAGAAACATGGCACACAAAAGAGAGAGTGAGGGATGAAGGGGGAGAAAGAGGAGCATATTAATTTGATTTTCCTGTTTGAGGTCAGGGACGGAGCATGAAGAGCTGATTCTGAAAGTTTCAATGTGACGTGATGACACACACAGGATTAAATGTTGTACCCTAACCACTGGACATGTGGGAGACCTATTATCATATGCAGAGTTAGGATTAAAGTATTTCATAATCCAACCCATTATCTCACCTGCTTTAAACCCAGTGGTGTCGTGAGAGTCTGTGTGATAGACCGAGCGGTCCCCCAAGTGTGGGATTGGCAGCCGGACAGTTGACGGAGGACAAGTAGGCAGCAGAGGTAAAATCAACCAGTATTTTATTAACCTGGTACACGAACAAAAAAGGTGGCAGGGACCACAACAAAAAAAACAATGCAAAGCAAAGCAAAGCAAAGCAAAGCAAAGCAAAGCAAAGCAAAGCAAAGCAAAGCAAAGCAAAGCAAAGCAAAGCAAAGCAAAGCAAAGCACGACTCGTCTCTCCGGTATACAGCCAAGTAACCAACACAGCCTCACTGCCAGCATGTGTGTCTCCTCTCTCTCCCTCAGGTAGACTGAGGTCTCCCTCATATAGGGCTACCTGTTCCCTGGATTGGACTCAACCAATCCAGAGAACAGGTAACCTCCTCCAAAAACCTATTTACAATCTTAATAAATCATACTAAGAAGAAATAAACCCAATAACAGGGACCAAACAACCATATATAACAATGAGACCACCACCAAATTAACATAATCCTTTATACTAACCAAAAACACACCAAACACCCCTCCACCGTGCACAGTGTACCAAACCCCAGCTCTGGGGTGGAGTTAAAACCCCGGCACCGGCAGCGGGCGCGCTTCCGCCTGGGAGCCACAGAGCTGGAGCCGGTGGTGAGTATTGTGTGTTTGGTGTAGTGTACTGGTGACTGACGTGAAAAACTACGGGTGAATGTATGTGAAAATGAGACCGGGTTGCGGGTACCTCGCTACCCGGTGGTAATGGTGTCGAGGTCGGTTATGGGGAAATGAAACGATCGGTAAGTGACTACGTGACTGTGGCTGCAGCGGAGCCGCATGCTCGACCACGCCAGAGCGCACGGTGCGCTCCGGCACGCCAGAGCGCGCGGTGCGCTCCGGCACGCCAGAGCGCGCGGTGCGCTCCGGCACGCCAGAGCACGTGGTGCGCTCTGGCGTCGGCACGTGACCAAACTCCACTGCAGCCACCACCAAAGTGCACAAGCATTACCCCACTACCCCTTCACACTTGCAATAACTGAACACAGATCATAAACACCACTGTGCCCCGGTGTATTGTGCATCTGTGCCCGTGCACCGAGAGGGAACCGAGTCCGGTCCCTCTCTCTCCCCTCCCCCGCTTGCGCAGCCCAGCGCAGCGGTGAGAAGGGGGGGGTCACCTTCTCACAGTCTGCCAGAGCCAATCTCCAGCGCCCACAGGGCAAAAACAGGGAATGCTACTCCACAGGTTGCCAGTCCAACACAGGATACAGACATGCCCACGTAATTAATCTCGCACTCACACCTAGGGGAAATTTAGAGTCTAATCAACCTAAATATGCATGTTGTGGGGAGTACACCGAGAAAACCCACGCAGCTAGAGGGAAAACAGTCAAACACGGGATATGAACCACCAACCCTCTTGTAGTAAAGTGAGAAGTCTATCCACTAAGGCAACATGTGAGCCATAATGTGTTAATAATAATAATAATGATAACATTGTACCAGAAATTTCAAGTACAAGTGCAACACATCTATAATAAAACACAGGAAACAAGCACCAGAGCCCAAATTCTATTGAGCACGAAGGAAAGCCAATATGGCAATACGCCACATTTTAGGTAGTTTATTACACAATGTATTACGCAATATTATACTGCGCTCCACATTACATTACAACATAATTACGAGTCAATGACACATACAGTATGTAAATAAGTGGACTGATAATATGACACAAGACTTGGTCTTGTGTCATATACTCTGGCCCTCTTTCTACCAGTCTGAGTAGAAAAGATTGTTTGATTTTTGTGTTGCTGGTCTGAAGCAGATTAGCAAAACTGCAGATGATCCTGAAAAGGAACAGAAATAGCAAGCTCCTGTGCTTTTCAAAGTGCACAATCCAGTCCAAATGACCTTCGAAAAAACAGCAATGTCTGAGGAGTTAGAGAGACGAAAGAGGCGCAGTGACAACAACAACAAACTCAACAGCAATATCGCAGTAGATAGAGGAGAGAGGGGCAGCGACCACAGCAGAAAATGGCAACAAAACAACAGTAACAACAGCAGCAGGAACAACATCTGTTATGACAGCAATGACACAAACCACAATAGTAATGACGACAATGACAAGGATAGACAATAGCATCAACAGCAGCAGGCAAAAAAAGTAAGCAGCAGCAGTCTGTTTTTTCAGCTCAGAACAGAGGTAAGAACTCATTGAGGCTCTCGTATAATAGGTGAAGAATCTACAAGTTCAGTTTCCATGATCCTGAAACCTCATAGTGATGTCCTGGATGAATGGGAATCTCCATAGACAATTCATTTAGTTGTTACATTAGATCAGATTGTTTTGTTTTTTTTGTGACAGCTCTGAAAACATAAATTCTGTTGTTTCATAACAATAAAAAGCTGGACTGGCTAGACAGAGGTCACAGGAGGGGATTTTTGGGAAAGGTTGAGCACCGTGACACTGCCTTAAGGATTCTTTAAGTGCTGTCCTTTATGAAAACTGCCTCCAAGTGTATCCAAGCCATCACAAACGCTAAATGCAGGAAATTTAAAAGAGACGAGGGCAAAAGGACAGCAGGCATCGTGTGCGTACAGATACAGGAAATACCAGCTTTCTCTTACAAGTGCCGTTCATGCATAAAACATTTCATGGCCACAACTGTCTTGTGAGTCTCCTGCTGCATGACAAGTGAATACACACACACACAGATACACATACACATACCTTAGAGTGCACCAAAAAGTCCTGTCACGTAACAACAGGCTGCAGAACAAAACCGGAGCATTCGAAGACACCATCGCACAAAAGGAGCAGACACATAATGACAGCCTTGTGATGGGAACAAACCTCAAGTTCAGCCTGAAAAATAGGAGGAAAATGAAAACACTCCGCTGTTGCCATCTGAGAATGTTAAACAACCATCGATGACCTGAGCAAATCAGCTGCATGATGAATTAGCTAAAATTGTGGCAGCATATGGTGGTGAGACTCACCCAGCTAAGCTGGACCTTTGGCTTCTGTGTGGGGAGGGATGGCTGCTTCCTTGGATTTCACTCCTTTTAAATAGGCTAATCAAAATTTTGTGGGTATTTTGAGGTGTCAACTCAAATGCAAAAACAACAAAATATTCAGTAAAAAATCCTTACATAAGTACAAGTACCATAGTGTTCAAAGAACTGCTCCATGATTTGGAAAGTTCGGTCTCTGAAATTCTAGAAAAGTGAGAAGTACTGGTAGTATCCATATTTTTGTTAATATAGTGGAGGTTTTGTGCAAAATCAATGAAAATAGAAAGTAGATCAAATATTTTAGTCGGCATAAATCAAAATCATAAAGCCTTATAGTGGTTGTACAGCCTTATAGAGCCTTATAGAGTTGTCATAGAGACCTGTCCAGGATATACACCCTTGACAGGTCCAGAGTCCATCACAGGACACACACACCTTTCTTTCTCACCCTCGCCCCAAAATAACCTCACACACGCAACTTTACCATAACTACAGCCCAACATAAATGGAGCTCACTGCCAACCTATTTCCACTGCCAGCGTAACAGCACCGTAACACACACACCTGGCCACTGAGTGGTACAATCTGAATCCCAAAGGATGCAATTGCTACAATTCAAAGAACTCAGGCGCCTTCCAGGAGGTCGTTATACAATGATAAGTGGAAGGTGTTCGAGGAGTGGTGCCAGGAGGATGATCACACTCCCTTTCAGGCTTGTTTTGTCATCCCTGCAGAGCCTGATTGACAAAGGCAACCAGACAGTGAGTCAGCACCCGATGATCTGTCACTTCATGCAGGCTTCTCCTCCCATCCAGACCATTGGATCCTCCATGGGATCTGGAGATGCTTTTGGACTCAGGGAAGCACTGTGGGAGGTAGACACATGCCCCTGAAGATGTTGTTGATAGCTCTGGCATCAGTCAAGAAGGTCAGCGGCATACATGCCACACACATCATTTTTGTCTGTTTCTCTACATTGGATGTTTCCACCTCATGCGTGGCATATGCAGTGTTGCGTCCAGAGTAGAGATGCACTTTTCCCATCTGGGTCCATGAACTCAAGATAGGTTTGTCTGTGATGTGGGAGGAGAGAGATGCAATGATACATTTCACCGGCCACTCAGGGTTGGCCTAGTGAGATCCTAGCGAGATACTTCTGAGGTCTGCCCCAGGGGTGACATCCCATAGCGAGATACCTCGCTCATGTTACTGGGAGAACCGGGGTTATGATAGCAACCTTAAGTTTTGGACTGCGGAACACCGGAAGGCCCCCAGTCCAACCCGGAGTCATTTTCTCTTACTCTTAAAAAGAAAGAAAGAGGACCAGAGTGGGTGATGTGTAAAAACAGAGAGCCTTTGGTCACCAACATGAAAATAAAAACTCATTATGAAATGACGACTGAAGTTATTTGGGTTGCTGTGTTTTCATACATATTTTGCGAGGCGGTCTGGTTTAGAGGAGGGGTCGTAGCGCGTCTGCCGCTCAGATCTCCGTTACGCCAGCTCTGTCACATGCCTTTGGCCAGCGCTGTCCTCGCCGCTCTACCCCTCTAATGATAAACAACAACACCATAAAAGTAATCCTCATGAAAAGCAGCGACATCAAAATGTGCCTAAACAAGCACTGCTGTGTTCTGCCCCGGGTTTGGAATTCTATCCACATGTTACCATTTGATCCCTGTTATTGCAGTCACTGAAACACAAATCCCAGCGACATTCCCACAACCACATGACTGGGCCTGCCTCAGGGTCAGCGAGCGATGCTGTGTGCCAGTTTGAACGCATGCATTAGTGCGTTTCTGTGTGTGTGTGTGTGCATGAGGGTCCTGTGAGTGCACACTCTGGGCTCGTCGATGCAAATCTTCCCGGTGGAGGTGAGCCCTGTGGACGAGCAGCGGTGGGCCCTCTGGATGAGACGGGCCTCCCGGATGAGGTAATTATTGCTGCAGCTGCAACTCTGCGCTGGAGTCATGACACTGTGGACCAGCAACAGTGGCTAGATTGGTTTCTGACCAGTAGATGGGTGCGGTTCACCACGTCAGGTTAATTCAAACACTGTTCCGTCGATTGTTGGTTACAGAAAACTTGGTTTACTTTCAAGTAATTCCCACTAAATGTTTTCGATGCTTTTATTGGCAGGGTCTGACCAGCTGTTAAGTTAGTTCCCTCAACTAAAAGCAAAAACACTTTTGCTCCTGGCTTCGCAAAGGTACATCAAAATACATTTAACATAAAAATACGTTCGCTCCTCTGAATTCATTTGACACGTCGACTGATATATGATCCTGTCACCATATCCTAGAGGTCAATTTAAAGTCAGCGCTCTCTCTCCTTTTGGCAGTGGCAGTGCAGATGGGCAGTGCGAGGAGCCAGATGAAAAAAGCTAAAGGTGAACTTTCAGTCACGTCAGTACAGTCAGTAGAGTCAGTAGAGCCGAGGAGTGATGACCGAACCAAAGCCAACACGCAATCTTCGGCTGAGGACCAGGCCTTCCTGGACCCTGCTGGGCTGGGACTGTGTGTGTGTGTGTGTGTGTGTGTGTGTGTGTGTGTGTGTGTGTGTGTGTGTGTGTGTGTGTGCGTGCGTGTAAGTGCATTTATATGTGTGCGCGTGAGCAGATCCAGCCAACCGTTTTACGTAGGCTGCGGTCAAATCCCAATCTTGCAGTGCGAATGTGACGCAGATCGTTGCCATACATTTATGTGTGTGTGTGTGTGTGTGACTGTGAGTTTTGCTCATGTGTTTGAGCTGAATCAAATAGTGGTGGCGTTGAGCTTCGCTGGTACACAGAACTTGAATGCAGTGATCTGAATATGCAGAGCCATTTGTTTTTAAATAAGAAATACAGATGTATGGTGTATGCCAACGTACCAACACTCTCCCTCTCACACACACACACACACACACACACACACACACACACACACACAGATGCATGAACTTCTATATGGATATTACAGATGTTAATGATGAGGCTTGACATTTTTAAAAAGAAGCAACTTGCGTTTATCCAGGCATATGTGCATTTTATCTGCACACTACACATGATGTATAAAGTACATGGATTCCTGACTGTCACGCCCATGTGCGATCATTGGACGTATGATTCTGATTCATTCCATTCCATCCATTCATTCACTATTTTTACGAGATGTTGGAGGCCGATGTGAGGATTTGTGCCTCATTCAGCCACAAGAGCCTCAGCTCCAGCCGTGATGCTTGGTGATGAGTAGACTCACAGTTAGTGTTCCAGTTCATTTCGAAGGTGTTGGAAGGGCTTGAGCGTGAGGCTCAATGCAGGCTAACTGGCTCGCCAGCCTCTCCGCGGCTCTGGCTGTGTGAGACCCTGGTAATGTAAACACAAGAGTGAAAAAAATGAAAGGGACGGGCATGGGTGTCCACATACTTCTGGCCCAAAAAAATTATACGTCGACCCACATGGACGTGCAAACACACAATGTTGCTGGAAAGCAAAGCTGCATTTAATCATTCATCAATTCAGCTATTCATCACATCCTCCTTTCTCCAACTTTCTGTCACGTTTCTTTGTTTCCATGGCTTTCTGTCGGCCACAACAGCATATGGGAACGACTAGATTATATACTGAAAAAAAGAGGGAAAACTAATCGAGGAAGACGCTGGAGTCATTAGGTTTGTGGCACTGTCCACTTATATTCCACCCTGCTCTGTGCTGCTCCACAAATACTCATCGAGACGGTTGAGAGAGGGGTCAATGGCATGACTGGTCCTTTGAATAAATTGCATGGATTTGCCACATTTGTCATTTGTAACTGCCTGGCTCAGCCTTATTTCCCTGGTTCAGTACCTCTTTTTTGATTAAACAGATCTTCAGCGCAGAGAAAAGGCGTGGGAGTTGGCAGCTTCAATGAATAAGTAATTGAAAAGATTCTGAAAAAACAGTGAAAATGCTGCTTTTGTCGAGCAGCCAGTGGCAAAAGTGAGATTATGTATTCATTTATACGCCCCATGGCGCAGAAATTTACATTACTGCAGAAAATGGATGGCAAAAACCAGAGAGAGCGCTGCATCCATTATGGGGCGTCCTTACCAGCAGCTTCACAGTCTGGTATGGCGGCGGTACTGCAATACTGCTGACCTGAGGACTCCTAATGAGTGGTGACATACGCCAAACGGCTTAATGCAGTATGTTTTATTATTTTATTCAATATATTTACACATACTGCACGCCCACATCTTCATTTATCTAGTCCTGCCAACTGTCTGCCTTCTCTTTCAACAGCAAGACAAACTTGTGAGCAAAATGATTGAAAAGGGAGAGCTGCTTACCAAGTTGCTAGCAAAGACTGTGCCAGTATTGCCATACTTAACTATAGATAGACTAACACTTTGAAATCTACCCCCCCCCGCCCACACACACACACACACTCCGTCTCTGGCACCTTCAGTGAACAGTCATCATGCTCCATTACATTGACATGACTGGACCAACCACACGGAACACACACGCACACATACACACACACTTCCAAGAATATTGCAAAACACAAAGGCTCTTATAAGAGGAATACAGCACTCTTTGTGAACTCTGTCATGCTTGTGTATTGTACTAATACACATTCATTTACAACTCAGCCGCCTCTCCGAGACACACACACACTTACACGCGTGTACACACACATTTTCCCCGATTGCTTAACACATGTTGCTGTAATAATTTGGGGGTGAATAAAGGCTTTTTATTGAGGTTTAATGATGTGTTCACTCTGAGCAGCTCTCTTAATAGTGACAGAGAACAGAGAGCTGGCACAGGCAGCGGCCTTTGGCAGGGTGACTCACACCTACACACACACACACACACACACGCAGACGCGCACACTTGTGTTACAGTAAGTCGCTGACCCTAGCCTGACAGTCTGTCGGGATACGAGTGGGAAAAGTCATGTCTCCCATACTATTAACATGGACTTCACATCCTCTTTTCTTATTTTAACACCCTCTTCATGTGTTTGTAAAAAGAACATGCATGTAAAAGGCGCTCGGGGTATATTAAACAGAAATGGGAGCCAGAGGAGACGGCTATGGGTATTGTGACAAACTAATTAGCCTGAAACATGGAAAACCAGCGGTGCAGGGAGAGCAGAGGACACCGGTGAGGTTAGGTTTGACATCTAGCAAGAGCCAATAGTTATTGGCATAGGATAAGAGTTGCATGTTAAGTGTCAAGAAGGAAGTCAGATGCAAACTCAAGAGGTCAAAAGGCCAACATATTTCAATATTTTATCATGTCTGATAGCCTAGTGTCAACCAGTCTATTCTAGGTATCCCTCCATGAGCGTTCACATAGCTAATCAGACTTGTGGTTAATTATTTTGGTTAATACCAAACTGATGCAATTTAATGCAAGAGCCTTGCAACCTTCCGTAAAAAGTCAATCATATATCTGTGGCTTCTTAATGTGTTATCAAACAACTCTTGAGACTATATAAGATACACAAAATGGTAGTCCATAAAATCATTTGTCCATGTTTTACAGTTTTATCAACCACTCAGCTTTGTGAAACAGAAACCAGAGAGAGGGTCATTGTGAGTGTTGGAAACAACTCAAGCAGTTTTGAAAAAAAACATTTTAAAAATCCTTCAAGGCTTGTAAGCTAAGAGCAAAAGATGGGCATTTTCAAAGGGAAAGGAGTAAAAACAGAAACCAAAAGTCAGACATCTGACAAAACTGCAAACCGTGCAAGCCGATGTGAACAGAAAAGGAGAGATTTTGCAGGAATGGTCACATGGGACATAGGAACATGAAACACTTAGAAAATGAAAACACTAGACGCGCTGACAAGGAACCAAATGGCAGGACTTTAATCACACACAAGAAATGAAGAACATGAGGAGCAGCTGGGAAGATATGAGAGGGGAGGGAGGGAGCTGGGGGAGAGCACAGGATCATGACAGTGTAAATAGAGGTGTGCAGAGGGTAAATGATCAGTAAGACATATACATGAGCAGAGATTCACCAAGACACCAAAAAGTAAAACACAAAAAAGACAGAAAAGAAAAGACACCGCGTAACATACCCACTTTTGTAGGGTGAACGTGCTATCCTAGTTCTCAAAATGCCAAGTGTCAGATTTGTCTCATAAACACAAGAATCTGAAGTCAGTGAAAGGGCAGAGAGACAGAGAGAAATTTCAAAGTGAGGTAAGAAGTAGTCAATGTGTGTGAAAACGTGAACGGATCAACATCTCGCTCCAAAAAATAATATAATGAAGTGACTTGTTAAATTTGTTATGGGTCAGGGTTAGGGTTAGCGTTAGGGTCAACCCTAACCCATGTAGACCTAATGCAGGGATTTCTTTTTGGCAATTGCTTTTGGTGCTGGCCTGTACTGATGTGTCTGTCTTGTTGAATAAGTCGTGGGGGTTAAGGAGCCTCTGTGTTGTTTACTTTTAGGTGCCTGGGAAAAGACCCGGGGTTCACGACCAGTTCACAAGGACCTCGTAAGATGCTGCTAAGGGGCCCGTATGGTATTTATAACATGCTACTATAGAGCCCCCCACTGCTAAAACAAATCATTAGCATCCTGCAAAAATCTTATATGACTCTGAAGAGGCAATTTTTGAGGAAATGAGAAAACCTGGCTTATTTTCTCATCGATGGCGCTGCATTTTTGACATTTCAGAAGATGCTGTCAAAGGTTAGGCCTCGGTCAGGGATCTCTCCCTCGGCATGCTTTTCTCCAGCTTTCCTCGATGGTTTTGTTTGGCCGATCTTAATTAATCACTGTTTTAGGGCTGCTGAATAGCAATGTCCTATTACAGCAAAAATTGGCCCGGGAAGCGGGTTAATCGTCGACAAATTCGTTTAACGATCCAGGCAACAATGCCTTGACATTATTGTTTTGATATTTTCTTGCATTATTTGCTCCTTATTACATTACAGGCATCGTTGCACTCCATTTTATTGCATTATTGCCATTTGCTATGGGAAACGATGAAGTTTAAGGCTTCCAAAGGGTCAAACGGAGGGTAGTGTCTTATTGACTGACCACTGCAGGGATTGAACCCATGACCTCACGCTCACAGCACAGTCTCAAAACCGCAAGGCTGCTCCTCCATGTGTAGCAGTGCGATCAGAGAGGTTCTGGTGTCAGTCTGGGTGACAGGAGGGCCTTTGTGCAGCGCCGAGGGCCTGCCTGGGAAATTGCAGTTTAAATAGCACTCGGGGGCTCGTAAGAGCGTCCTTGATGGGCTCGCAGGGAGTTCATAGTGTGGCGGAGAGGGTTTGTAATGTAGCGATGAGGGTTCATAAGGCTGGTGTTACAGGCACAGGAAGGTCAGGAACTCTACGAGAAGCTGATGGTGAATTCCAGCTTGGAGCCTTCCACTGACCCGGCGGAGGAGAACTTGCACTTGTTTTTCTCTTCAATTTTCTCCACTTAAGTTCATTCATGTCAAAAGCTGCTTGCTTTGGTGTAGCTTGGCTGAAGGCTGCCAGTCCATGAGTACTCATGGCCTATAACCTCGTTATAGGCAATTCAATTCATTATACTTTTATTTCATCTGGTCGTCTCTAATTCCCAGCCTCTCTCCACACCTCTCTTCCCTCCTCACCCTATGCTCTTGATGGGAAGCCTGGGGTCAATGTGTTTAACACACCAACAACCACATGATCTCTCCCTCTAAAGAGGTCCCCCTGTTTCTATTGAGACCCCAACATGCTCGTTAAAATCTTCCCATAACGGTGGACCCTTTTTTCAAACTCTGTCCCTCCCCGCCTCCCTTTTCTCTCAAATGTGCTTCCACGCCCCCTTCCTCCTTTCGTCTCCCTTGTTTCTCCGTCCATACCTTCATATTTACTTTTTCATCACTCGACTTGCTGCCCTTTTCACCTCACCCATCCTGGAGGTGAAGAGTGCACAGGAAAAATGCAATGGACTTTCTTTTTGTCTTGCACTTTCCTTTTCTCATTTCCTTCCACATACTTCCCCCCCTATTATGGCCTGCTTTGCAATTTCTCTTCGTTCTCCTTTCTCCACCTAAAAGCCCAGGGGTGAAGAGTGCAGAAGAGAGGGCCTGTGCTTTGGGAGTCATGGTCATTACTAAGCTATAGATGTTCTCAAGAGGGAAAAAGGGTGGAGGAGAAAGAGCTTGGTGGAAGACTGGGCTCTCAAAATATGGATTGTCCGTTCATCGGACTTTCAAGCAGCCTTCTGAGTATGCACGAGCAGTGGCAGTTTTACAGAGTAAACAGACTCTTCATGAGTCTGCAGTTTGTGTCTGTTGGAAAACTAGCAATCTTAAGACGACTGTTAATGCTGCAAATGCTAATGAGACTAACTGATAGAAAGAAAGTACTCCCTCAGTCATCCCACTATGGGAAACTCCGAGGCGCTACAATAACCTGGGAGCTGTTGGGTTGCTGTGCAATGCTAACTTTTAGCCAACTTAGCGTCATTGCGCTAAAGTTGTTGCCATGATTTTGATCAAGGCAGCAGGTATGGCCAGTGGTGGTCTTGAGGTTAAGGAGGAGGCTCTCTACCAGTCCCAATCCCTGAACCCACAAGAAATGTGGCTGGGGACATCCCGCTGAATCTGGGCCAATAAAGACCAACCTAGCTTAACTTAAGATAGTATCTAAACAACTCTCGGTTCAGTTATCAAGATATTATGTGAAGACAAATGTTTTCTATGGTTGCCATGACGCATGATGATATTTGTGGGTTTGGATGAGGTATCTCAACTCCTGTTTGGAACAGAACTTTGCTATTCAGTACAAATGACATTCCCAGCCCCAGCTGCAGTCTCGTTTTTTTCAGAGTTTCAACATTTATGAAAATTAAAACTCACTTGAAACATTGGGGCCTCTTCACTGACTCCCCTCAGGTATACACGCCGCTCACAGTCTGGCACACTGATATTTTTTCTGCTCATATTCTGGCTATTGTGTCTGGCAACACATCCACTTCCCAAAGGGTGACAACCAGAAACATCCAAAGAGTAGAATAAGATGAAAAGATGAAAAGGCAAGAGGCAGGGTTTCTCTATTAGCGTGTTTTCTAGGAAACTCCCAGCCATGCTGTTTTAGACATTATGCATTTTATCACTACCAGCAGCTCATAGGCTTCAATTATCCAGTGAAATATCTCAACATTTACTTAATGGTTGACATTTGTGGTTCAGAGGGAACCGTCTCCACAAATGACGGATGGGGTACCACTCTTTTTGGTGGAGACATTAACGGCCCTTGTGAACTCCTGATGATTGTCTGACCTTTTATCTAACGCTAGAAACAGGTCAATTTGTATAATCGCTTTTATTCAGCTAACAGTAAGCTTTTCTTTAAAATGAATATTGCAGCCTGTCTGCTCCCTTTCGAGGGACATAAAACTCTTGAGTATTACACAATGCACCAGTCTGGAAAAGCCAGAAAAAATAAACTCAATTTAGTGCACCACTAATGTTCTTTTTCTTTCCTATCTTGAGAGTAATTTTGCGATTTACATTGTGACATTTTGGCGAGTCCCGACAAGCATCGTGGATGATAAATAGCTTTTTTCCAGTCACTACCATGGACAAAGCACTGATGTTCTTTAGTGCCACCTTTGAGGTTTAAATCAAGGCAAATCCTAAACGTATACCGGGCTCCAGCTTAGTTTTGCATGAATAGTTTGAAGATGGAAAATCTGTAACACAGAATGCAACTCGGTCACAAATTAACTCTTAGCGCCCCCAGTGATTTGCTCGGGGTGCAAATCAGTTTTTATTAAACGTCACTTCGTAGCAGCTCTACATGATGCCTTCTTAGGAGGGAAAAAACAAAACAAAACAAAGAACTGGCAATGACCTTGTGTAGGAATCTGTGACTGTGAAACCACCTCGCTGTGGTGAACCCTGAGGGAATGCAATCACCATTCTGTCATTTGAAAGAGCCCTGAGAAGTAAACATTACAAGTCTTCTCTACGAAATATTTCAGCGTGTGATTTGATTAAGTATTTCAGTTTCATCTTTTTTCATCTCTCTGTTTTTATCCCTTTTTTTTTGCGTGTTCCCTCTCCCACCATTCCTGCTCCTCTGCACTGATGGCTTCAGCAGGCCTCATGAAACCTCTTCACACACACACACACACACACACACACACACACACACACACACACACACACACACAAAAGGGAGAGAGAAAGAGAGGACTCGGAGGGGTGATCATGGTTCAGAGGCCAAACAAATGTTCTGTCAGATTTACTGGCTGAGCGAGGTTGGTGGCGATCCCACACACACACACACACACACATGTGCATGCATACACGCACACACACACACACACATGCACGCACGTACACACACAAACACAGAAATCTGAACAAACAAGTTATGTCATATCAACGCTCACTGTTCCCCCACCTTGTGACCTCACCACTGCATGACCTGCCTTAACCTTTTACCCCGCCTTTAACTCTTAAACCATCACCTTCTCACTGACCACCGCATGGCTGACCTCTACCCTCACCCTGACCTGAACCTGACCTCGCCTCCACCCCCGGCCCTCTGACTAACCACTTGTCCTGTTGAGTCAGAGCTTTAGGGAAAAAAAAAGAGACCAAAAAAAAAAAAAGGAAAAAGCATGCCTGTCAGGAATATCATCCTTGAGTGTTTTGTGGATCGAAATGGCGCCTCCTTCTCAGAGATTTTATGGCATGAAAGGCAACCGGACTCTTGCAACTTCTGGGGAACCTGAGCAGGGCTACTTTCGACTTCTGAGCATTTGCTTGATATGTGAGAACTTAATTTTGCACGTAACAAGATTGATCACAGGTGGGAAAGACATTTTTAGGACAATGGGAACTATAATTTTAACATAAAAAAGAGCATATCCAAACACACTTTGAATAACATGTTTTGAAATGTTTATCTCTCACAATGGATGTCAGGGTCCTGGGAAACACGCACACCCAGCATTCATTTTTACAGCATGAATAATATAAAAGCTTTTAGGATACCACTGGCTGACCCGTACATGGGCGCGCTTTGATATTTATTTTAGATCTGTGAAATCATTTTTATTTTGTAAGATTTGTTTCTCTCTATCAACCCAAACATATGTAATGAAAAGCTGCAGAAGAGAGAAAAAAGAAATATTAAATCTCAGGTTTGTTCTGAATCCAGGAGCGGCTACGTCAAATAGGAATCCACACATAAGCTTGTGAGCTTGTGGGTGACAGATGTTCATTTGAATACCACCTGGCAAACCAACCCAAAACAGATCTCACGTCGACTTCAACTGCTATGATACTAAATTAGTTGTTTTCTTTGATTCCTCTGTATATGAGAAATGCCAAACGGTCGGAGTTTCAACCTCTAATTTGTCACCTCCCAGCAGGAGGCTCCTGGGAAATGCTGGCCAGATCGGGGGCCCCTGTGTGTTGAGTTTACATGTAGCCTGAAAACATACATGATTAGTTCAAGTGGAGGTGAGAGTGAAGGATGTGTTTGTCCTGCACTGACCTGCCCAGGGTCTATTGCCTGCCTTTGCCTTTTGTGCAGTGAAACATCACGTAGTGATGTGGTAATTGACACACAATACAAATTAGTTAAACTTCTTCTTAAAGAAAACGCAATTCTATTTCAATCAAACCCGTCAACTGTTTAACCAAGGACTTAAGGAGGCAGACAAATTAATGACAAAACAAGCAGCACTTTTTACCATCCCTAAAGTCTGCTCTGTGACCGATGGGGGATTTCTGGGACGCACACCAAGAATGACCATCTGCGGATAGATTCTGCTCGTTCGACAAAGCTGTAATTAAATATACTGTAATAGGGGGAGGGAGATAAGTGGAAAAAGTCAAATCAGTCATCCAGTGGTCATTATAAAGTCATCCGGGCTCAAATCTCAAGGTGCTACATGCTGTTCATGCAAAGTTTTCTGTAACCAGCTGCTGATGATTTACACACTCTCTCTCTCTCTCTCTCCGTGCACCAGAGTAACCTCTCTCTCTAATTCTCCCTCTCTCTCTGTCACACATATGACCCTGTAGCTTTGGGGGGGTGGGGGGTGAGGCAAAGAGTGAGGGAACTCTTTTCCATCGACGTCAGGGAGCAAACACAGTACCCACAATCGCACACATGTACGAGCACACACTTGGAGCAGGGGAGGGGGGAGGGGGGGGGGCCATGTTTGTGGTTAGCGCTGAGGAATTACCATGGGCTTATTCCGTCATTTGCCAAAGCTCAGGGGGTAAGGAGGAATAATTCCACCAAAACACCAGAAACCACAATAAAGCATTTCTGCTGGGAGAGTGAGACAGACAGAGTGAGATGGAAAAGACGGGCATGGAGGCAGCAAACGACACAGGCAGCCACTGATCCTCGAGGACGGATGGAAACGGGTTGGCAAGCGAGGGAGGGAGAGAGGATGCAAAAACGGTAGCGAGTTTGGAGGTGACCACACGACCTCCAGTGGCTGACCAAGGTAAACTTTCATCAGTGTCACCAGAAAAACTTCACTGCATCGGAATGTCCTTTTGCCAAAACGTGTCGTCGCTTTCATTTGGTGCGTTTTCTCGGAATCCTGAAGACCTGATTTGGATCCGATTTCACATTAAAAGTTTCATCTCGCAGTCACAGAGATTTCTCCTGTTCTTTAATGCCTGCCTAAGAGCCATCAGTGGCATCCTCCAGGCATAGTGGAGCTAAGGCATGCTGACAGTAACAGAATTGAAAAGGATACAACACGCTCCTGAGGTATCTTTCACAATACAAACTGGTCCATGTGTCCTACGCCCCTTCAGAAAGAACGAAGGCCTTTACTGCACTGTCACTGCTCCGAGACCCCGGGAATAACAGTTTTGACATGCGGGCCAATCACCAGGAGAAAGTTCAGGCCGCTGATAGAAATTTCTGCAAAAAGTTCAACTGCCCCGACAGGGTGAACAATGTCTGCCTCTCTGCGTGTTAATAGAGCTGTTCAAAAGAAAGAGGATGAGTTGCTCTCTTGCTGTCAAGACACTCTATGTGAAAAGGTGTAGAGAGACAGATGACACCACGATGACAGGTAAATCATGACAGACTAAATGAAGACAGACAGAAACGGTTTTGTGTGCCTACAAATAAGATGAGACAGAAGGACTTAACCTCACACCAAACAGGGGTAAAAGCAACAGCCAGAATGATGCTCCTGTTTTGCAATTTGGGGGCGAAATGGTAGTTCATTTTAAGATTAAGGCTTATCACCGTATCCTTTCCTTGTTCTTTCACCATCTCAGCTCCTCGGTACATCATCCTCAAGGTGTTCAATCACCGTCCTAATAATCTGTCCCCCTCTGTGGGCCGAGGAGGGGAAAATGAAAGCGGGATGAGAGAAAGAAAAGGATGAGTGACGCTGTAATAATGGCACATCTGTCCGCCGCACCTGACCCTAATGCCTGCAAATGGCCTCCGTGACATCTATCAGTGTGTGCATCTGTCTCTGATTCTCTAGAACAACCTTCATCCCTCGAGGAATCTGACACGTCTTTCATCGTCTTCTTATTTAGAGACCCGGGGAGAACAATAACAAGCAGACCACCTGCAGGAAGATATTTTATGACAAATTGGTGGTGGCAAACAGAACGCTGAAAGGCACGCTGACAGTGGAGGGTGAAAAAAAAATATGTTGAAGTTATTTCAATCCAATAATGAGTCAAGGCTTGACCTCATTTACATTGCATTATATTTGCTACAAGAAGTACAGGTTAACAGCGGGCGAAAGCAGAAGCTAAGTAGCATTCATCAGACCATACAGCTACATATGATGGGACTGTTTTAAGTTCTGTGCTTTGACCTGACCGGGACCTGAAGGTTTGACCTGACCGTCAAGCAGAGGCGTATTAGGGAATGGTATATGAAATGTTTCTGTGTCTAAAAATGTGCGTAAACACCATATTACACAAACTAAATGAGAACTGAATTTTGCGTTTTTCAGATGAACAAAATACGCACTTTATTCCTTTATTACAGTTGCCTAGATGGATGCAATAAACTGGGGTCTGTCCGAGATTACCGCATAGTGGGAGCTCATCCATTGACCCATCCATTATCTCACCCACATTTATACCCACAGCTGTCATGCAGGTCTGTCCAGCTCACATACTGCAGGGCGAAAAACAACACTGGGAGATGAGCATGCTAATAGATTGATTTAATACAGTACGTGCACTGCAATGTATCAAGCCTGAAACAAAGTTTGGGCGTACTGTAATTGCGTCTCAATTAAGAGCATTTGTAGTGGAATATTGTTGCCGCCTGTTCACATTTGCAGCCATTCTTCACTCGCTGTTGGTTGTTACAAGTTTTCAAGTGTGCTCTTTGTTTTGAACGCATTACTTAAACATTGCTGGCAGTCTTTCCAAATTGCCATTGACAGCTCATATGAGAAGTGACCTCTAGTGGCCAGAGGAATCATGACATGAGCTGAGGAGGAGACGAAGTCCAGGCAAGCGATCTGCTTCTTTGCGTATGTTAATTTAGGTCACATGGTCATTTTAACCCAAACCATGACCTTCCTTTACACATAATCCGGTCGTTTGACAGCTTGAAGTCGGAGCTACTGGATGTTATTGGTACTCCCTGAAAATCCTCTAGCCTGTGGCTTTGGGAGCCTTTGGAAAAGGAACTATTGTGGTGTTAAGAGGACATGTTAGTTATTCAAATGTGGTAAAAAAAAAAAAAAAGAAACGGGATCATAGAGTTTAAAGGATCCATTTAATTTATGCCACAGTTCAACAACGCCTGGATCAAAAACCTCTCCTACTTCCCAGCATCATTACTACTAAGTTCATTTGGCGAACTCAAAGTCATATAACCGCAGTATAATGAACATTGTCCCGTATCCTGACTTGGCCGATCGGCTCAAAGGAAGGCAATAAATATTGGTTGTTCCATTAATTTTCCTTAAAACCCTCGTTTAAAAATCACAACCGCACATCATGATTTCCATTAATAAATATGGAGACGTCTCTTCTCGTGCCCTTGGTAATGGTAGCCGAGGTAATCCCGGGTAATTCTCCATTTATCAAACCTTCGGCCCGAGTTCACTGCCAGTAATTGCGAATGTGGCATCAGGTCTCATCTTTGGAGAGAAAAATTGAGACAACGAAAAGAAAATGGCAGAGATTTACAGTAAAGCTGAGGTCAGTCCGTCTCAATAACTTCCAAACAAGCACGCACACACACACACACGCACGCACACACACACACACACACGCATTATCAGGGCAGACAGATATGACATCATTGTGGTCTGTGATTCAATCGTCATCGGCGGCAACCGCGAGCTGAGCACATGACCGCAACCTCGTATATCAAGACCCCTGCGGTGTGTGCGTGCATGTGTGTGTGTGTGTGTGTGTGTGTGTTCATGTGCGCAGATGCTGTTGTGTTGTGTAAATGGAGCCGGAGGAAGAGGATCTGTGTTTTGGAAAAGCAGACAGCCACACACACACACACATCTGACGAATCTCTTTCTCCGACTTGGCTCCATTCAGAGCTCAGTCCAGGTATTCAGTTTGTTTTTTTGTTTGTTTTTAACATTTAGGTGTAAGTCAGTTGAAGATTAGTGGAGGGATTGATAGATGGATGGATGGATGGATGGATGGATGGATGGATGGATGGATGGATGGATGGATGGATGGATGGATGGATGGAAGCAAAGTATTTGCTTGTCTCACATCTTAATTACTCACCCATCTTACTGATGCAACAGTAAGATTTTTCAAATGCTTTGATATATATATACACACACACATACATATAGTATGAACAAATTAGATATCTGAGCGTTGTCCATGTTGATATGTGGTGTCCATATTGATAAATGACGTGTAGATATATCCGTGTAACTTGGCTATTTGTTTATTCTCGTCTCCTGTGCATTCGTATAAAGGCCAGCCGTGTTATATTGCATTTAGAGTGCAACACGACACGGCAGTGCGGGTCTGTGGCGAGGGGATCAATAAAGTTAAGTCCAAGTCTAAGTCTTGGGCGTACGGAAACAAGCCCGTGGTCCCTCTCCGCACTGCAGATTATCTGCATGATGTCATCGCGTCCCGACGGGCCCTGTGACCCCTGACGAGCTGTAAATCACGCCGGCAGGCCATCCCCTGCTCCCGCCGGGCCTCTGTGCCTCGGGAGCGGCCCGATCAATCCGCCCTCATAAATATCCAACGGTGAATAAGAACGGCAGACTCGCAGACTGCGACCCCCCCCGACCCGCCGCTCAGCCTTTCTGTCCGTCCCGGCTGATAAATAGCGCTTCCTCAGGTCAATACGGCCCCGCGGCGCCTGGCGTGACACATGCTCTCTGGCGCATGGCGTCATCGCAGCGATCTTAAAGCCCACTCTAGGAGACGGGCTCTTACCTGTTTATGGGGCGTCACTGCTAACACCGTGATAAAGATATTCAGCCCCCCGCATTAATTCGCGCATCAGCGGCGGCGATAAACGTCACCTATATTTACCGTACGGATCATTACGGCTCTAACGACTGCGATGATGTGGGGTGCCGCTCTTAAAACCGAAATGGTTCCTGAAGTGGCAGGTGTGGTTATAATGGCCAGGGGCCGTAACTCAGCATCGACATAAAAGGGATGGACATTTAAACAAAACAGAGCGATGGACAGAGCAGATTTCACATTTGTACGCGAATACTGTCAAACATCTTAAAAGGTCAGAAACATAAGATTCCTACAAGCGTTTTCTATTGCTCAGGTACCACTGAGTTCGAAGTGAGATAAGTGATGAATGGATGATGTTGTGAACACTATTTATCAATAGTCCGTGATTCATAATTATGACAAACTGCTGGCTAGCTGGTGTTACAAGCAAAACTTGATATCTTGTATAAAGTTATCTTTGGAATTGCAATACAATGACGTTACCGAAAGTAAAACTGCCTCAGGTTCAGAGATAGATGGCAGGCAATTTCCTACCCTCGTTTTCGTTTAAGCTGCTCAAACCCCGCAAATCGAGAAACTACAAGAAGCTTTTAGTACATTCTCGCTCACAAGACTTGTGTGTCCAGGGTCCATGTCAAAAACAACTTCTGTGGCATTGGCTGCTCAATCGCCCTGCCTGCAGGCTTTCAAATCCAGTATCTGCTCTCATTTTTGGTTCAGACAGTTGATTCGGACACCTGATCTGCCTGATTTATCTGACCTCTGAGAGTCAGGGCACTCATTCCGGAATGACACCATATCTACAGACACGCTCTTGACTGCAATAGTACTCATTTTTTACTGCATCAAGCCTGCAGGGTGGCTATTTTACCTCCACTTCACATGGTACTGCATGATGTAATGATGCAGTTATGTTGCTAATCATCAATAAACCTCTACCTGGGACTGAGTCCCATTAAACGAACAAGACATGTATAACAGTGAGTCATGTCAAGCTGTGAAAGCAATGTACATCCAAGATATTTGCTCCCATTGGGAAGGCTTGGCTCAAATGTGACCCCGTGTGGCATGAAAACTGTCACACGGCTATAAACAATGGAGCGGGCGACAGAGAAGCTTTCCTGACTGGAGCATCAGCGATGATGATGAACATCACGCCCGACCGGTCTGTAGTAATGGATTCTCGGCCACTAAACTCCTCCACGTTGAGCCGCAGCAGGCTGAAAGACCCGGGCTGAGTGCAGATTTCGCGCTCTCACATTACTCATATGTCTTGATTTAGTGCGCATCTAAAAAAGATATTGATTACTGAAGCATTAGTGAGCGAGTCACTAAATCTCCTGGAACTCCAGGGGTGCTGCTCCGCGGCTTAACTCTGACCTCCGACCTCCGCTGGATCAGTAAAGTATCACCTTATTATCAAAAGTTGGACAATTCCTCCGCGGGGCCGACGTTTTAGTCTCTTCAGCTTTTATCAGGTTTCACACCCGACAGCTGTTGAGTTCCAAACCAGCAGGGCGTCCATCTCGGCTGATGGTGTGTGTGTGTGTGTGTATGTGTGTGTATGTGTGTGTGTGTGTGTGTGTGTGTGTGTGTGTGTGTGTGTGTGTGTGTGTGTGTGTGTGTGTGTGTGTGTGTGTGTGTGTGAATAGCAGCAGAATGTGTTTTACAGCCTGGGAAGGCACCGTCCTCGGGGCTGGTGTTGTTAGTGAACCACATTCTTCTCTCTTCTCATAATCATGCACAGACGCACAGTTCAGGACCGGGGCAAGGCTCAAACACAGAAACACGCTGCTTTCATCACAGAGCAAAAAAAAAAAAAATCTCCTATTGATATCTTTTTCTCATTACTGTTAAATCTTTTTCTCATTAGCATCTTATACTATTCAATAGGATATTTTGCCGGAGCATTTGTACACATGATAGCAGTGTAATTTTCAAAGCTTGCGGAGCTTCGTGCGCTTTGAAAACTATATAGTTGTTTCGCGTGCCAATCTTTTAATAAAATAATCTTGTTCCTTATTCGGGGGGGGAGGTTCACCTTTTGTTCCTGTAATCCCTTTGAGCTGTGTTTATATATTATTTTTTTTATTCCATCAAGATGAAAGCTGTATTTATAATGAAGCTGCAGTCATAAAACGTGCGGCGCAGCTCGGCCCTCTTCAGGACTGGAAGGATTAAGGAATGCCGGCCTTTTATATCATAATTGAAGCTGGGGGCAAAAGTAACTTATAAAACATAAAAGAGGAACTACATTCGCCCATAAGCACCGGGGTCAGACGTACCCAATTTACTTTTGCTTTGGGGTATTGATCACTGTAGCAGCATGTGAAACTTGATACTCTTTTTGTGGTCAGCATCGCAAAAATTAAAGTGGTGATGCTGATGCAGGTTGTGATACTAAAGAAAAACAAGCTAAATGCTAGATGCTAATACTATTTTGAGAGCTGAATGATTCTAAAATACAGTTTGGTGTCCTGTGGTTGCATTTCATAATCCCCAGTACTTTTCTCACTCTCATTAACTGATAAAAAACTGTAAAAACTCACCAATTTAGGGTTTAAATAAGAATATATTGTCTTAATCTCCGTCTCTATCGCAGCATTGAGCGTGCTGGATCCGCTACTCTGCTCTCAGCCGTCCAGCTCTGCAGGTGTTTGATCATAAACCAAAGGAGTGGACACGAGTTCGACCCAATGACAGCTCTGGAACAAAATTTCACAGGAGTTATTACAGCGCAAACTGAGAGTGACATGAATTTCATGGAAATCCATCCAGCAGATGTTGGATCATTCCGCTCAGAGCCAAAAATGCCAATCTCTCGGTGGTGAGCGGAGAAAAAATCAAGGGACGGACTGACATTTCTGTTCCTGGACGCAGGCTTGAGTGCGTGGCTGAAAAGTGTTTACAGTCAATCAATTCATTCACTGATATCCTACCTTTCGTAAGAGCTCTGCATAACTGCGTGTGAGCACAACTTCAAATGCCTCAAACCTGGTCCCAGCCATGCAGTGACCCCGGTTTGAATGTTACCCTCTGTGTGTCTTGTTGCACGTCATCCCTGCAACTCTGTCCTATCATGAAGTAAAGGCCCGAAGAATAAGAGAAAAAAGGCCTCAGGTGACTCAATTCACATCCTGCGACATGCCGGAGGTGAACTGGCGCTTTTGATGAGAGAACCCTTTCTACCTCAACTCTGCAGTATTCTGGGGAACCGCTCGGATGATCATCTGCATGTGCTCTTTAAACTGAATCTGAAAAGAGAGGAGTAGGAGTAAGAGCTGCTCAGACTTCTCACCTCTCCCTCATCCTCCTCTCGGAGGCCACGAACCTGACAGGTGTGAAATTATACCTCCATCCCCCGAGTCTACTCTCCCTCCTTCGCCTCCCCGTGCTGTGCTCTCCTGACCCCCACACGCTCACATCTGGCAGATGTTCAGTGGGAGTGTGGGAAGGGGAGGGCATGCGAGACGGGAAACTGAGCTGATGCTCACATTCGGGTTGTGCCGTGCTGCAGAATTCCCTGAAAGTACAGTTAGACATAAAGTTACACCTTATCTCTACATGAATTTGTGGCACGACACGGAAATAGTTCCTAGATAAACTACAAATGTGTGCCTAGGGTCAGCATCAACAGCCAACATCAGCGGGAATTCTGTTCAGTTAACTGTGCACAGTTAACAGTTGACTGGGAAGAGGTGTGTGCACATTAGCTAGGGATGCACTGATCGTGAAATTCTGGGCCAGCATCGAAATCAGTTTTTCAGGTCACTCGGGTCACTCCCCGTCTTAAACCCTCTTTGCACTGCAATAGCTACCTTGTCTCGCTGATTTACCAGGGAAAACACATTGGTGCTATTGGTAAATCTGAAATTCTTTGTTCAGAAACAAAAAAAAACACATTGTCCGTTTACACATCAGCCAGAGTGGCAGCCACCGCCACCGTTAGCCATCAGCGCTAACTGTGCTCTGAAGGAACTCTGACAACAAAGCCTCAAGTCAGCATGTCAACACTGCATGTGTACACCTGGTAAGTCATGCTAGTGCTAACGTTTGCTGTCACATGCTGCCATTTCGTGTTGGTGGGGTCTTTACGTGAGTGAATATTTTTTGTTCAAGAAACTTGTTCTCGGTCAATACCAGCCCCAACGCCTAGAATTTACATACATACGTGTGGTTACATCAGCTTTATCTGCTTAGGTAAACTGGCGTTACCTGCCTGGCTAAGCTATAGCTAAAGATATCGGGCTGCTTTACCTCCCTTTACACGGTTTTGAGGTTGGGATAATTACTTCTCTGCTAGGCCCTCAACCGTAAATACCAATCGATAAATACTTGATATTGAATGTTTACAACTTTATAGTCACTCTGTACTGTTACTATCACTATTGCAGTTGTCGGTCGTAGCTTTAGTAACTTGGAACCCAATGTCTCATCTGGTACTTTACTGAATAAAGCCGTATTTCCTCAGCTGATCGGACTGAATGATTTGGCACGAGGTGATATGAACCTAACAGCGCATTCTTGGCTATCTTTTCCTCGCAGCCGCAGACGCGCTTTGCCACTCGGCTGCAGTGAAGCCGAGGAATCGATGTCCGCACGCCCGTCAGCGTTAATAAATCCACGTCCAGGGGCGAAAGAGAGAACAGGGCTCTCGCTCTGACTCCGGCTCCGTCCCGAGCGAGGCGGCCAGCTCGCTGTCGCTCCGCGCCCTGCTTCCCTTCCTCCCTGACTGACAGCGAATGAGCGTTAAGTGGAGGCCGTCAGTCCACTGACATTACCGGGTCCGGCGCATGAATGCATGGAGCTCAAAGGGTGTGTGTGTGTGTGCGAGAGTGCGTCCAAGCCTCATCCGCAGCTGCCAGTGCCTTTCAGCGGGCGCCAATCAAGGCGTGCGCGTGCATTTGCATTAGGAAACATTTATGCGTGCGCGCATGCGTCACTGCATGCGATTATGTGTGCATGCGATCCCCGGCTTGTCGGCCCGTGCGTCACCGCATAGAGCGCCCATGGGCGCGCGTGTCCGTCCCACGATCGTCTTCCTGTTTTTGTGGAAGCCGTGTCGGAATGTCTGCGGGCATTTCGGAGGAGCCTGCGCCCTCACCCTCGTCCAACTGTGAGTCAGTGCCGGTAATGGCTGTAATCGATGCAGAGTCAGAGGTCCCCGCCGCTCTCCAACGTCTCTCCTCTGAACACAGGGTTCCGACTCGGCTCGCCTTCTCCTTCCCCCGTTTTCCACTTCTCGCAGCCGCCTCCTGTACCGGCTTCTATGCGGCCCTCTTATAACTCATTCTCAGGCTCCGTGTGAGGCCGCAGCTTCACCAGGTCCTCGGCCACACGTCAGCTGGCGTCCTTTTTGCCAAATCACATGTTCTTCGCAGCGCCATCGTTTGTTTAACCTTTACTCTCCGTTGGTCATTTCCATTCCTCGGGCAGCGTTTGGTGAGCCCACATGACAGCTTCTCAAATGTGATGGGGTTGCACATTTCAAATTGAATTTCTTTGTGTTTTGGATCAAAAAGCTGGAACCGAAGCTTTGGGAATGTGCAGCAGCCGGCTCCGGCTAAAGCGCTGTCGTTTCTCAGCGTACACTGTTGTCCGACTTCCTCCTGTTTTTGCTATTGTCTTCAGTTCTTTCTCCTTCTGCTGTTGGTCTCACCTCTTCCTTTCATCTGTGCTTTGACTCCTATTTCCTGCTCCTCGACTTCCTTTCCTCATCACATTCTGTTCTCCCCTCCTCACTCTTCCTTTGCCTCAGCCCCCCTTTCATCCACCCTATTTCTTTCCTCCCTTTCTTTTTACCTCCTCTCTCTCTCTCTCTCTCTCTCTCTCGCTCCCTCTCTCCATCCTTACAGTACAATACCCTGTCTGTGTGACCGAAATAGCAGCTCAGGTACAGTGCTGCGTTTTCCATATGGCTCCCATTCGCTCACGGCGGAGAATGGCTATATTGTAGCGAACTGGGGCTGTAAAAACAGAA